>OX387185.1:8746189-9114576 GCA_947561395.2 Buxus sempervirens
GGCGTGGTTTGGGCATATGCCCTGTGCGGGGAGTGCCATGGCACCCCGGGGTGCCCCCACATGCCCCAAGCTTCACAGGGTGATGGGGGCATATGGGGGGTGCCGTGGCACCCCGTGGTGCCCCATGTAGCACGGGGTGATGGGGGCATATGCCCCAAGCAGGGGGGTGCCATGGCACCCCGCGTGCCCCATGCGGCACGGGGCCATGGGGGTATATGCCCCATGCGGGGATTGCCATGGCACCCGAGGGTGCCCCATGCGGTAGGGGTGGGGGAATATGCCCTATACGGGGATTGCCATGGTACCTCGGGGTGCCCCATGCGGCACAGGGTGGCAAGGAAAAAAGCCCCATGCGGGTGGTCCCCCCGGGTGTCCTAAGTGGCACGGGGCGGTGGGGCATTAGCCCCATGTGGGGGGCACCCCTGCGTACCCCATGCGGCATGGGGGAGTGGGGGCATATACCCCATGCGGGGGGCGTGGGGGGGGGGGGGGGGGGGGGGGGGGTGCCAGGGCACCCTGAGATGCCTCTAGGTGCCCCATTCAGCATGGGGCCGTGGGGGCATAAGCCCCATGCGAGGGTGCCATGGAACCTTGAAGTGCCCCTGCATGCCCCATGCAACACGGGGAGGTGGGGGCATGTGCCCCAAGCGGGGGGTGCCCTTGCATGCCCCATGCGGGACGGAGCGGCAGGGGCATATGCCCCTTGAGGTGGGTGCCCGATGCAGCATAGTGCGGTGGGGGCAAATGCCCCATGCCGGGGGGGGGGGGGGGGGTGCCCCTGTGTACCCCATGCGGCATGGGGCCGTGGGGGCATATGCCCCATGAGGGGGGTACCATGGCACCCCGAGTTGACCCCGCGTGCCACATGTAGGACGAGGCAGTGGGGGCATGATAAGTCATGAAAAGACCACATTTTTATCTCATTAATTTCATGACCTATTTGGTATTTTCTCATATTTAATTCCCAATTTTAATTATAAATTGCCAAATCCTTCATCTTTGTATTTTATTTTAATTATCTAAATTTTGCCTAATTTATTGATGCAGAGACATTTTTTGACAAAGTCAGGTCCAGATGGGCTAGACCACCCTGGTCAAAGGCAACCCGACTCAAATCATTAAAAGCCGAACCAACCAAGGCCCATTCAAGATTTCTAGAAGATCCTAGCCTGGTTTGGGTGTAATTTTCGTGAAGGCTCACCCCACATAAAAGGAAGTTTCTATTTTGAATTTTGGAAAGCTAAGAATGAAACCTACAACTTTCGTGAAGACGTCGAAGGCTAAATCAATCGTTTAGAAGGTTAAATTTTCTGTACAAGAGAAAACACGGACAGTTTCCTGTTTGAAGGAAAGTTGCCATTTTTCTCTAAGGATTCTTTTTCTAACTGATTGGATCTCTATAAAGAGGGAGTTGGGGAACGTGAGAGGAGAGCTGGGATGTGGGAGAAGACCTTGGAGCAGTGTAGACACCCCAAATTGCACAGTGAAAATGATGGATAATTGGCAAAAATCATTCTTTCCTTTGTAACCAGCACAAAAATTGAGATTTAAGCATTTTTTCTCGTATCCAACAACTCAGGTCGGATACAAGCACATCTTTGTATATCCGACACAAGTCGTCGGATACAAGTAGATATTAGTGTATCCGACGACATGTGTCGGATACAAAAATATTTGCTTATAACCGACCTGATTTGTCGGATACAAGCTTTTTTGCTCAAAAATGAGTAAATCCAAGAGTTTTTTACTTTTTTATTGTTTTACACATCCGTATGAAGTGGAAATCTCGGAAATAGCCTTAGGATTAAGTGTGGGGGACTTTAGACATCATTTTGTGTCTAGCATCATGCAAACCCTAACCCTAACCTTTGCCTATAAATAGGAGGCCTCTCCTCAAGCAAATGGCCAAGAACTTTTGCCAAGAATTTTTGCAGGAAGTTGGAGATTGAAAAGCTCCGAGTGAAGAAGGGAAACCTTTGCTCCATTGCTTCCAGCATCCCTTGGTAAGCCTAAAACCTCTTTTCATTTATGTTCTTAAATTCTAGAAATAGATCTTCCTTCTACCTTTCTGTAGAATAATGGCCTATTGATTGTGTATGCAACCCCTTTCCCTACTCAAAGTACCTCGAGACTCCCTCTAGCCGTAAAACGTGGAGAGGGATCTAGGGGAAACGAGACTGGGAATTGATCCTTAGTCTTAGAACCCACTTGAATGGCCTTTTGATTCTATGAAAACCGTTTCATACTCAAAGTACCCCAAGATTATCTCGAAGAACCGTAAAACGGGGAAAGAGAACTAAGGGAAACGAGAATGGAACGGAACCCTAGGTTTTTTAGAACCCCATTTGATTGATATGAATGCTATATGTTGTTATGTTGTGATTGAAGAAATGATTTTTACACATACACACATAGCACCCGTTTTTGTTGGAATCGGCTTGCATTTCGGATCTATTGCATTCATTGTGATAGATCTGAAATAAATGGCCTTAAGCAGTTCTGGGACATATCTCAATGATTTTCAAAATGATTTCAAACAAGTTTTCTTTGAATATTGAAGACCTCTAGGTCTAATCTCTCGGTTTTGGGCATTTTTGCCCAATTTTAGGGTTTTTTGGCATATTCTCGTCAATCGAAGAGAATGGTGAGCCAAACTTGTGCCATATTTCTTCCTAGAGGTTCTTCAACACTTTTTCAAATGATGTTGATTCATATTGCGCGGATCACACACACTTGATCACCGTTTTGAATTGATTTTACTTAAAAAGGTCTAAACTGGACAGCAGCTGTACCCTAACTTCAGACACTCATAACTTCGTCATCCGGATGAATTTTGGAGTGATTCTAAAGCCATGGGAAAGGTGAGGCTGTCTAGTTTATGTCTGTAAATTTTCATCAATTTTATGAAGTGGATTTTTGATACCATTCAGTCAAAGTTGACAGGACAGTTCAGGTCCGATTGCTGAACCTGTCACTTCGAATGAGCACCATGTGTTCGTTTTAAGTCCGATTTGAGTGATTTTTGTTTCTGTGTTTTCCTTCGGAAGTCTAATTTTAAATCCAGTTGGTTTCATAATTTTTTGATTCCATTTGTGTCATGGGTAACTGATTTACTCAGAACTACTCAACAGCACATTTCTGGGTTAATCTGTGACCTTCGGGGCCTGTTCGGGAGGTCACCTAAGGCACATCCGGATGAAGTTTTGTATGAAGCTAGTTTCATTTGAAATATGGCCCTACAGACTTCATTCATGCAAAAATTCACGAATTTAGATGGAGCCAATTTTCCTAAATGAATTTCCAAAGTTGCCCACTTGTTACTTTTACCGATTTCCAACAGCAGATTTCCAAGGAACATAACTCTTAGGGTTTTAACCGGATTTGATTGAAATTTTGCATGAGTCTTCTATTTATCATAATCTTTCAAATGGATTTGGTTTGATTCAATTTAAATTAGATTTGAATGATTTCAAGACAAATGGCTCTAGCTTTTATTGAATTTTCCGGAGTTGTCTCAACTTGGTTTTGTTCAAGTTTTGCTTTGATTTCCATTTAATGGTGATATCCAGAAGTGATACTAACATAAAAGAGGATCTGGAATTCATTGGATTTCCCATGTGGAAGTATCATACATTTGTTTAATCCTTTTTCAAGGTTTTTGATTATTTTAGCAAGCTTTCTTATTTTTGAGCATGAACAACACTTGGCAACCACCTTGTGTGGGTGAGTGGGGGTGCCTAACACCTTCCCCCATTCATAATTTAATCCCCTTACCCATCTCTGGATTTTATTTTCAAGTAGAGTTATTTTTACTCTAGTTTTTGCCTTTTTGCTCTTTTTGATGATTTTTGGTGCCCATTCACACCTAAAAATTGAATGGTGGTGACTCTCCCATTTTGTTGAGCCCGTATGATGACGGAGGGAATCATCTAGGTGATTTTTCCATGTCTCACAAGCAGAGCTTGGACCATCATTAGTTTACTCGTCCCTTTTCTTCTATTTTTATGTTCTGTTCTTATGTTTGTTCTTAGTTCAATTATGAACTAATTTTTATTACTAAGGCTTTGATGTAATCTAGACATGATGTTTAACTCTTAATATTATTGTTATTGAATTTATGGTTCATACTTTGAGTATTTTATCATTGTGCTTAACCCAATTGAGTGCTTGATCACCATTTAATTGTATTTGGTAGTTGTATTGAGACTGAGAGGAGATATACAACCTTAGTTCCTTGTGATAAAAGACCATATTCTACATGTTGATAGAGGTATTGGAATGTTTTATGTAGCTTTTTGTAATTTTAAATGAAAATCCATAGATCTTAATGTGCCTAATTGCTTTTAAATTCACATAGAAATATCGTGGGTTATCGCGGGGAGGTAAGTTCATTGGTGCTCGAGAGAGACCCTTGGATAGGATAGGGATTTTTCCTTTCAAATTGGACTATAATATTCAATAGCACGTGTATTTAGGATTTAATCCGGATTGGCTATGATGAAATCAAACGACTTAGTATTTTTAATCTCTTATTTAACTATATTCCTTCATTTTCTTAGTTATTAATTTTAATTGCTAGTTAAACACCCATCTCACTTTTCAATTGTCCAAATAAAATTTAGGATAGTGCCCTCGCACGCCCCATGCTGCATTGGGCGGTGGGGGCATATGCCCCATGCGGGTGGTGCCCTCGCGCCCCCCATGTGGCACGGGGCGGTGGGGGGCATATTCCCCATGCGGGGGGTGCCATGGCACTATGAGTTCCTTGTCATGCCTTTTGGGCTGACTAATGCCCCGACTGTCTTCATGAAGCTGATGAACAGGGTATTCCATCCTTACTTGGACAGCTTTGTTGTGGTGTTTGTTGATGACATCTTAGTGTATTCTTGGAGTAGAGAGGAGCATGTCCAGCATCTCAGGACTGTTGTAAGCACCCAAATTTTGATCAAACCAAAAAATGTGCTAAAAAAAGAAGAAGCAAAATAGCTCAAAACCCTGAGGAACAAAAATTGGCTTTCTGATCAAATTCAAGTTGGCTACCTTGCCCGACCCTGATGGATAGAAATTTTCGATACGGTTCCAACGCAACTGAGTTTGCCGGAATCGGAGTCCAGATGAAGGATTTATGGGCAGATCAAGTCTTGGGGGAATAGAAATTGACTTTTTGCTTGAACTCCGTTTAACTGCTTTCACGGTCCTAAAAGAAAGAAAATCCCGACACGATTCCGACGCAATTGAATTTGCCAGAATTGGGGTTTGGATCAAGGAGATATGAGCAGATTAAGATTCTCGACGCGGCTTCAGCTTTGTGCTAAAAACTTGAATTTACTGCAAAACCCTGTCCCAATGGATAGAGGATCTCGACCCAGTTCTAGAGCAATTGAGTTTGCCAGAATCAGAGCTCAGATGAGAGAGTTATGAGTAGTTCAAGATCTTAGGCAGAATTGCAGAAAGCTGCCCACGTGGAAAGTGTGTAGAAATCTACCACGTGGAGGAAAAGGGACAGGAAGGACAGCCACCAAAAATATCTTGAATAAAATAATATTTTTTCTCAAAATATCCTGATTTTATGAATTAAAGTAATCAAAAAATCGAAAAATTCGGATTTTCTCATCAAGAGAAAATCCAGTCAAATCAGTCAAGTCAGGGGTAAATCAAGAAAAAATCTCAAAATAACCGAAATTAAATTTCGATTATACACAAAAATGTGTATAATCGGAATTAAATTTCGGTTCATAAAGTAAAATTCTAGATTTTTTGTCAGATTCCCCGACAAAATCTCTGCATTTTCATTATTGTATGTCAGAAATAGGTGTAACTGAAATTTTATTTCGGTTACACTAAACTATAGTATAACCGAAATTATATTTCGGTTATACTATTTTTATGTGTAATCAAAATTAAATTTCGGTTACATTATTTCTGGCTATATAAGCTGCTCAGCAGCTCATTTGCAAAGGGTTAGCTACTTTTTCATTTTGAGCTCTCCCTCTCTCCTGCCCCTGCACGAAAACCCCTTCTCCATCCCTCCATTACGCCCTCAACCCCTTTAATCCACACCAAAACCCTTCCAAGCCTCCTCCCTCTTTCTTCTTCATCTTGGCACCTTGAAAAGAGCTTGGAGGTGTTGTTTGCTTGGAGGAAAGGGTGCTCAAGCTACTGTGGCGCTTCAAGGACCTCAACCACACTTCAAGAGGGACTCTAAACCCCAAGGTAAGACTCCCCACTGTATTTTATTTCACATATATGAGAATGAGCATATTTGGAGCATGTGGGGTTCTTTGTCTCTTTGCATACTGTTCCCCCCTCTTTTAGCAAGTGTTTTCTTCATCTTGGTGTCCACTTTCTCATCTTTAACTAGTGGTTAAACTCTCGTGGTAAGGGGAGATGATTCAGGCTACAAAAGGGATGGTGAGAGATCACTTTTTTTAAGAGAAGCATGTATTCTTTCAAGAGTCCCCCAAGCTACTGTTTTATTTGAATAGGGGGAGCATGTTCTCCCTCTTCCTCAATCCATTGTACCCTTTAAATCCCCCTTCCCTTCTTTTACTTTTTTAGCTAAAGTAATTGTTTGTTTTCATGCACATCCCATGCTAGGAAGTGTCCATGTTGAATGATTAGGATTGCTTTCATATGTCTGAGGTAGCATGTATAACCCTTCCCACTTGACCAAAGGTACACATATATCTAGCACACACATGTATACGAACCCCCATGCCATGCTCCTTTTCCCCTTTTCCTTGGATGTTTTGAGCTCCCTAACATGCTTCCCTTCCCCTTTCATGGTTGTTGTTTTGAGCCCTTTAGCATGATCCCCTTCCCCTTGGTTCCCAAAAGTCCCAAAAGTGTGCAAAATGGGGTCTCCCCTACCCTTGAACTACTGTGGGCCCACAAAGCGCCAGGCCATCCCCAAAAACCCAAGAAATCAATCCCCCATCAAAAAAGTCCAAAATGCATTTTTTTCTGTGTTTGCTTGAACACACAGGTCGGGCAAGCCTATTTTCACACTTAACCGAAATTTAATTTTGCTTAAGTGTATATATAGCATGACCAAAATCATATTTCAGTCATGCCGTATATTGGTGTAACCGAAAATAAATTTTGGTTACACCCTGTAAATACCAAAAGCAGGTTTTTAATCCCTTGCCCCTTTTCCAGCATGTTTTCAATTGAACCATACCATTCAGTAGGGTTTCCGGGTCAATAGTGTAAGCACCCAAATTTTGATCAAACCAAAAAATGTTGAACATAAAAAATGCTGAGAATAAAAAAACCTAAAAGTCAAACCCTGAGGGGTCAAAAATTGGCCTTTTGATCAAGTGCAATTTGGCTACCATACTTCTTCCCAATGATTAGGAAATTCCGACACGATCCTAACGCAATTGAGTTTGCTTAGATCGGGGTCTGGATGAAGAAGATATGAGCTGGTCAAACTTGAGGGGGAGTGGAAATTGACTTTCTGCTAAACACCGAGTCAGCTGCTTAATTCGATCCCAATGGATAGAGGACTCCGATACGGTTCTAATGCAATTGAGTTTGCTCAAATCGGAGTCTGGATGAAGAAGATATGAGCAGTTGAAGTTTTCGGGCAGCAAAGAGCAAGAAACTGCACACGTGGCAAAGAGCTGCACACGTGGCGAGAAGTGCAGGAAAATATCTCGGGGGGCAATCCGTGAATATCCAAACATGCAAAATATCTCAGGGATTAAATCAAAATTTTGCAGGGACCAAATCTGTGAATATCCAAGTGTATTGGGTGAATCTACGAATATCTAGGGACCAAATCTATAAATATCAGATTTGTATTCGACCATATATGTCGGATACACTTTTTACTATTCATATCCGACATTAAATGTCGGATACAAGAGATACGCTCGCTGGATTCGCGCGGATTTGCTGACAGATTCGCTCAGAAAATTGAATTTTTGAAATAATTGTGTTTGTATCCGACATAAAATGTTGAATACAAAGGAAGTGTTTATGTCAGATACAAAGGAGGTGTAGTGTATCCGACATTAAATGCCGGATACAAAAAGTTTTCTATAAAAAGGCTAGCAACCCCCCTGGCCGAGGGTTGTTGGCCTTGCACCCTTTTCCTCCTCCTTCACCCCTCCGAATCCCTTTCTTCTCAACCTTCTTTGGCGCCCACACCCCCCAAACACCATCTCTATTCCCTTCCACCACTCCTTACTCTCTTCTTTTCCATCTTCCTCCCAAGCAAGAAGGAGGGTGTAAGAAGAAGAAGGCTCCAGCACCTGTTTTTGCTTCGAAGGGAAACATACACCTTCACAAGAGAGCCGAAACACCCAAGGTATGTCTCCTTGTTGTATTTTACTTTACATATATGGAAACTAGCATGTTTTGAGCCAAGGTGAAGGGGCTTGCTTCTCCTTGCTGTAACACCTCTTCTGGCATGCATCTTTGCTATCTCCTCTCTTTCTTATGCCATACGGAAGTCTCCAAAGGTAAGGGGTCCACGTTTGGTTTCATGGGAGCCTGAGAGTCTTGTTTCTACACACTTTTGTGTCTTCCAAGTTGATGTTTTGGGCATTCTTGTAGCTACTGCTGTGCATGCTCTTGTTTCTTCTAAAAGGGAGTTTGTTCCCTCATGCTAGCTTCTCTCATGTACCCCCCGTGTAATCCCCCTTCTCCACCTTTCTTTAGGTGTTTCTATGGCTGCGGAAATAGGTCACATGGGTGCTGCTATGTGAAGGATTTTTGGATGATACATACTAGTTTCCTTTAGTTGTATCTTGTATGATTATGCATGCTAGGCCACTTCCATGAATGCATGCGTGCTATGCTCATTGCTTGGTGAACTTGTTAGAGTTTTTTGGAACCATGTGCATGCAATTTCTGTTATTATTTTCGGGTGACATATCATGATTTTTGCCCCACCCTTGCTGCTGTTTTCAACCATACAAGATCATCCCACTTGGTTTATACATGGGCTCTAGGTGTATGTTAGTACATGTGCTTATTAGGAATGTCTTTAGATGTTTCAAGTGCCCTATTATTTACATGGATTTTTGCATGTCTACAGATCAGTTTTGGTTCTTAGACGCAATAAGCACACACAATGCACATCTTGATGTGGAATGTGCCCAAGTGAAGCATGCTTTAAATGATTTCTTTTTTGCTTTCTTTGGTTGTTCGTCTTGATTGCTATTTATCTTGGCCATAAACAACCAGAACAGAGGTACATGACCTCTGTTCCTCTGCTGGATTTACCCAAAATAAAGAAAGTTGGAGCCCCCATTCATCTCCCATAGCTTGGTCTTGAAGCCCCCTTTTGAGAGAAGCCAAGTGGCTTTCATCTGAACCACTGTGGGCCCACAAAACTACTGGAACCTCCTAGGAGGATCAGGAACCCAAGCCCATTGGCAAGAATCCGGAAAACCACTTTTTGAGCTGATCCGACAACTCAGGTCGGATAAGCATTGTGCTGTTTGTAGCCGACAACTTAGGTCGACTACAAGTGCTTCTGTGTGTAGTTGACAACTCAAGTCGGCTACATTACAGAAGCTATTTTTTTTGGCTTCTAGCCCTTTAACCTATTTTGCAATCTCCTTTAATTAAACCAAGTGAACCAATAGGGTTTCCGGGTCATCCAGAAACCCAACATGAGACTCGGATCATCCGCTCCAATTTGATTTCCAGTGGGCCTTCCAACGGGGCCCACCCAGCCCGAATCATTCAATTGTGCTTAAATAAGATAATTAAAAGAGTTGAGGGGGCCAGACCCTCTGAGGCCCGCCAAAGCCCAATTTGGGTATGCATGCTTAGATAATGTCGTGGTTTGGCCGAGACCAAGGGCAAGGCCTGTTGGGCCCACTAAGCCCATTGAATCCAACAAAGATTAGGGTTTCCAAACCCTAACTCAGGAAGTCTTGGGCTTTCAAGCCCAAGCTTAGGTCAAGGGCCCCAAGCCCAAAGCCTGACCCATTTTGGCACAGCTTATCAAGATAATCCAAAATCACTTGGCAACCAATTGTGTGGCCCGTTCGAGGGCCCACAAAGCAATCTAGGCCCGCCATTACATGAAAATCAACTTAATAATCAAACTGGAAATCCAAATTCATTGAACCAAAGCCCAAAAGGGCCTCTCAAGCTTAGACTGAGGCCTACCAGGGAACATGTGGACCACACTTGGCCCACCAAGGAATCCGCAGGCCCTCCAATGGGGCCCGCTCAACCTGACTCATTTCACTTTGAATAAAGAAGATAAAATCAAGTAAAGGGACCCTCACCACTTTGGTGGTCTCGCAAGACTCAATCAAATGTGCATGCTGGAATACGAATCAGGTGAGTGAAAGACCAAAGTTGACTCAAACCAGGAGAAGTTATGGGACCCATCACTCGACGAGGTGGACTGGGGTGCTTACGGACTTCCCCAGACCGCAACCGATAACTTACTTAGAATCTCAAGCCGTAGACCATTAGATTAAGCAAACTTAGGCACCCAGGTGTCTGCCTGCACTCCATCAGGCAGTGGTGACTCTAACTTCCCATTTTACCCATCGGGAGGCACGCGCGAATCGCGCCCCCCTCGCCATGCGATTTTCACATGCGCACAAACAGGAAACCCAACATGGGCCTTGGACCCACTGAGTCCAGCTTGATTAATTGTGGGCCTTCCAAAGGGCCCACCCAGTCCAATGAACATGCCTTAGTTGCAAATAAAACAAGTAAGCTAGCTAAATGGGCCATACCCTTCGAGGCCCAACAAAAGCCCAAACCAAAGCATGCAAGCTTAGACTAGGGTTGGTTTGGCCGAGATCGTGGGCTTGGGCCTATCGGGCCCTACTCCCTTCTAAAAGGAAAGCCCACTTTACCAATGAGGAAAGGACCCAAAATCCTAACCCACCAAGTCTTGGGCTTCCTAGCCCAAGCCCATTCCTAGCCCGTTGGGAGATAAACTTAACCAAGATTTATAAATCTTAAGGCTATCCAGGTGTGCCCCACCCAAGGGGCCCACAAACCATCCAAGCCCACCAGAATAAAACTTGAATTAATCCTTTATCTGAACCCTAAATAAAAGCAAGCAAAATTAGCCAAAACCCAAAGGGCTTTTTAGGGTTAGATTTAGGCCCAATAAGGGACTTGTGGGCTAAGCTTAACCCACCAGGGGATCCATGGGCCTTCCAACAGGGCCCACCCAATCAGACCAAGATCACCTAAATAAGGAAGATAAAAATCAAATAAAGGGACCCACACCACTCAGGTGGTCCCCACAGGCCTAACCAAACTTGCATATCTGAATAGAAATTGGGTGAGTAGACTGAGTTGACTCAAACCAGGAAACCCAAGGGATCCATCAACCGACGGGGCGGACCCGATGTGCACGGGATCGCACGGCGGGGCGCACGTGGATGTGTGTGCCTCCGGAAGGGTAACACGGGAAGGTTGGAGTCGCCACCGCCTGATGGGGTGCAAGCAAACACCTGGGTGCCTATGTTTTTCTATTAGGTTGGTCTGCAGCTTAAGATTTTAAGAAAGGGCTCGGTTACAGTCCAGCGAAGTCCGTAGACACCCCGGACCGCCCCGTCGAATGACGAGTCCTGTGGATCTCCTGGTTATGAGTCAACTCAGTTTGTCTAGTCACTCGATTCCTATTCCAACATGCATGTTTCATTGAGTCTGGCGGGGACCGCCAAAGTGGTGTGGGTCCCCTTTTTGCTTGATTTTATCTTTTTAGCTTAAAATGAGATGAGTCTGATTGGGCGGGCCCCGTTGGAAGGCCTGCAGATTCCTTGGTGGGCTTGGTTAAGCCCATATGTCCCCTGGTGGGCCTCTCTTTGGGCTTGGGTTCAATTGAATTGATTTTATTTTAAAGTTTCAAGTTGAAGATTAAATTCAATTTCCTGCGAAAAGTGAGTCGGATATGCTTGTGGGTCCCTGGGTGGGCCTCACGAAGGTTTCCAGGTGATTTTGAGTTATCTTTATTAATCTGTGCCAAAATGGGATAGGCCTTGGGCTTGGGGCCCTTTAGCCTAGGGAATTAGGGTTTTGACCCTTTAGATTCGGTTAATGAGCTTGGCGGGCCTGGTAGGCCCTACTTGCAGTCTCGGCCAAACCACAACTAGACTAAGCCGTCATGCAACAAATTGGGCTTTTGTGGGCCTCAAATGGTCCGGCCCACTTAATTACTTTGGTTTGCTTATTTACATCCCAGTGAGTTGGTCGGGCTTGGTGGGCCCCGTTGGAAAGCCCACCATGTACCAAATTGGACTGGAATGGTCTCAGTCCCATTTTGGGTTTCTGGGCTACTGGTTCACTTAGTTTGATTGAAACAGGTTGCAAAAATGGGCTAAGGGCCAAAAAACAAGAAATTGACGTTTCTGTAATGTAGCCGACCTGAGTTGTCGGCTACACGCTGGAACACTTGTAGCCGACTTGAGTTGTTAGCTACACACAGGAACACTTGTAGCCGACCTGAGTTGTTTGCTACAAACAAAAATATGCTTGTCCGACCTGAGTTGTCGGATAAGCTTGGAAAAGGCCCTTTTTTGGGATTTTCGAATTGGGCTTGGTCTCCTAGGTTTCTTCAGAGTTCAAATACTGTGTGGGTCCCTGTGTGGACCCACAGTGGTGTAGGGGAATGGGGGAAGATCCCATTTCGGTCCACTCATGCAAACCCATTCAACAATAATAGCTCAAATAGATTGGAGGATTCCACGGATCATGTGAACATAAAAAAAACAGTGAGCATGGAATGAATAGACACCTATGATCATGCCAAAAACTAAAGAGGATACGCAAAACGGCGAATGACCACGGGTGCAAGTATGTGCTTTAAAGTGGGCACCTATGCTCTTCCTTGCATGGCACTTCATGAGCTACTCACGGGGATTAGAGGAGGTATGGGAACATGCTGTGACAACGGGTTTTTTAGAAGGATATAAGTCCCCCAATGGTGCCAAACAACCAGCAAGCTAGACTAAAACATGAGCTATCGAACATGGGCTTATCCAAGATTAATAAACATAAAACCAAGGAAGAGAGGGGGGACCTACTCTCAGCTCCACCAGCAGCTTAAACACACATGATTAGGGGCTTATGGTGGAGCATGCATCATGGGGGTCAAAGAAAAACCTTATCACTAAACATGCATTCTCATGATTCACCAAGCACCCAAAAACAACATATTATGAAGTGGGACTGAAAAGCGATATGAGAAGGGATGAAAGGGGGTACAAAAGACAAGCAAACAAAGGGGAACATCCTCCCTCGTTCGAATGGAGCAAATCGGTAGTAAGGGGGATGACCTAAAGACCATTAAAGAACATGCACATATGGAACTTCTTCTTCCCTTGAAACCATATTCAAGCTCCCCTTACCATGGGAGTTTCATTATTCCAAGAGGAGGAATACAGATAAAGGAAAGAGTTGTTAGCATGCTAGAAAAGAGGAAACAAAAGCCTTCCAAAGGTGGGAGACACCTAAATATGCTAGATGCCCAAATATGCTTGAAATATGCTCATTTTGATTTATGTTAAACAAGATTCCATGGGGAACATTACCTTGGGGTTAAAACCCTGGAATGAGATGTGTTGAACCTCCTTGGAGTGATGACGCAGCTGGAGCTCCTCCTCTTGGCACCAAGAACACCAACTCTTGCTATCCTTCAAGGCTCAAGTGAGGGGGGAGAGAGTATAGAGGGGTAGGATGGTCACACAATAGGGTTTTTGAGGTTCAAGAGGGGCAATAAGGGAGGATTTCGTACTAGGAACAGTGGAGGAGAAGGGGTGGAAATGAGCAAAGAATGGCCAACCCCGGACTGAGCAGCTGCTGCCCTTTTTATAGGCAGCATTTTGTATCGGGCCTTAATGGCCGGATACACATGATTGTGTGCGTATCCGGCCATGTAGGCCGGATACAAACACAATCATTTCAAACATTAAATGCGCTCAGAAAATCTGTCGGAAAATCCGGCGAGATTTTGAAAAAATCTTTTGTATCCAGCATATTATGTCAGATACAAAGAAAAATATGCATATCCGACAAAAAAAGGTGAATTTTTGATATTTACAGATTGCCCCTGGATTTGATCGATTTGACTGATTTGACAACCGAGATAATCGAAGATTGCCCCCAGGCTATTCGCAGATTAATCCCTGAGATATTTTTACATCAATTGAGTATTCACGGATTCGTCCCTGAGATATTTTTCTGCTCTCCTACCACGTGTGCAGTTTCCGGCATTGCTGCCCTAGAACTTTAACTACTCATATCTTCTTCATCCGGACTCTGATTTTGGCAAACTCAGTTGCGTTAGAACCGTATCGAAGTCCTCTATTAGTTGGGACAAGATTAAGCAACTGATACGGGGTTTAGGAGAAAGTCAACTTCTGCTCCCCCTCAAGTTTGACCGGACTGTAAATCATTCATCTGGACTCCGATTCCAGCAAACTCAGTTGTGTTGGAACCGTGTCGGGATCCTCTATCCATTGAGATAAGTCAAGGTAGCCAATTATCATTTGATCAAAAAGTCAACTTTTGTCCCCTTAGGGTTTGAATTTTCAGCTAGGGGTTTGCGTTTCCGGCACTTCCGGGGGTGCAAAAATGTGGTGCTTACACCGGGGTGTCTATGGACTTCCCCAGACCGTAACTGAGTCCTTACACAGAATCTCAAGCCGCAGACCAGTTGTAAGCACCTCATTTCTGCACCCCTCAGAAGTGCCAAAAATGAAAACCCTAACTGAAAAGTCAAACCCTAAGGGGACAAAAGTTGACTTTTTGATCAGGTGCAGATCAACTGCCATGCCTTATGTCAATGGAAGGGAAATTCCAACACAATTCCAATGCAACTGAGTTCGCCGGAATCGAGGTCTAGATGAAGGGTGTATGGGCAGATCAAGTCCTGGGGGAGCAGAGATTGACTTTTTGCTGAAACCCAAATTAAGTGCTTTCTCTGTCCTGGAAGAAAGGAGATTCTGACTGGATAAGGGAGATATGAGCAGATTAAGATTTCAGACGCGGCTTTGTCTTTCTGCTAAAAACTTGAATTTGCTGCAAAACTCTATCTTAGTGGATGGGAAATCCCGACACGATTCCAACGCAATTGAGTTTGCTAGAATCGAGGTCCGGATGAGAAAGTTATAGGCAGTTAAACCCTGAGATAGAAATGCAGAAAGCTGCCCACGTGGCAAAAATGCAGTAAAAGGACGAAAGGACAGGAGAGATAAAATATCTTGAATAAAATATTAATTTCTTAAAAATATCTTGAATAAAATAATCATTTTTTTACTAAATATCTCATTTTACTAATTTAAAATAAATAAAAAATCCAAAAAAAGCGATTCTCTCATCAGGAGAGAGAAAATGTCAAATCGGTCACATCAATCAGTCAAATGGAATAAAACACGTGATCATCCACACAGTATGTGCGGACGTGCTTTGCCCGCACACACTGTGCGGACGAAATTCTATCCAAAATCTTATCTGAAATCCCGGAAATCTCGGAGAATCTTAGGATCCGCACTTAGTGTGTGGACAGAGGAAAAATGAACTAAATTTGTCTTGTCTGCACTTCATGTGTGGACAGAAAAAATCTTTGGAAATCGTATCATCTGCGCGAATCGCCACGTGGCAAATTTGCACTCATTGCGCAAAGGACATCTCGTCCGCACTTAATGTGCGGGCAAGGCTTGCCCGCACACCATGTGCGGACAGAAACTTTTTTTATAATAACCAACTTGCACAACTATGCAAGGGGTTGGCTGATCTTGTATGCTTCCCTAACCTCCTCCCCACATTCGAGAGACCTCCTAACCCCTCTCCATCACCCACTAAGCTCCTAAACCCCCTTTAATCACCTTCAAACCCTTCCCCATCTCCTCTCCTTCAACTTGGAATCAAGAAAGAAGCAAAGAAGTCTGGTGGAGCTCAAGGAGGACCCCCAAGTGCTGTCCGCCTCACAAGGGACCCTCCACGCACCTCCAAAAGTGTAAACAACACCAAGGTAAGCACTCTTGGTAGTTTCTATTCAACATATGTAAATATGAGTACCATGTGAGCTGGTGTTTTTAGCTACTGTTTTGCCCATTTTTAGCATGCTTTGCCTACTCATTATCCTCAAATTTTCCTTCATTTCTTCACAAGAAAGTGAACTCCCATGGTGAGGGGAGGTGTCTCGGTCCAAGGGAGAGGAGGAGAGCCCATGTGTGAAGTGTCTAGAGCATTACTTCGAGGTTTTTTTGTGTTTATATTAAGGAGAGCTTGTCCTCCTCTTTGCATCTCATGTACCCCGTTAAACCCCCATTTTCCCTTCTTCCCACTTTGTTTTTTATTGGTTTTCGTGATATACATGCATGTTTCGATTAATGTGTGTAGTTGTATACATGTGAGGTAGTATAAGAGCACGCGAACACACTTTTCACCATGCTCTACTCATTGTTTTGTTTAGCTAGGCATGCATGAGGTAAGCACAAATCACCATGTACATGCATATTGCACTAAAAAGCATGTTTAGGCTTCTTTCCATCTCATCTTCATCTTATTAATATGAATATCACCATGTGGAGCACACACGCACATGTTTACTGTTTCCTTAGCATGTTTGGATGCCCCACTATATATTCTTGTGAATATTGCATTGTATTAGATATGTGCATGTGGGTGGTGTGGCCGTGGACCTCAAAGCAAGTGACCTTTCGGGTCCTTGGAGTGTTCTCCTACTTGAAGGAGAGTATCTATCTGGCTAGGAACTAGGTGGGGAAACTCATCCCCACCCGAAATTAGTGAGTTGAAGCTCACAAGAAGAGGGGGAGAAGCCCCAAGCTTTCTTCCCTCCTTCCCCTTGGATAAGAAACAAAAAATGAGGTTTTAGCTAAAAATGGAGCATTAGAAGCCACTGTGGGTCAACACAGTGACCCATAGGCATGTGCAGACCCACTAGAAGAGGAGCCTCCTGGCTCCCCCTCCGGGAATTGGCTTTGCTGCTCTCTGGGTCCTACCCGCATACACAGGGCGGACAAGCCTTGTCTGCACATGCCATGCGGACAAGGCCTGCCCGCACCTAATGTGCGGGCAGCACACAGCATGTGTAAAAAGCCTGTTTTCTGGGGCTCAAGTGACTCTAATCCACATTAATCAATCAACATTAATCCATTCAGGCCTCTAGGCAACCTGAGGCCCTCTTTTAAGACTTGGGCCCATCCTGGCCCAATAAGACCTCCTTGTGGGCCTCCCAATGGGGCCCACACCCATCCTGCCCAACTTCGAGCCCGTTCCATGGTGGGTTTCAAGGGCAATTTGAATAAGCCTTTGGGCCGCCTTCCAAGCCCAATAGGCCCTTCTAGAAATTTGAACCAACAAATAAACCTTTTGCATGTTTAATCAACCACCAAATCAAATAAACCAATTCCAAAAAAAGGGCTTATCCAACATGACCCCAAATGGGACTTGGGCTCAACTTGAGCCCAACTTGGCATCCAGTGGGCCTTCCAACGGGACCCACCCCAGACCAACATCACCTTGAATAAACAAAGATAAAATCAAGTAAAAGAAAGGGACCCACACCTTTCGAGTGGTCCCCACAGACTTAATAAGCTGCATGTCTGAGTAGGAAATTGGGTGAGACCAAAAATAGAGTTGACTCAAACCAGGGAGACCCATGGGACCTGTCACCCGACGGGGTGGACCGGGGTGTCTACGGACTTCCCCGGACCGTAACCGAGACCTTACACAGATTCTCAAGCCGCAGGCCAGCCTAATAGACAAACCTACGCACCCAGGTGTTGCCTGCACGCCATCAGGCAATGGCGACTCCAATTTTCCCGATTTTCCCAAAAGGAGGCACGCACTCCCGTGCGCCCCGCGGTGCGACGTCCTCAAGATGCGCGCACAGCTTGGCAACTCTGTTGGGGACTTCTCAACCCAGTCAGACCCTGGTTAGAAAGAGTCAACATAAGGCGGATATAAATTGGTATAGGGAGTCTTTTCTTGTCTCACCTTTGTACAGTGTAGAATACACATGAATATGTATTCTAGGGAGTCCTGTCATAAAGGATGAGATAATTGCCTAAGGAAATTGTGTTTTAAGCGGGACCACTGTGACCCCTCCAATTACGTGGAGACTTTCCCAGACATCGTTTTGCGTGCCAATTCTTCACTTTACTATATAGAGATAGTAAGGAGCCCTTTTGTCAATCAATATCCAGATCAAAAACTCACCCAGTTAGATACAGCACTCAGCCCAACTGCACACACAAGCACCCACCACATCGTGGATGGTTTTTTGCTTTAATACAAACTACATGGGGTGACACACATGAGGGAGGCTGCGTGAATCATCCGATCCTATGTGAATGGAAGTCGGATATTGCACTTCTCTACCAAAACTTATATCTCTCTAGCAGCCACCCTTCTTATTCCTATGAACTAACTTTTGGGATGGTATTAGCCTTACGCTCCCGCTGCTTGCCGGGGAAAGCAAGGTAAACTCATCTCCCCAAGTTTTTGGATTCCTATAGTGCCACTAGTTTTTTGCCGTGGTACACGAGGGTTTAGTACTTGGCTCAGACCCTTGTAGGCATATGTCTCGGGCTGGGTATCTTTTCCCACCTATCATGTCTGATAAACCTTGAATGCTGAATGTGCTTGAATGATGAATACAAAAGAAGTAAAATCAGTTTAAAACCCAAGAGTCCATAAGGGGCAGCAACCCTCGCCTTTTGCATCAAATTGAGTGAACCCTAGATCATGGGTTGCCTTAGCCCTAATTTAGGAAGCCAGCCTAACTTTGGTCAGGGGAACCACCCGAGATCCATGCATTGAGTCCTGTGAGCCGTGGGCCTCGACCCATTGAGTTCGCTGGAGGCACCCTGAGTTTGGGTTGGCCTTTTGTGTAGATGAAAGTCGGCCAAATCTGACAACCAGATGAAAGCAGGCCAGATCAAAGCAGAAAGTGCGAAGCCCTAGAATTAGATCTTTTTCAACCTACCTTTGCTAAAATTCTTTCTTAGGGTTCCCAACAACCCTAGATTGCATTCATTCTTTCCCAGTTTTGTAAATATCATGTAATTTTCGCCCTTGCTGGCAAGTTGTAAATTCCTTTGGTCTGACACCTGAAATCAAATGCAAACAAAGAACAAATGAAAGAAAAGCTGATTAGGACTTAGATGTGCTTCCATACACAAGTATGTCTAGAAGTCATGCCTTGCTCGGCACCAACCTTTTTAGGACTGTGCACACACTCATGTGTTTTTGATATCTCTCTGTTGACACAGATTTGCCGAATGGTAATATCACTTAACTTTTGCTTTAATTGTGTGTACACATTTTTCAAGCATTGAGTGCATGAGCTTCATGATCATTCGCACAAACGTGCTTGGTCAAATCATTTTTAGAGAAAAGAATGCACAAGAAATTTCCAAGATCAAAACCACCTCCGGGTGTACATCAAAATTGCCTTAGGGCAATGAATGGTTTCTAACTCTCCGTGCTTTAACCAGCTTCAACCTAATCAAGAAAAGATAATTTTAACAACAGCTGTTGGGGACAGTAGTAGGCCTTGGTGCCATAGCTGTCCCCAACAGGTGTTCCAATACCATGCAAACCCCATGCTACACCCACCCCAGCCCCATGCACCATTGCTGCATTTTTTCTAAGTCATGCATGCTATTGATTAGGTGTATCGACTTGGTTTTAATTACCTGTTTTTGCTTTACACGAATGTAAGCATGCTCCCGCCACTCCCCCTCACCCCACCTGTATTTTGCACTCTTTAGTGTGACCAAGAACTCCACCAAGCCCTTCCCCCTTGGATGCTGATCTTAACCTCTTTAGCATGAGCAAATCACCCCCTGGTTCGTTGCTGTCCTTGTCGGGGACAGCATGTTTTTTCTATTTTACTTAAGCTAGTGCGACATGCTATTTGGTTTGGTTGTTTTGAATAAGCATAGCAGACATGTACCCCTACGGCCATGTCCCCTTTTTTTGGTGTTATCTCATTTTTTTTTTATAGGAATAAATGCATGATCCCTCATCCCCTCCTCACTTGCTGCCATGGTTCATGCAAACATGCCCCCACTACAAAAAAACAGGGTTTTAGCGGCGGTTTTTTTTGCGGCGGTAGCCAATTATCGCCGCTAAAAGGGCTTAAATACACTTAAGCGGCGGAAGATAGTGTATCGCCGTTGAAAGAAGTTTTTAGCGGCGGTAAAGCTCTACCGCCGCTAAAATGAATGGCGCGCACTTCATATTCCCGCGCGAAGGTTTGGCGCGTTTGTTTATCGGTGGTAGAGCCACCGGTAATAACGAAAACTACCGCCGGTTAAAACAATATTTCTTATGTTTTTTTTTCTTAATTAAAATATATTTTTAGCGGCGGTAAACAATTACCGCCGCTAAAAAGGGACTAATTCCATGGCTAGGAATGGGGTTTTAGCGGCGGGAACTAGTTACCGCCGCTAAAAGGGAAGAAGTTCAACCGCGTGGAATGGGTTTTTAGCGGCAGTAAACAGTTACCGCTGCTAACAAGGAACAGTCAAACCGCGTGGAATGGGTTTTTAGCGGCTGGAATTAGTTACCGCTGCTAAAAGGAACGGTCAAACCGCGTGGAATGGGTTTTTAGCGGCGGTAATTGTTACCGCCGCTAAAAGGTTATCGTCCTTGTCCTGCTAAAAGGGTATAACACCCCAAATCGCGCGATTTGGGGTTTTCTTCTCTGCATGAATCTCTGCGTTTTTCTGCCGTTTTCTCTCACAAATCTGGGTTGTTTGCTGCCGGAATTTGGTCGTCGCCGATCTCATTCACAAAGCCGCCGCCGCCGTTGCGAAGCTGCCGCCATCGCCGTTCTCCGTCGCCAAGCGCCGTTCGCAGGTAAGTGCTCGCCAAATCCCTTATTTGTGTTGAAATTTTCTGATTTATAATGGTTTGAACATATGACAAGGATGGACATTAGACTCATTGTTAGAAAATATGGTATTGCATGCTTGGCCATCAAAAGAAAATTTTGTTGTTGTTGGAACAGATTTGAGAAAAAAAAAGTGATTATTTATTATATGTTTTTGTAGGGTTTTTGAATCTAAAAAAGTTTGTTTACACTTTAGTTTTATTTTAAATTGATTCAGAACCGTTTGAATGTAAAGAGAGATTTTTTCCATATGTTTTTGGAGTTGTGAGAATTGTAGTTCGGCACACTGAAATAAGGGAGTTGGCATGCCAAAATAAAAGAGAGTCTTGAATGTGTAAAACTAGAAATTCAGCACACCAAAGTTAGGTTTTTGGCACGCCAAAAATAATAGAAACACTGACTGTGAAAATCAGAATTTGCATGTGGCTGCCGTTGAAATCAAAATAAGTAATATGGTTTATTTGTTTGTCTGGAATGAGTACTGATAACTGTTTTTTCTATATTCAATTTATTAGCTCAGCATTTTCTTAAATCTATTTACTAATTGAAGGGCTTGGTTGTTTCACTGAATCAAATAATGATTTATCTATGTCATCATAATAAGTAGAGATTCTTATTATTTTCCCATATTCTATATTAGTATTCTGGTAATTTGTATCATTTTATGGTGATAGTTGTATTCTAAACTGACTAGATGAGCAATGGGGGTATGCTGTTGATTGTTGTCTTAGAAGAATTAGGTATGAGTACATATTAATGAATGCAATTTGTCTGAATAACTTGAATTTTATAGCTTTTTTTGCATCCATATTGGTAAGTCATTGAAGGGTTGCAGCTTTTGAATCTTACCAGCTGTTATTATCATTGTTCTTTTATTATAAGCCTGTAATAGACTATTTCTATTTGATATGGGGACAAATTTATTTTTTATTTTATCGATCAAATGGTGTGGGGACATTTTATTGAAGAACAACCTGTGACATTGATCAACCAGACGAATGATGGACTTAGAAGTGCATGGGTTATGTTATTGATTAAACATCCAGGTTCATGACATTGTCTTATGTTATCATTTGACAAATTTTTGTTGCCCTGAAATGTTCTGTTCATGACAAACCATAGAAGTATCTGCTTGAATAGTAAGAGATATGGTGAAACTGTTAGGTTGTCATTTAAATTCTTAATTTGAGGAAAATTGGACATTGTGCTGTTACAATGCAGAGTTCCCTTAAACTAGAAACTACTAATGTGACATTTTTATTTAAAAGAAAGTAATAGACTTGATAAAGAATGCATTTAATAAAAACAGAAGTTCAGGATATGTGGATATGATCTAAATACGGAATCGTGAGTGTTGAAGATTTTAAAGTGATAGACTTCACACTACACTCCTTGTTACGTACAATCAATATTCTGAAATTTTGAAGTGTTGAAGATTATTGCACATCCTTTTGTCTTAACACCTCATCTGCCAATCTTGCCCTTCTAGTCAGCTTCATTTGTAAATCCAAACAGAAACCTAGAAAGAAAAAGAAAAAAAGTCACTACAGAACGGCTACCAAAAGCATTAAATAATGTCTCTTAGATCATATGGATGTGGATGCTCTTTTTGGATTGTATATGAATGCAATATTTCGACTCTTCTTTTCTTTCCAGGTTAAATTATTATTATTTTAGACCAATTTGGTTTGGACAAACGTCTATTTTTAGGGGAGATGCTGCCGAAATTTGTATTTTTTTTCTTATTTATCTCTTTAAGTTTCTTGTTTTGATATTTCTATTCTAATGTTGTTTAATAGCATTGATATTATGATTAGCAGTTCTTTATTCTATTTTTGGGTTAACCTGGTTATTGTTTTTATATTTATTTATCTCATAAAAAAAGTGGGAACAATTCAAATACCCGTCTTAGAGGTTACATGTGTAACTATGCCCATCCTATTTTGTGTACTTTGAAGATATTGCATCTTTGCAATAAGTTTGCAATAACTCTTAGTATTTAAATATGAAGGCATAGATTTGCACATGTAACATCTTGGATTGTCAGATTGATAGTTTGGGGATATTAAGTATGTTACTTGTTGACATGTGATTTATATATATCTCTAATTATAATTTTGGTTTCATCTCTTTGTTCTTCAAATACGTAGTTTTATTGACTTTATGTCAGAAAACTTTACATATTTGAAGAACTGCACAGAGATGCTACTGAAATTCGTGGAGAAATATATAAATCTTATGACAAACAAGTAATGTACTTGGTATTCCTAAATGGGTAAAACCAAGCATAAATTTTAAAACTAACATAAGTACCGTTTGCTATTAGCTAGATTCATTTATAGAGTATGTTTTGCAGAAAGTAATCTTATTCAAAAGTGATGGGTAAATTCTTTCACAACATACTAATAGATGGATCGAAGGTGGATGAGAAGATCTAGGTATTTATTATGTTAATTTCTTAATGTTTTGATGAAGGGTGTGTATCTATATTTATTAACTAAATAGGTTACGTTTACTATGGATGGAATAGGGCTAGTCAATATTATCAAGATGGAGTCTTGGGTTTCATCAAATTCGCATGTTCTCGCGGGGCAACTATTAATGGGTTGTTGAAGTGTCCTTGTCCGAAATGTAATAATGTGTTGTATCAAAGTCAAGAAGTCGCATACGAACACATGATTTGCAATGGATTTGATTAAAACTACACAAAATGGTACTATCATGGGGAGGATATTCTCAATTCACAACCCCCCACCCCCCCGTGTTAATCCCATAGTCGATGATGCACAATTTGTGGGTGATGAAGTTAGGCTCATGGTTAAAGAAGCTTATGGGGTGCAGGATGAAATGGATGTATCTGCGAGTTCTTCACATAGGCCATCAGATGATACCCCAAAAGAGGATAATCCACAGTTTGAGAAACTGTTCCATGATGCTGGAGAAGAGTTATACCCGGGGTGTAAAAGCCACACGAAATTGTTGTTCATTGTTAAACTATTTCATATAAAGTGCCTAAGTGGATGGAGCAATAAGTCATTGACTTTGACGCTTGAGTTGTTGAGAGAGACATTTCCATTTGTGTCAAAATTGCCAGAAACAAGTTCACAGGTCAAGACGATGATATCGGACCTGGGTCTTAATTATAATAAAATAGATGCGTGCCCAAATGACTGTATGCTATATTGGAATGAAACTAGTGAAAAACAAAAGTGTGATATTTGTGGTACTTTTAGATGGAAATCCGAAGACAGTCATTCCAATAAAAAGGGAAAGAAAAAGGCAGCAAAGATATTAAGACACTTTCCTTTGAAGCCGCGTCTTCAAAGATTGTATATGTCTTCCAAGATTGCCGATGATATGAGATGGCATGTGGATGGTCGTACTGATGATGATAAGTTAAGGCATCCTGCGGATTCTATGACTTGGAAATATTTTGATGTTATGAATAGCGAGTTCAGTTCTGATCCTCGTAATGTTAGACTGGGCTTAGCATCTGACGACTTCAATCCATTTAGATCAATGAGTATCACCCATAGCACGTGGCCAGTCATTTTGATTCCATATAACTTGCCACCGTGGTTGTGCATGAAACAACCAAACATGATCCTTTCTTTACTCATACCAGGGCCGAAGGGGCTGGGAAATGATATTGATGTGTACTTGCGCCCTCTTATAGAAGAGTTAAAAGACCTATGGGGTTCTGGGGTTGAGACATATGATGCGTCAAGAAAGGAGGTTAATTTGGACGATTAGTGATTTCCCTGGGTATGCTATGCTTTCGGGTTGGAGCACTAAAGGGAAACTTGCATGCCCTTCTTGTCATAAAGACACGTGTTCTAAGTATTTGCGTCATAGCCGGAAGCACTGTTATGTGGGTCATCGTCGATTCCTACCTCTTGATCATAAGTTTCGAAAGCAGAAACAATCCTTCGATGGTACCACAGAGACAAGGGAAGCTCCAATAGGATTAATCGGGTGGGATATTGTTGATCACTTAAGGGGCAGTTTACATGTATTTGGGAAGCATACCAGTAAGAAGTACTCTAAAAACACTGGTAAAGGAGCGATGCCCTTTAATTGGAAGAAAAAGAGCATATTTTTTGAATTGCCATATTGGAGGGATATTATGTTGAAACATAATTTGGACGTGATGCATATTGAGAAGAATGTTTGTGATAGTATACTTGGTACATTGTTAAATATTGATGAAAAAATGAAGGACAACTTTAAGGCGCGCTTGGATTTGGTTGACATGGGTATTAGACACGCACTTCATCCACAGATGTTACCAGATAGAAAGAAAGCATGTTTGCCGGCTGCATGCTTCTTACTAGACAAACGGGAACAAGATATATTTTGCAAAGTGCTGAAAAGTATAAAGGTTCCAGATGGTTATTCGTTCAACATTGCTAAACGGGTGAGTAGTAAAGAACGGAAGACATTTGGTCTTAAAAGTCATGATTTCCATGTGTTGCTGCATCAACTATTGCCTCTTGCTATTCGGAAAGTGTTGCCGAAGAATGTAGCTTCCGTATTGATAGAGTTGAGCAACTTTTTTCATCAATTGTGCTCCAAAGTTTGTGAAGTTGATGACTTGAAGTGCCTTCAAGATAGTATTGCACAAGTATTATGCCAGATGGAGAGGATTTTCCCCCCATCGTTCTTTGATATTATGGTGCATTTGCCAATTCACTCAGCAAATGAAGCTATGGAAGGGGGGCCTGTCCAATATCGTTGGATGTATCCAATTGAAAGGTACGTATTACAACAGTCTTATTAAATGTGTTTCCTTGTATTTCGCCGTCGAATCATCTTGATTATTAAGATTTTTTGTTTTTCATAATAGGTACTTGTACACCCTAAAGTCATATGTGTGCAATCGAGCACAACCAGAGGGGTCAATTGCAGAAGAGTATATTGCGGAAGAATGTATGATATTCTGTTCCCGATACTTACCTAACGTAGAATCAAAAACTAATCGGCCGCAAAGAAACTATGATGAAACTGCAATTGGAAGTGCCCAACCATATAAATTATCCAATATTGAGTGGGCACAAGCGCATCGTTATGTGCTTTTCAATGACGATAGGGTTGCAAGTTTTCGAATGTAAGAAGTTACTTGCTTACCTCATCCATTTGTTTCTATATTACAATATTTTCATATTCTTTGAATTAATCATTGTATTTTACATTACAGGCGCCATCTAAGCCTTCTTAAGATGTTAACTCCAAGGGCAAGGGAACATGACATACAAAAGAAACATAATAATGAATTCATACAGTGGTTTAAAGAACATGTAAGAAACCTTATTTCATTTATAGAGTTTTAGCTCCACATGTGTTGTTTAATATTGCATTTCTTAACCTACTTGGCCCCTTATTTATAGGCCGAGACACTAAAAGCATCAAATAGTGCCGTCTCCGAGGACATTATGTTGTTGTCACAAGGGCCACAATCAATGACAAAAAAATTCAACGGCATCAAATAGTGCTGTCAGAATAGCGGTGTTGTGGTAAAAGCAAGCACTACTAGCTACACTAGTACGAAAGATAAAAATCCAATAACAAGTTATATGTCTTTTTACAGGCGTCTGACTGATGTGGTCGAATTGGCATATTCAGAGCAGCTTAGACATGTACTGTTTAAGTGTGATTGGGTTGATATCATAACACAAGGAAGAGGCATTAAGACAGATGAGTTAGGATTTACACTTGTGAACTTCAAACGGTTATTATATACTGGTCAACATGTCATGGATGATCCGTTTGTGTTCGCATCTCAAGCTGAACAAGTTTTCTTTGTGGTGGATCCAATCGATGAAGAGTGGAATGTTGTTGTGAAGACTAAGCCAAAGGACTTGTTTGAATTGATCACGAATGATGATCAACCCATTGATTGTGAGCCATATGCTACCCAACTTGTAACAAATAATGAAGAAGAGGTTGATGGGTTGAGTTGGGCAAGGGAAGACGTACCTGGCACAACAGTTGATGCTCATTCTCATACGAATAGAGAACAGCTCGCATCTTCTAGTGATCCTGTTCATGACGAACAGGGATCGGATTCTGATGATGACCATGAATGAATTGTATTTGAATTGTAGTGATCCTGTTCATTCTCATTTTTTGTCTTGAATACGACATACTATTTTCTTCTATTAAACTAACTAACAAACAATAGTCGTTTATGATGAATCAGATTGTTATTGACTTGTATGATTTTATTTTCTACAGCATATAGTGTATTTTATTAGATGGCAGAGGGTGGGCCAGCTAGGAGGGGTAGAGGTCCTACTAGATGCCTTGATATACTAAAACTTCGACCTGGAGAAAAGTTCAACATCGATGTAGATGAATTGGGGCAGCCAATTGGACCAAATGCCTCCAAATTGGCTAGTTTTTGTGGGACACTAGCACGCGATGGACGTGTTATACCCCTGAATCGCTTTGGCTGGCGAAAAGTCACAGATAGGGAGAAGGACCGAGCGTGGTCACTTGTAAAGGTAAATAATCTAAATTTTAATGTAGTTCATTGCTCAAAATGTCCGCATATTTAGCTAATTGGTATTAACTTTTAAATTTCAATTTATTATGCACCGTAGGAAAAGTTTGAGGTTGAAGAGAGGTTACGTGATGTTATCATGCAATCAATAAATAAAAAATGGAGGGACTATAAGTCCGATTTGAAGCAGAACCATTACGATCCATACGAAACAAATGCTGAACGTATAAATCATCGCCCACCAGATGTGGTAGAGGAGCAATGGGCAATTATAGTAGAGTACTGGAACTCACAAAACGCCTAGGTAATTTGTTAATTAGTTAATATGTCTTCTAAAGCTACTGTATCCTTGTTTATTGACTTTATATGATTATATGTTGCAGAACGCATCAGCAAGGAATAAAACTAATCGTGCCAACCAAACCCTTAATCATACGGCTGGGACAAAGAGCTTTGCCAGGGTCAGAAACGAACAGGTATAACAAATGGCCACTTATGAATGTCTTGATATACTATTATAAATCTAGTCACCTCATCAACTTGATGATCGGTTTTCATAGTGTACAATCTTATTTTATTGCTTTCTTATCTCTTTTAAGTTGTATAGTAGCTTTTCTATTTTCTTGTATGATAAGATTAAATATTTATGTGAATGAGGATTGTATATGAATGCTACGTTTTGCATTCTTTTTTGTTTTTTAGGTTGAATGGCTTTATTTTAGACCAATTCGGTTTGGACAACCCTCTATTTTTAAGGGAGATGCCGTCAAAATTTTTATTATTTTTTCTTTATTTATCTCTACATGTGTCCTTTTTTTTTATATTTCTTCATCTTTTTAATCGGGTCAATTGTATTAATTTCTGCTTGTGTATGTTTAAATGATTTATGATGAATTAACACCATATTTTTTCATTAGGGATTGGCAGGCCGTGCTGAGACTTCTATAAGAACGCATACTCGAAAAGATGGCACGCCAATCAATGATGAAGCAGCTAACAAGATAGTAAGTTATTTCCTCTTATTGTAGGTATAATTGTAGCATACGATTAACTTTATTAGCATCTATTTTGATAACTCAATGATTGCATAAATATTTTTTTCAGGATCAATTGCGAACTATCATGGAACAAGGCACGTCAGATTCGACAGCCCGAGATGATGTATATACTCAAGTCATGGGGCATGACACACATGGTAGGGTGCGGTGTTGTGGGTTTGGCCACACGCCCACTAGGCTGTGGGGTGGTAGTGCATCCTCGAGTACGTCATCTCGGTATGTCGATATGGATGAGTTTAACAGGATGTGAGAACAATTGCAACGTACAGAAGAGTGGCTAGAAGAAGAGATGCGACAACGACAAACAATTGAAGTAACTGTTGCACAGCATGCCAGAGAATTTGAAGAATTTAGAAACTTAATGATGAGTAACCGTCAAACACAGGTATTATATAAATGCCTTACAAAAATACATATAGCACAAATTCATATCATCTTTATATTTAAATACCACACTTAATGATCTTTGTTACAATTTATAGTCTCCTGGCGAAACTTCTGCAAATGATAGTCCTGCTCGGGATTTTAGCTAGACATGCATTCTTTTTATTTGAGGTGAGTAACACAAGATAGCTTCGGTTATATATATATATATATATATATATATATATTTTGCTAAATTGATTTGTCTACTTATAATTTTACTGACGCATGATTCATTGTTATTTTCATGCAGGGCTATTAAATTTATACGAGTCGCAATATCACTTGTTAATGGAAACCATCAATTTACTGTTATTTAGTTTAATTTATATGACATGAATGTTTGGAGTATTTTAATTTTATTAGAATCTCTTTTAATTCACTTTCTTTTTTGTAATTCTTTTGCTCTGTTTGTTATAAAATTTGCTACGAAATGAGGTATTTTACAGGATTTTCATGGTACTAATTATAATTTTTGTATATGTAGGTAAAGGCTTTTAGCGGCGGTAATTACCGCCGCTAAAAGCCAAAAGTTTTAAGTGGCGGTACTTACCGCCGCTTAAAACCTGAGTCGTATTTTACTTATACAAAGTATTAGCGGCGGTACTTACCGCCACTAAAGGCATATGCAAGCACGTGAGGATTTTAGCAGCGGTAATTACCGCCGCTAATAGTAGGTATTAGCGGCGGTAAATGTTTCCGCCGTTAAAAATTTCTTATTAAGCGGCGGAAAAACCCGCCGGTAAAACGGGTTTTAACGGCGGTAATTACCGCCGCTAAATTCCCGTCGGCAATTTCTCCGAAATAGCGGCGGTAATTTTGCTACCGCTGTTGTGGGTGTCGCCGATTCGTTTAGCGGCTCGGTATTAAGCGGCGGTAGGGTTTACTGCCGTTAAATATTTAACGGCGATAATTTGACTTTTACCGGTGGGATTCTACCGCCGGTAAAAGTCGACTTTTTTGTAGTGCCCCACATCCCTTTTCCTTTTGTCTTTGCTGGAGACCACAAATGAGGCCAAAGTGGGGACCTCACCCCAAAACCTGAACCAATGTGGGCCCTCCCAAGGGCCCACATGACTTGTAGATAGCCCCTAGGAACCCCTGGAAATCACCCCAATGGCCAAACCCCGAAAAAAGGTCATTTTAAGGTGATCCGGCAACTCAGGCCGGATCACCTATGGCCTGTATGTATCCGGCAACTAAGGCCGGATACATGGCAGAAATACCCTTTTTGTGTTTTCTGATCTTGGCCGAATTTTTGGGATAGTTTTAACCCAACCAAGTGGTCCAATAGGGTTTCCTGGTGACCCAGAAACCCAACTTGGGACATGGATCGCCGGTCCAACTCGGTACATCTGTGGGCCTTCCAACGGGGCCCACCAAGCCCAATAAACACTAAAGCATGCAATCAAGAAAGTTAAGTAAAATTAACTAATTAAACCGGGCGGGCCAAACCCAATGCGGCCACCCGAACCTTGATTTGTGAAATGATGCTTAAACTGTATGGTTTGGCCGAGACCCCGGGTTAGGGCCTATCGGGCCCGCCGAAGCCCGCCAACCAAACCAAAGAAGGGTGCGAACCCTAAACTTCAAAGAACCGGGCTTCCAAGCCCAAATTTGGACTATGGGCCCCAAGCCCAATGTCTAAACTCACCTTGGCAAAGTTAAACAAAATAATCTAAACCCAAAGGGCCTCTTAGGCTTAGACAGAGGCCCACATGGGACATGTGGGCTTAGTCAAGCCCACGAAGGACACCGTGGGCCTTCCAACGAGGCCCACCCAGTCAGACTCAAATCACCAAAATTAAGCAAGATAAAACCAATTAGAGGGACCCACACCACTCAGGTGGTCTCGCCAGACTTAAACAAGTTGCATATCGGATTAGGAATCGGGTGAGAACCAAAGTAAGCTGACTCAAACCAGGGAACCCACAGGGACCCGTCATCCGACGGGGTGTCTACGGACTCCCCCAGACCACAACCGAGACTTTTCTGAGGACCTCAAGCTGCAGACCAGCCCAATAGACAAGATTAGGCACCTAGGTGTCCGCTTCCATCCCATCAGGCGGTGGCGACTCCAAATTTTCCCGTGCCACGTTTTCGACGCGCGCACAATTTGCTCTCTTGCAGTTTTTTTTAACATGCTTTCTTTGAGTCTAAAATGAGCACAATGCACATAAAATACTTTTTTTTAAAGGTAAGATTAGATTCTCCTTTGGTTACCGTGTCTCATGTAAGTAATAGTAGATAGTAGGTTCTCTTTTGACTTGTGTGTATGATCACTTCTGTAACACCCCAGACCCATAACCAGTAAGATATTGTCCGCTCTGGGCCCAGAGGGCCCTCACGGATTTGTTCTTAAGGGACATCACGAGAAAACTTCCCAGGGGGTCACCCATCCTAAGAGTGCTCTCACCCGAGCACGCTTAACTTTGGGGTCCCCAGGGGATTTAGTCCCGTGTTGTTCCTTAAAAGGCCTCTTGCTAATTTGGGGGTCTTAAGGTTACTTATAGCATCCCCGAGCGTTGTGGGAACCCAACCATATGCACATCCATGCCTGTAGCTTTCCATGTGAGCTCTACACCTTCACAGCTACCAGACAAGATGTTACATACTCCCCTCCATGGGACAACGCGTCCCCGCATTGGGCTGGACCCGCACAGCTTCCGGTCGAGGCCGGCTTTGATACCATTTGTAACACCCCAGACCCATAACCAGCAAGATATTGTCCGCTCTGGGCCCAGAGGGCCCTCACGGATTTGTTCTTAAGGGACATCACGAGAAAACTTCTCAGGGGGTCACCCATCCTAAGAGTGCTCTCACCCGAGCACGCTTAACTTTGGGGTCCCCAGGGGATTTAGTCCCGTGTTGTTCCTTAAAAGGCCTCTTGCTAATTTGGGGGTCTTAAGGTTACTTATAGCATCCCCGAGCGTTGTGGGAACCCAACCATATGCACATCCATGCCTGTAGCTTTCCATGTGAGCTCTACACCTTCACAGCTACCAGACAAGATGTTACATACTCCCCTCCATGGGACAACGCGTCCCCGCGTTGGGCTGGACCCGCACAGCTTCCGGTCGAGGCAGGCTCTGATACCATTTGTAACACCCAAGACCCATAACCAGCAAGATATTGTCCGCTTTGGGCCCAGAGGGTCTTCACGGATTTGTTCTTAAGGGACATCACGAGAAAACTTCCCAGGGGGTCACCCATCCTAAGAGTGCTCTCACCCGAGCACGCTTAACTTTGGGGTCCCCAGGGGATTTAGTCCCGTGTTGTTCCTTAAAAGGCCTCTTGCTAATTTGGGGGTCTTAAGGTTACTTATAGCATCCCCGAGCGTTGTGGGATCCCAACCATATGCACATCCATGCATGTAGCTTTCCATGTGAGCTCTACACCTTCACAGCTACCAGACGAGATGTTACATAAGATGCCACAGGCCCAGCAAGCTAATGGTGTATGTCCCCATTGCAGTAGATCTCATGTACTTGGCCCCTGTGTAGTATCACCAGGAGCCTGTTATCGATTTGGACAACAGGGACATCGTATTGCCGAGTGCCCACATCCTGCCACCTATCAGAGGCTACAAACCCAACCGGTTCAACCAATTGCAGAATTACCTATTGCTGTAGCACCTCCTCGTTTTTAGAGACCGCGGCAGGATTAGAGAGCACCTGTAGGCCCGAGGCAGAAGGATGGGCCAGCAAGCAGAGGTGGACTTCAGAGGCCTTTTAAGGAGCAACACGGGACTAAATCCCCTGGGGACCCCAAAGTTAAGCGTGCTCGGGTGAGAGCACTCTTAGGATGGGTGACCCCCTGGGAAGTTTTCTCGTGATGTCCCTTAAGAACAAATCCGTGAGGGCCCTTTGGGCCTAGAGCGGACAATATCTTGCTGGTTATGGGTCTGGGGTATTACAACTTCACTCACCTATTTTTTGGGAAACAAATATCACACATACACACTCACTCGTATCATATAGAAAGCATGTTTATGATCTACTTAGCTCACTTTTCTCATTAACACAACTAGATCACTTCCAACGTTTCCAGTTCATCTTTTGAAATATGTTTGGTTTCTCAAAATGTTTCTTTTCACTTGTTGTCACTTGGTGTCCCACATTACCATCTTCATGCATATTATTCCTATTTGTTCAGTTCTCGAGTCGGCTCAATGAGTGGTTGAAGGAACATGTGAAGAGCTTGTTAAAAGAAGTTTTTAGGATTAAAAGTAATACCTGAACCACTGTAGGTCTGTTCGGAGACCCACAGCAGTTCGCGAACCTCCCAAAGAAGCCGGCGAACAGAGCCCCATAGGATTTCAACCATTTTGGGTTTCCGGGCCAGATCCGCATACACAGTGCGGACAGGCCTTGTTTGCACAGAGTATACGGACAGACCTGTTAACCCCCCTTTTTCGTTTCTTTTGGACCCATATCCATCCAGTTCGACCCGTTTCATGCTAATTTGAACCATTTGGGCCTTTGGGTCAACCCTAAGCCACTTTTTGAGACTTGGGCCCAATATGGTTTTATGGGCCTTCAAATGGGGCTCAAATCCAGTCTGGCTCGAACTAGGGCCCATTTCAATAACGTACCCCAAGGCCATTCGGATAATTACCCATGGGTCAAGTCCAAGCACATTGGGCCCTAAAAATCTCAACCCACTAATTTTGTGCATTTCATTAACCCAAAATCAAATAACCAAAACAAATAAATAGGGTTACCCAATAACCCGAATGGGCCATGGGCTCACTTAAGCCCAACTTGGTAACTGATGGGCCTTCCAACGGGGCCCACATCCGACCCACTTCACCAATGAATAAGTGAGATAAAATCAATTAAAATGGGGTGTGCGCACCTAAAAAATCTAGATCGCACTCGGGGCACACGTGGGAGTTTGTGCGTGCCTCAGGACTTTTGGAGTCGCCACTACTTGAGAGGTGCAGGCAGACACGGGAATTGCCTATCTGGGTCTAAGTCTGGTTTGCGGCTTATTAGAGATCTAGTTAAGTCCTCGGTTACGTCCAGGGAAGTCCGAAGACACCCCGGCCCACCCCGTCGGTTTGATGGGTCCCTTGGGTCTCCCTGATTTTTGAGTCAATTTCACCCTTCCAAACCCAACATGCCACTTTTTTGGTCTGGCGAGGGCCTCTAAAGGTGTGGACCCCTTTATATTTCATTTTGTATCTTTTTATTTAAATGCGGTGGGTTGGATACGGGCGCCGTTGGAAGACTTGTGGTTGCCAAGTTTGGGCTTTGGCTCAGTAGGGTTATTGGGTAACCCTTATTGTTTTGTTTATCTAATTTAACAAGGTTAAAAGGTTCAATGGGCTTGGTTTGGGCCCATGAATTGCTACACAAGTGGCCTTGGGCCCGTTTGTTGAAAAAGGGCTTGGTTTGGGCCGGTCAACATGTGGGCCCCACAGGTGGGCCCAAGAGGTCTGCATGGGCCTGGCTAGGCCCACGGTCCACAAGTGGGCTTAAGATAGCCCTAACAACTTTATAGGGTCGGGTCACGTCGGTACGGGTCGGATTCGGGTCCACCCAGGCCAAAAAAAATTCATTTTGTAAGTTATTTTAAAGCTGACCGTATTTGTTATACGGTCAGGTCTGAACCGTAAATGCAATACAGTTCAGGTCGGACTGTATATTAAATACGAACACGCCTGGACCGTACAGAAAATACGATCTTCGTTTGATTTTACAATTTTGTGCCGATTTTCATGAGAATTGATTTTATGGTCATCTTGGGTTGTCCGAACATTCTTTGTTGGTCTTCAATCTCGTCACAGCAACTCATGAGCCCTTCTCTTGGCTTTGAAAGTGCCTTTTTCACTTCTTTTAGTGTCCTTCGTTGGGAGGATTTCTCATGCCTTCAAGGTACACCTGTGCTGATCTTTGGCTTGCTTATTGATGGAACTTATTAAGAAGGGAAGGAGAGGGGTAAGTCAAGGATACATTTAGTAAATGCAAGGAGGACAAACCCCTCCTAAGAAAATCCAGATAAACTAAGCATTTGCTTAATTCTATTCTTACGCCATTGATTTATTCTCCTCCTTTTAAGTGGGGTCTCCCTCTTACCAGGGAGAGCCCAAAACCATACAGAATAGGAACAAATAGGTGAGATTCAAATAGCAAAATAAACAGTAAAGAAAGTACATTCAGAAAGAATCAAATTTAATATATGTTGAACAATACATTACCAGAAGCATTCCTTTGCTATTACCTTCTTGTTTCTGACAAGTGTTGGTTCTCCGCGTGATTTCGGTAGTGCTTCCGCACTCCCGTTGATCCTTTGGAATGAGTTTGAATAAAAGGTCTCATTATCTTAAGCTTAGTGTAGACACCTGATTTTTGCACCCCTGAAATGAAGAAAATTAAAAGTCAAACCTGAAGGAGTCAAAAATTTGACTTTTTGATCAGGTGCAAATTGACTACCAAACTTCATAACATTGGAAAGAGGATTCCGATACGGTTCTAACGCCACTGAGTTTGCTCAAATCGGAGTCCGGATAAAGAAGTTATGGGTTGGTCAAATCTGGAAATAGCAGAAATCGGTTTTTTGTAAAACTCCAAATTAGCTGCTCAATTGGACATCAATAGAAAGAGCGCATCGACACGACTCCAACGCAACTGAGTTTGCTGGAATCGGAGTCCCCGATAAAGAGATATGAGCAAAACTGGCTTCGGGACGCGAATTTGCACTTCTGCTCAAAAGCTCGAATTTGTTGCCAAACTTTAGCTTAGTGGATTGGGAATCTCAACCTGATTTCAACGCCACTAAGTTTGCTGAAATCGGATATCAAATGAGAAATTTATGAGCAGTTAAAAATTTCGGAAAATCTGCACATGTGGCAAGATTGAAGAAAGGACAAAAAAAAATCTAAGAATAAAATAATAATATTTTGTAAATATCTAACAATTAAATTAAATCAAAAATAAAATAGGAAATAGAAAACACATGTGTCTTCTAACAAACAAATCTTAAGAATAAAATAATAATAAAACTTAAAAGAATCTTAAAATTAAAATAAAGAAAAAATACCAACCACATTCGTATGATAAGGGTGAGTTGGAAGATAAGAATTAAAAATATTTAAGTTTTAGTTACGTCAAATATGAAATTAAAATTCAATTAAAAAAGTGATTATAATTCAAAAAAAGTCATATTTTCAACTATAAAAGGGGGCCACCCCCCCATTCCAAAGCATTAAAACCCCTCCCTCCTCTTGCTCTCTCCCACAACTCCTCCCCTCTTCTTCTTGGCCTTTTCCCGCGTCCAGCCCCTACCAAAATACTTTTCCACCTTCAAGCCCACTTTTTTTATTCCCATTTTGCCCCTAGACTCTACTAGTTCCTTTCCGCCTTCTATCCCTTTTAATCCTAAAGGCGAGGAGGTTCTTTGCAAGTTTACTTTAGGAAATCCACTGGAGTGTGGAAACGCTGCCAAAATCACTCAGGAACCACTACCTTTGTCCTTCCCTTTCACACTTTCAAACCAAGAATAGGTGAATCCCTTTTCAAATCCATTCTTGGAATTCTACGGGGTGCGGAAGCGCTGCCGAAATCATAGGAGAACCATCACCTGTAAGAAGCAAGAAGGTAATGACAAAAGGGAGGTTTCTTGGTGATTTTCAATCTAATACACATGTTGGTTTTCCTTAAACATTTTCTGTTTACTTTGTTACTTATTTCTCATTCTACTAACTACTGTTGTGCATGGCTTTTGGGCTCTCTTTGGTGAGGAGAATAAGTCACTTAAATGGGAGGAGAGTAAAATAGAAAAAAAAATAAGTCACTTAACTCGTCTTTATGAAGAGATTTGTCCTCCAAGGAATCTATTGTGTCCCCACATCTTTTCCCTCTTTCCTATCTTCAAACAAAAGCATGCAGGTTATCAATAGTGAGGATAAGATGAGGAGGTTCGTAGCCTTGATGGAACTTAAACTAAAAAAGGGTAAAAAAATGAGGATTTAGCACAAGTGGGGGTGTTTTTGTCCTTGCAAAGGCATTGAGAACTCCAACAGAGGTCGCCGGAGATCCCAGGAGCCCGACCAAACTGTTCCCTGCAAAAAATGGTGCAAAAAAGAAGAAGAAGCAATTTCGGATGAAAACCGCATACACAGAGCGGTTGGGTCACGACCGCACTTAGCATGCGGTCTGGTCTAAACCGTAGTGTATCTGCGGTTCAGACCAAATCGCAGAGTAAGTGCGGTCAACTCATAAAAAATACGAAAAATGAGATTTTTGACCCGGATGAGTTTGAACCGCCCCGAATCGGTTTAACCCGACCTTGATTGACTGATTGGGCTATTTTTAGCCCATTGATAGACCTTGGGCCTAGATGAGCCCACCAAGACCCCATTGGGCCCACTTATGGGGCCCACCTTTGACTGGCCCAAACCAGACCCGTTTTCAATAAACGGGCCCAATGCCATTTGTAACTTGGTTAATGGGTCAAATCCAAGCCCATTAAGCCCTTTAACATGTGTAAATATTTTAATCAAATAAATAAACCAAAAAGGGTTACCTAATAACCCTATTGGGCCTAAGCCCAATTCTGGCAACCCACGGGTCTTCCAACGGGACCCGTATCCGACTCACCTAACCTAAATAAAAAGATAAAACAAAATAAAAAGGGACCCACACCTCCAGAGGGCCCCGCCATACCAAAAAGTGGCATGCTGGTCTAGGGAAGGGTGAAACTGACTCCAAAACCAGGGAGACCCGAGGGACCCGTCAGACCAATGGGGCGGGCCGGGGTGTCTTCGGACTTCCCCGGACGTAACCGAGGACTTAGCTAGATCTCTAATAAGCCGCAGACCAAACTTAGACCTGGATAGGCAAAACCCGTGTCTGCTTGCACATCTCAGGTAGTGGCGACTCCAAAAGTCCCGAGGGACGCATGAACTCACGTGCGCCCTGTGTGCGGTCTAGTTTTAGGTGCGCACGCTTAGTAGGAATGAAAAGAGAAAGTAAACGGGCGTAATCTAAGTGTATTTTGGGTATTTAAAGATTTGGGATGAAAATGACAGGGGTTGGACATGGAAATGGCCAAGAAGAAGAGGGGATGAACTGTGGGGGACCAGCCTGTTCAAATGGGGGGGCTGGCCCCCCTATTTATAGGCAAAAAATCGTGACCGTATTTGCTATACGGTCACGGCATGACCGTATAGGAAATACGGTCATGGCACAACCATATTTCAAATACGGTCGCGCCGCCCTCGTGCGCAAATCTTTCGCGAATCGCCAACTGTCCCTCCGTACAGGACGCGTGTCCTGCTTCTAGAAGTCGTGACCGTATTTACTATACAGTCATGCCTTGACCGTATAGTAAATATGGTTAGGCACGTTTTTAAAGTGCCGGATTTGAGAAATTTTATTAAATTTGACTTATTTTAAAGATTTTATTCGATTTTCTTTTTATTTTATTAAAAAATATAAGATTCTTCATTATTACAAAATTAAAATATTAAAATATCTTTTATTAAATGCTCTTTTTATTTATTTTATTCATTTTATCAATTTATTTTGCTTCTTGCAACTGTTTTTTGTCACGTGGGCAGTTTTCTTGAAACTTCAACTACCCATAAATTTTTTGTCCGGTGTCCGAATTCAGGAAACTTGGTGTCGTTGGAATCAGCTCGGAACCCACTATCCACTGGGATCAATTTGGGTAGCTGCGTTGGGGTCGAGCAAAAAGTCAACTTTTTGCTCCCCAAAAGTTTGACCGGTTCATAACTTTCTCATCCGGACTTCGATTCTAGCAAATTCAGTTGTGTTGGAACCGTGTTGAAGTGCTCTTTTCAATGAGATGAAGTTTGATGGCCAAATTTACTTGAATCAAAAATTCAATTTTTTGACCTGCTCAGGGTTTGACTTTTCATTTTTCTTCATTTTAGGGGTGCAAAAATCAGGTGCTAACAGCTGCCCCTCTTTGTCGGAGTCACCTTGGGAGATGAACGGCAAAGAAGAAAAAGAACCTTTTTTTTGCACCTTGCATTCATGCCGACATGGTTGACGAGCTTAACCCTTGAGTTGTTTTCACTGACAGGGAAGTGTCAGATGTCTGGTATCACTTCCTGGCTTTGAAACTCCTGTACCCTTTCGCGGGGTTTAAGCAGGTTAGTTCCTTGGCCTTTAGTTTATGTTTTTGAAGTGTGAGATTAGATTGGATGTGAGCTCATCAGTCTATTTTGGTGTTGATGCAAGGCACTTAACAATGTTCTTTTCCTCTTGCTTGTTCCATTAAAGCTTTTAGTGACTTCAGTTTTTTTTTTTTAGAGTGAATGTGCTAGGCCAAGGTTAGGGATTGGGAGTGAAATTGGGAGGACGGGAGGAGGCTCTTGCGCTGTTGTCCATCATCTCGGAGACCACACACCTACTCTAGCCTATGCTATTTACAAAAGTGGGAATTAAAATTTTACAAATGAGGCAATTTCGCTTGTTATTCCCTTGTTCTTTTCTTGAAAAGCTTGCTGCTTTTTCTTGCCAGGTTCTTTCTTCGTCGGGGTAGAAAGTTTTCTTCCCAGTTCAAAAGTATCTCCACCGGGAATTGAATGGGGAGTCTTCAAAATTTCCCGCCCAGGTTGGATACTGGCACAGTCTGCTTGAGACAGGACTCTTTCTTGTGCATTCTTGTAGAATTGGGCCTGATTGAAGTCTTTTTGAACAGGGCAACTCCTTGGGGATCGGGATTTGAGGGCTTCTGAGCTCCGTTGGGGATAGAAGGGGAAGAAGTCTCCACTGGAGATTTGAAGGGAAGTACATCCGTTCACCATTTTCTCAAAGCGCCCTTCTTGTGTTCAACTCGCGCTCTTTTTTCTAGTTGGAACCTGTAAGAGCAACAAAATATTAGTGACTGATCCACTGGGGGAATATGCGGGGTTTGCTTTCTCTTTTAAGCCTTTTACTGATCACAACCAAGAATGGCCGTTGATCATGGTAATAGGCCTCTCTTCAAAGGCTAACAGCACCACTGGGGAAATTCAAAAGTGGTTAAACAGAACAATTATAGAAAAACACAGACGTGGTAGTGTGTATTTGTGCCTGCAATTATCACAAAGGTTAGTCCTTAAGTCAGACACGGATTTGGTATCCTCAGCATTGTCATCATGGGCCACTGTGAAGCGTTGACTCAAACACAGTCTGCTAGTCTGGGTCCTTCGGATCACTTTTTTGTCTCCAGCTAGTACACCACCCATCCTGTTTTTACTCCATTCCCCTTTCGCTTCAAATCAAGGTGTGACCAGTTTTTTTTTTTACCACGACTGACCCTTTTTGCACACAGTGCCCTTTTTGGGTTTTCACCATGTCTGGTTTTTTAGGGAAGATTAAATTCCGTCATTACCAAAAAACACAGATTTGATTGTTTTGCTCAAGATCATTCACTCTGGGATCTGAGAGGTCTTCAAGATAGGATGAAATGTAGGCTAAGTTTGGGATTTGAAAGAAAGGTAGGTGGCTCAAAAAGGTTTTAACTTTATAGGTTTGTACAGTGCTCCATTTATTTTTCGGGCTTACATCCTGGCTTATTTCCTTGGTGTGGGGTTCACATTTTCCCCGTTTTACTTTGCTCTTCACAACTCTTTTCTTTTTATTTATTTTCTGCGCAATTGCTTTTTTTTTCTTAGGGCCAGGAATGCCCTTTTTTGGTGTGGGGGAACACATGTAATGGGTTGAAAAGAAATTTTATGGCTCAAAAGTGTCTAACTAGGGAAGGATTTTTAGGGTATTTGGAAGGATTTACAGGCTTGTGAGAGTCAAGGATGGCCTCTCTTCATTTTCCAATTGGAATGATTTTAAGTGTAATACAGTTTGACTGCATCTGCATTTATTGGCTCAGGAAAAATAGTTCTGTCCATCTCTTGTAGGATTAGTGCTCCTCTGGACAGAACTTTGTGAACTACGTATAGTCCTTCATAGTTTGGCTTAAATTTCCCTCTATTGTCTTCTTGGTGGGGGAATATCTTTTTCATAACAATGTTCCCCACCTTGAAATGTCGTGGTATCATTCTCTTGTTATAAGTTCGAGCCGCTCTCTGTTGATAGAGCTGCCCGTGGCATAAACCCTTAATTCTCTTCTCATCAAGCAACTGCAATTGATCAAACCTTGATTCTTCCCACACGACATCATCAATCTTTATCTCCTTCAGAATTCTGAGCAAGGGGATCTGCACTTCTACAGGAAGAACTGCCTCCATTCCATATACAAGGGAGAAAGGTGTTGCCCCCGTCGATGTTCTGATTGACGTCCAGTATGCATGCAAGGCATAGGGCAGTTTCTCATGCCAGTATTTATAAGTGACTACCATATTCTCAAGTATCTTTTTTAAATTCTTGTTGGTAGCCTCTACTGCTCCATTCATCTTGGGTCGATATACTGTAGAATTGAGATGTCTGATTTTCAAATCCTTGCACATCTTATCCATGTCCTTGTTGTTTAGATTCCTGGCATTATCTGTGATAAGTGCCTCAGGTACACCATAGTGGCAAACAATGTTGTTTTTGATGAACTTCAGTACATGTGATCCCTTGACATCCACAAAAGACATGGTCGCTACCCACTTGGTAAAGTAATCAATTGCAACCAAGATGAATCGGTGCCCATTTGATGCCTTAGGATGAATTTCTCCAATCATGTCAATTCCTCAGATGGCAAAGGGCCAAGGAGAAGTCATTGAGTACAGAGTGTTGGGCGGTGCATGGATATTATCAGCATAAACTTGGCACAACTGGCATTTCCTGACATGGATGTGACAATTAGACTCCATAGCCAACCAGTAATAGCACATTCTCAAGATCTTCCTTGCTAGCATGTGCCCATTCATATGTGCACCGCATTGTCCTTCATGGATTTCATCAATCAGCTGGTGTGCTTCATCTTCTGTTACGCACAACAGTAATGAGTCATTGTAGGACTTCTTGTATAGCTTGCCCCCACTGAGGAAGAACTGTCCTGCTAGCTTCTGAATCGTGTGTTTCTCGGCCGCCGTGGCACTTTCCGGTAGAGTTCTGTCTTTCAAATATCTCTAGATGTTTGCGTACCAGGGTTCCCCTTTTGGCGTGCTCTTCTCAACACGAAAATAATAAATAGGATAGCGCCGCACTTCTATCTCCAGTGGTTGTACCTAGGTGCCATCGGTGATGGTTGCCATGGATGCTAGTGTTGCTAAAGCATCTACAAATTGATTCCTGTCTCGTGGCATGTAATCAAATGTCACTCTTTCAAATTGTTCTTCCAATTCCTTAATCAGTTCTTGATATGGCACCAACTTTGCATCTCTAGTCCTCTAATCCCCCATCACTTGGTAAATGATCAGACTAGAGTCACCATACACTTTCAACTCTTGCACATTCATTTCAATTGCGGCTCGCAAGCCTAACACACATGTTTCATATTCTGCCATGTTGTTAGTGCAATCGAACAAGAGTTTTGCTGCTATCGGGTGATGGATTTCTTTTGGGGAAATGATTACTGCTCCAATTCCTTTTCCATTGACATTGATAGCCCCATCAAAGAACATTCGCCATCCGGTTTCCTCTTTTGCTGTCTCAGAACACATTATTTCTTCGTCTGGCAACCTAGTGAGAAGTGACTGATAGTCGGGCATAGGATGTTCTGCCAGGTGGTCTGCTACTGCCTGTCCCTTTATTGCCTTTCTTGTTGTGTAGACAATATCATACTGGGACAAGATGACCTGCCACTTGGCTACCCTTCCAATAGAGATCGGCTTCTCAAAGATGTACTTCAGAGGATCCGTACTTGAAATCAAGAATACAGTATGACTGAGCAGATAATGTTGAAGCTGCTGGGTTGCCCAGACCAATGCACAACACGTTTTTTCAAGCAATGTACATCTCACTTCATAATTGGTGAATTTCTTGCCTAGATAATAAATTGCTTGTTCTTTCCTTCCTTTCTCATCATGTTGCCCTAAGACACATCCCGCCGCTGTTTCTGTGACTGATAGGTACATGATTGGAGGTCGTCCCAGAATAGGGGGAACCAAAGTCGGCGGACTCATCAAATAAGCCTTGATCTTGTTGAATGCCTCTTGACAATCCTTATTCCAAATCCCTGGGTTATCTTTCTTCAGCAATTTGAATATGGGCTCACACACAAGATTCATCTGTGCTATGAACCGACTAATGTAATTTAATCTGCCAAGGAAACCTCTCACTTCTTTCTCTGTGGATGGGGGAGGCATCTCCAAAATTGCGTTTACTTTGACAAGGTCAACTTCAATTCCTCGTTTTCCCACAATGAATCCGAGCAACTTCCCTGAGGTAACTCCGAATACACACTTATTTGGGTTCAACCTGAGCTTGCATTCTCTGAGCCTGTCAAATACTTTCTTGATTTTGCAAATGACTTTCCTCCTCCTTTGATTTTGCAATCATGTCATCCACGTATACTTCCATCTCCTTGTGCATCATATCGTGGAATAACAGAGTCATTGCACGCTGGTATGTAGCGCCCACATTCTTTAACCCTAACGGCATCACACGGTAGCAATATGTCCCCCAGTGTGTGATGAAGGATGTCTTCTCTATGTCTTCCGGTGCTATCCTTATCTGGTTATAACCAGGAAATCCGTCCATGAATGAAAACATTGAATGTGTCACTGTATTGTCAACTAGTATATCAATATGTGGCAAAGGGAAATCATCTTTTGGGCTTGCTTTGTTCAAATCCTTGTAATCAACGCACATCCTGACCCTTCTTTCTTTCTTAGGAACTGGCACGATGTTTGCTAACCATTTTGGGTATTCTGTAACTTTCAAGAACCCAGCTTTCAACTGCTTGGTGACCTCTTCTTTGATCTTTAGGGCCCATTTTAGCTTCATGCGTCTGAGTTTTTGCTTCACTGGCGTGGCCTCAGACTTTATTGGTAACCGATGCACAACTAAATCCGTGTCTAACCCAAGCATATCCTCGTATGACCATGCAAACACGTCAGTGTAAGATTTCAAGAAATCAATCATCTGTGTTTTCAGTAATTGAGACAGTTTTTTACCAATTTGAAGAATCCTTGGTTGTGCTGCTTCACCTATGTCGATTGGTTCAGTTTCCTCAATATTAGCTTGATGACCCTTTTCATGCCTTTCCAGAGCAAATTGGATTTCAGGCGGGGTCTCCCATGATTCATTATCATCCTCATGCTCAAAAGACTCATTGGGGATAATTTCTGAATCTTCAGGCTATGATGGGTAGGTGCCACAGTTTGATTCTTGCTCAAAATTGTGCACCAGCTCATGCTTTTCTTCTATTATTTCTTGAATTTCTTTTTGTTCTTTTATGGCAGCCTGATTATTTATCTCGTGCTCCAGATTTTTCGGGTGTGCGTCGAGATTGATACTAAGGTTGCGAAGTTGAGTTTGCTTGTTTGTACAATTATTAACAGAAACAGGCAAGTACTCAAAAGATTTCATGCATTTATTAAAAAGTGCATCAATATCTACAAGGAAAATTTCAGAAGTAGAAGGAGATCGGCCTTGCTGATGGCCAAAGGCATCAAGCTCCAGTTCTGCAGTGGGTAGTTCTCCTGGTTGATGGCAGTCATTTCTTCTATCTCTCTGATTTGTACCATGCTGACGCTGTTGTCAGATGAGATGCAAATGGGATTGTGGGCTTTAACCTTTTCTGACTTGTTCTGACTCCGCTCTAATCTATAACCATGTTCTAATGATATGCTTATCAATGTGCCACTACGGGGAATTGGCACCTCTATGTCTGGTGGCAAGTAAGCAATAGTGACTTTATCGGACAGATCAACCATAGGTATTGCTCTAGCCATGGGTATCCCAGTTGGTATCTCTCGTCTATTGGAGGAGTGTTCTTCTGGTGCCCAATTTCCATATGTCTCATGGTGAATCATCTTAGGGAGGGGTCCTAGCACTTGCAGCATCCGACGGAACATCTGATTCAACCCATCCTAAGTCCCAGGGTGCAAAATGTGGGGTGGAGGTGGAGGAGATCTGCACCTTGGGGTAGGTTCTCCTGAATTGCCCTGGCTTTCCATCATACAGATGTACATGGCCGGGTCTTCTTCTTCTTTTTCCGGCATGGGAGTCCATGGTGCTTCAAGTACGGCCAATGGCAGACAGGTATTCTATTAAGAATAACCGGTTCCTCAACTGGCGCGACAGCAATTGTAACATCATTGACAGACTCCAGGGCGACTATAGTGGGTAAGTTTTCAACTGATTTGTCAGAGGCCAACGGGTTTATTTTCACCACATCTCCAATTGTTTCCAGAGGCAGAGGGGGTTCTTCCCACATTGTTTGAGCGAGCCCTTGCAAATAGCTACTTTCTTCCTGCTTTGATGGATCATTGAATTCATCACCCCACCCTTGGGGAATTATGTTCTGTATAGCTTGAGCGGCTTCTCGTTCCATGTTGGTAAAGTGGTGATAAAGTTGGCCATGCACATAGATAGATCAATGTGGATCCCTTCCTTCAGTTTGAGCTCTTTTCCTTTTAGCCTTCATTCCAAAAAAGCCTGGCATAGTCCTCAAGCTCAGGGTTAAATCCTAACCCAAATCCAACAGCTTTATCATAAGGTTGTATGGCAGCCTTGATGCCTTGCTTGTATTTTCCAAGCCCTTCACCTACTCGAAGTCCCCAACCAATGCATTCAGCAGTGCCGAACATGTTTTTTCTTTTCTTTTTCTGGGACTATTCTGTTTGCAAGATATTAGAGTCGCGACTAACTTGCACCATCTCTACTGCTTGAAAGTTGAGCAACGTGGACAGCTCGTAATCAACATAAGGTACCCTGACCTTTTCAAATTCCCTATGGTCCTCAGCATGGACCGTGATCAATTTATTCCCTGAGACGAACCTGACCATCCGGTGTAAGGTAGATGGGATTGCCCCTGCTTGATGTAACCAAGGTCTTCCAATCAGCAAGTTAAACGAGGCATTGATGTCCATCAGCTCGAAAGTCATGGAAAACGTCCTTTCAGCAATTACAATATCCAGGACAAATTCCTCTAGGGAATCTTTCCTGGCGTTATCAAACCCTCGGACATTGTGGGAACTGGGCCTGATTAATTCAGAGCTCAACTGTAAGCTGTGGAAAGTCTTGACCGGGCAGATGTTTAGGGCCGATCCATTGTCAATCATTACTCACTTTACTATAAGATCAAAGCACCTTACTGTGATGTACAATGGTTCAATATGATCAAAGCCTTCTGGGGGCAAGTCTTCAGAGGAAAAGGAAACCACCTCGGGTGCCGCAATTATTGACATTACTACTTCTAACTGTTCTGGGCTGATATTGTCCGGCACATGCGCATCATCCAGGGCTTTTATTAATATGTCTTTATGTTTCTCAGAATCGAACAAAAGGCGCATGATAGAAATCTGAGCTGGCACCTTGCTTAATTGCTGAAGGAGATCATACTCTGGAGCATAGACACTATTGTAGAGCTTGGTGATCTCTTCCTCAGAGGCCTTTCCCTTTTTCTTATGGGTCTGTGGTATTTCGGTGGCCACATCCTTCCTTTTCTCTCTTCTTCTCTTTTATTCTTCTGTTTCTCCTTCTGGTGCGGGTGGGGGGTCTGTGCTTATGTATCGACCAGATCGGGTGATCCGATCGACTTCTCTTTCAGTGGTGGTGATGGTGGATTCATGGTAAAGAGGTAAAAATTGATAAGGTGGAAGTACAGCACAATAAGATGGGGGTTCAAGATGGAGTCGTGAAAGGTTAAAGGTGGGTGGTTCAAACAAGAGGTTCATGGGGTCATTAAAAGGGTTGTTCATCATGTCGAAGATGTTCATGGGAGGTGAATCAAGGATGGGTGAAGGGTAGAAAGGTTTTGGTTCGAGGAGGTGGAAGTGCACCAGAGGGAGTCCCAAATAGGTCCCTTCGTCATCATCTCCTTCAATGACGTGTACCTGCTGATGTGCTCTCCTTTCTTGAAGGTATATTCTGACAGTTTGCCTCGGTCGTCCAATCCGTAAAGATGGGTCCAATTGTACTTCACTGCCCTGGTTACTGATGACCTGAATCACAGGTCCACTAGTGGAAGCCTTGGAGTGGTCCGGGAGAGGGTTGGTGGCTGTGCCCGCGGGTGGAGTTGCTAGTGCTGAGGGATCAACAGAAATCTTCTTACCGTCAATTAGATCTTGTATGTCATGCCTTAGATCCCAGCATCGATTTGTATGATGCCCAGGAGCACCGGAATAGTATTCACACCTCTCTGCTGCATTGTAATTTCGTGAATTAACCATTCGGGGATTAGGGGGCTTGATCTGAAGATACTCCTTTAGCAACGTAGCCAACAATTCTGCCGGAGCATAAGGTAGTGGGGTAAATACCCTTTTCATTCTTTCCTCTCCCTCTTCTCTTGTCCTTATCATGGGTTGGTATGCAGGCTGCCCCTGGCCTTGTGGTGCTACCGTCTCAGGCCTTTGAGAAAAATGGTACAGCTGTGTTGGCTGCACATAGTTGACTGCCTGGGCTTCCTGTCTTCTGGGTTCTTGTCCCTGGTTCCTGCTATTCTGTCCTGCTGCTGCCCTTCTCTGTGTACGGCCCTGGCCACTGCCATCTATCTTTCCAGCCCTTACTGCATCCTCGATCCTATCTGCTGTCAGAATCAAATCATTAAAATTGGACATGCTCTGCCCCAGTAGCAGAGAGAAAAACAGCTGTCCCAATGATGCTATGAACAAGGAAGTCATTTCCTGTTCGAGTAGTGGTGGTTGGACCAGTGTAGCCAATTCTTTCCATCGCTTGGCATACTCCCGTACTGATTCCTGGTTCTTCTTTGTTAGCCTCTGTAGCTCTGCCCTGGTCTGTACTATCTGGCTGGTCAATCGATACTACTGAATGAATGCTGCTGCCAAATCATTCCAAGTCTTAATCTTGGTTTTGTCCAGACTCAAAAACCAAGTATAAGCTGCCCCAGTCAACGATCTTTGAAAAAACTGTACCATTATCTTCTCATCTTTGGCATACTGGCACATATCTCCAGAGTAGGACCTCAAGTGGTTCAACGGGCATCCGGTACCATCAAACTGATGCAGATCTGGGCACTTGAACTTGGGTGGGAGTTGAACATCAGAGAAGAAACAGAGGCTGTCCAGAGTAGCCTCACTGGGAACCGTGCTAGGTTGTAACTGCTTCAGCTCTTCTCGCAGGGCATCCACCTCTGCTTTGTTTGCTGCCATCTTTTCTTCAAACTGGACCTGCTTGGTCCTGTACCAATTTTCTTCTTCTTGTCCCAGTTGGACAGATGCAATGGTCTGAGGGAGTGGTACTGCTTATGGAGGTGGAGGTGCCCCTAGGGGGTATATCGGGTATGGTGGTGAAGCTTTGGCCTATGGTGGGGTGAGTGGTTGCTGCTGAGAAACTGGTGCAATAGGTGGGACAAGCCTTAGTTCTCTCAGCTCTGTCATTAGTTCTTGGATAATGGTGCCCATGCTATCAATCCTTTGCTGTAGATCGGCTACTGTCTGTGCTTGGCTAGATTCTGCCTGGTCCTGTCCTGACGGTGTTTGTTCTCTTGATTGCTCCATTTCAAGCCTTTTCCTGGATCTTAACAGATATGGGCTTCCGAAAGCTATTTTGGTACCTGAGGAAAACAACCAACAAATATCAGTACAACTCATATTAAATTCATTATCTGCTTGATCTTTGAATATTTCAAATGAGCAAAACATGATTATTGATCTATTTTAACTGTGCTAAGATAGTTGGGGAAGAGAACCTAAAGGAATTAAAGAAGGATCTATTTTATAACCCTAAACTGATCTATTTTAACCAATCGGCTAGTGTGCGCGCGTCGGGAACGCGGCACGGGAAAATTTCAGAGTCGCCACCGCCTGATGGGGTGCAGGCGGACACCTGGGTGCCTAATCTTGTCTATTAAGGCCTGGGTCTACTGCTTTTGAGATTCTAAGTAGGGTCTCGGTTGCGGTCTGGGGAAGTCCGTAGACACCCCAGTCCACCCCGTTGGATGGCGGGTCCCGTGGGTTCCCTGGTTTGAGTCAGCTTACTTTGGTCTCACCCGATTCCTAACCCGGCATGCTATTTGGTTAAGTCTGTCGGGACCACCAAAGTGGTGTGGGTCCCTTTAATTTCTTTTATCTTGTTTATTTAGATAATCTGAGTCAGATTGGGTGGGCCCTTTTGGGAGGCCCACGGTGTCCTTGGTGGGCTTGACTAAGCCCACATGCCTCTGGTGGGCCTCTGTCTAGTCCCAGGAGGCCCTGTGGACTTGGGTGAAATGAATTAATTTTACTTAGTTTATTCAAGTTGGAGGCTTATGTGATTTTCATGCAATAAGTGAGTCTGCATTTGTTTGCGGGCCCCTGGATGGGCCCCCATGTTGGTTGCCAAAAAATGTTTTAATTTATCTTTGCAAAAGTGCACTGGATATTGAGCTTGGGGCCCGTGTTCCAGTTTTGGGCTTAAAAGCAAGCCCAGTTCTTTGAAGTCTGGGGTTTGCACCCTAACTTGGTTGGTTAGTGGGCTTTGGTGGGCCTGATAGGCCCTAGCCCTTGGTCTTGGCCAAACCACACAATTCAAACATGACATTCCATGTAATAGGGTTCGGGTGGACCGCATTGGGTTTGGCCCATCCGATTAGGTTAGTCAATTTCACTTAGCTTACTTAAGTTGCATGCTTGAACTCCTTGATGTTTGTCAAGTTTGGTGGGCCCCGTTGGAAGGCCCACAAATGTTTCCAATTGGATCGGTGGTCCAGGTCCCACGTTGGGTTTCTGGGTGACCCGGAAACCCCATTGGCTTGCTCGGTTCAATTGTGAGACTCTTCATGTCTATGCAAATCGAAGAACCGCACACACAAATATGCATCTTTTTTCCGTGGGCTTTGCAATGTGGGCAGATCTATGGGCTTCCTATGGGCTGGGAATAGCATAAAGTGGGGTGGGGGAGCATTGCAAAGGTATCCCTAACTCATGTTGCATGCATTAAGGCATGGCATGAGACTTAAGAGGCAAAAAAACAAGAGCCCACGGAGGGCTGCGGCTGCTGCCCACAGCAGCCCTGTGGGTACCCTTTATGCTTGTTGATTTAATGGGAAAGAAGCGAGAAGGGGCCTCTTCATGCACCGACTCGACACACACGAAGGCAATGAAGGAAAGAGACGTGCTACCTGCTCACGGAATACAAGTAGGGACCGGCTTGTGAACAAGGGAACACCAACCATTAAATCTGAGTTTTGGTGAGGTTTAAGTTGCTATTGTGGGTGGGGAGGTGCTGCTGCTGTCTCCAGCAGCAGCTCATGTGGAGCATGGCGGAGGGGTGGAGACTACCTAACAAAGGATTTTTTATGAATGTAATCTCGGGAGGGAGGGGGGCTTGTGTGCCTATAGTGTGGAAACAAGAAAACCAAACACATGGATAGATATATCACCCAAGCAGATAACCTGCCGCATAAAATAAAATAAAAAAACAGCAGCTACCAATGGGGTTTTAGGATGGACTTTAAGCATGTTTATGGGGGCGGGAGTTGCATAAAAAAAACAGGAGGGGGAGGCCTTCATGCATGGTTCTAAGGGTCTAGGGCCGAGGGTGGTTTTAGGCCTTCAAAGCTGCCGAGACAACGACAACAGTGACGGTTTGCTGCTGTCTCCAGCAGCATCTTACATGGGCAAAATAAAAAGTGTTGTGAGGAAGGGGGAGCATGCTTAGGGGGGTCATGCAACAGCCTCATACCAGGTGGATAACAGGGGTAAGGGAGCATGCTTGAGTGCACCAAACAGTAGGCAAAATAGGGTACAGGCATGGGCTGGCAGCTTGGTTAGTGGGGTGCATGGGTGAGGGATCTGCTGGAGAGGTGGGGGTGCTGCTGCTGTCTCTAGCAGCAGCTCAGGTGAGCCACTCCAGCAAGTAAAAGGGGGCACGGGGGAGCATGGTGTTTATATAAAAAAGCAATCTTGGCATGGGGACATAAGCATGTTAAGGTGGTGGTGCATGCATAAAAAAACACATTGTTATACATAAAAAAACAGCAAGTTGCCCAGGGGCAAAGAGAGCATGCTAATGCACATGTAATCAGAAAGTTGAATGGGCTAGGAGGGGGTAAGGAAGCATGCTCATGTGCATTCATAAGAAATGAGCTATAGAGTACAACAAGCGTATACTCATGTAAGCACCGAGCAAAGGAAGAAAACCAACCATCAAGACTGCTGTACCCATGCAAATGGGGGACGTCCACCAGCAATACAAACACAAAATTGATAAAACCCAAGATGAAGGAAGAACCAAACAAAGAAAATCAGCTTTAGAAGGAGAATGGGGGGGTTGCTTAGGGGGTGCATTAGGTGAGGCAGAGAGGAACATGCTCCTCTTGAAAAGGCTTAAAACCAACTCCCGATCAGCAACCGAGAAAGTAGCAAATATATGTAAAGCTGGACTCACATACTTCCTACAAAAGCCTACGCGGACTTCTTATTGGAGGTGGTTCTTATGCCATAAAAAAGACAATAAACACATGCTCAAGTTACCATAGAACAGAACTCATGCCAAGGAAGAAGAAAGGAGAAGAAAAAGAAATCAAGGAAAAATCTGGTTTTAATATATGTGTAATGCATTGAGGTGAGGAACCACACCTAGTGGTGCTTGAGCACTCAAGCAAGGTGGAGATCACTTCTGGAGGTGGTACAGCAGCTGGGGGTTGCTTCTTCTTGCACCAACAGCAACCAGTCCCTCCTTGGTTTTGTATGAAGATGGAGAAGAAGAGGAATGCAAGAGGTGTGGTGGTCTTGAGTTATGATGGGGGGGTTGTATGGAGGAAAGAGGAGCTGGTGGCTCTCAAGTCTTTGAGCAAGCTGGAGGCACCTCTTGGAGGTGGAACAATGGCTGGAGACTTCCTCTCCAGCAGCTACAGCAAAAAACCTTCTCTTGTTGGGGTGACCATGAAGAGGAAGAAGGAGGAGAAGGGGTGGAGCTGCCTTGGGGTGGTGGTGGGAAGGTGGTGGAGGCCAATGGGTGCTGGGGAGGGAAGGTTCGGATGAGCAAAAGTGGGGCAAGGAGGTCTAAGAACAATGGAATGAGCCAACCATGAGAAAGGGGGCTGCTGCCCCCTTTTATAAAGAAACTTAATGTATCCGGCATTATATGCCGGATACACTAACACTTGTTCATAGCCAGCCTCCATGGCCGGCTATACACATGTCACTTTGTATCCGGCATTAAATGACGGATACAAAACATAATTATTTGAAATTTTAATGCCGCCGCGAAGTTGTCAGGGAATAGGCGCGAATCTCGCTGAAAAATCTCCTTGTATCCGAGGAATAGTGTCAGTTATACACTGAGGTATGTGTATCCGACATATTTGGTCTGATACAAATCGAAAAATTACGGATTTGCCCATGGATATTCGCAGATTCATCCGATACTCTTAGATATTCACAGATTTGGTCCCTGCGAAATTTTGCTTTAAACCCTGGGATATTTTGCATGTTTGGATATTTACGGATTGCCCCTCGAGATATTTTCTTGTGCCACTCGCCACGTGTGCGGCTTTTTGCCACGTGTGCAGCTTTCTGGGTTTTGCTACTCGGAAACTTCGACAGCTCATATCTCCTTCATTCGGACTTCGATTTGAGCGAACTCAGTTGCGTTGGACTCGTATCGGAGCTCTCTATCCAATGATATAGAGGTAAGAACCTGGCTCGGGGTTTGAAAAAAGTCAACTTTCGGCTCCTCTTTAAATTTGACCGGCCTGCAGAACCTTCATCCGGACTCCGATTACAGCAAACTCAGTTGCGTTGGACTCGTGTCGGGATTCTCTTTCCATTGAGATAAAGCAAGGTGGACAATTTTCACTTGATCAAAAAGTCAATTTTCGACCCCTTAGGGTTTGACTTTTTAGCTGGGTTTTGTATTTCCGGCTCTTCCGGGAGCGCAAAAATGAGGTGCTTACAGTTGGCCCTCTTTGCCAGAGTCACCTTGTAGATGAACGGCAAAGAGAAAAAAGAATCTTATTTTGCGCTTGGCATTTTTGTCGACATGGTCGACAAGCTTAGTCCTTTGAATTTTTCATTTGAAAGGGAGGCGTCCAAATGATGTGGAGTCACTTCCTGGCTTCGGAGTTTCCTTACCCTTTGCTTTTCGGGTTTTTGTAGGGCAACTCTTGAGCAATTAGATTTATGTTTGAAAGAGATTAGATTGGACTTGAGCTCGCCAACCTGTTTCGGCGTTGATGCCAGACAATTGACAATATTCTTTTCTTCTTGTTTGTTCCATTAAAGCTTTTAGGTGAATTCAGACTTCTGATCCATTTTGTGTCTTTTACTTGAAGCTTGCTTGCATTTTTTTTAAGGATGTGATGGCCAAGGGTTGGGTTAGGATGCAGGCCGAATGGAGAAAGGAAGAGGGAAGAGCGGAGGAGGAGTTGCTGTTGATGAGGAGGTGCTTCCAGCGCTATCCAGTGCCTCAAGGGAGCTCACACACCTGCTCTACTCTATTTACGAAAGTGTGAAATCAAAAATTACAAAAGGGGCCATGTTGCCCGATGATATCTTCATTTATCCTCATTCTTCTTCATGTCTTGTCATTCCTTCTTCTGCAGCGTTTTCTGGTTGGCTTTCCCTTTTGTAGAGGCTTCCTAGCTTGGAGTGACTATTGCTGGGGATTGGGCAGGAATCTTTTCCTTATTCCCTCTTCTTTCGGGTCGAGCCTTGTTTCTGACAAGCGTGGGAGTTCCCTGGGGAAGGATGCTCCACTGGGGATAAGTGGGGATTCCTCATGCTATCATTATTTCTTTGTAAAGCCTTTTCCCTCTGCTCCGGTGTGAGTTCCTTATGCTCTTCTGCGCTCTTATTGAGCGCGAGAGACGCCACCAGGGATTGATGCGAGCTTGTTTGTCTTCTTTCCACTCTTATTCGCAAAGCCGGCCTCTTCAGACTGGGCGAGGCTTGAGAAGTCTACATCGTCAGGTATCACTCTCTTATTGCTTGAGAGGACTTTACTGGGGATGTAAGGGTGTCGTTCCTTGTTTGTTGAAGGCCTTCCACTGGGGATTTTGGAGGTTATTATTCTCCGTTCACTGAAGGAACTCCACTAGGAATTTTGGAGAAGGCGTCCGTCATCCCACTTTCGTTGTACCTATGAAGGCAGGAAAAGACAACATGTTAGTCATGGAATTGCTGGAGAATGCAAAACATTTCTCTTATTCTCTTTTTGCTCTAAGCCTTTTGCCCATTGCAGCTAGAAACGACCTTTGCCAAGGTTAAGAGATTATCAACTCAGGTTAGTAGCCCAATGTGGAGCTCAAAACAGTTAAGCAGAACAATTATAGAGAAGACAGGTGTGTCAGTGTGTGCTTGTGTTTGCAATATCAAAGAAATTTCCAAGGTCAAACAAGACTTGGAGTGCTTGGTATTTTCAGTAGCATTGTCATCACAGGCCACTGTGAAATTTTCTGCTTGAGCACAACCTGTCGGTTCGGACCCCTCAGATATGTTCATTCTTTCTCATTTTACTATCTACCACTGCCACTGTGCTCTTCTGTACCTTGTTCTGTTCAATCCAGATGTGACCAGTTCTTTCTCTCTCTCTTTTTTTTTCCCTTTTTTCGGGTTTTCGCTGTGTCCAACCCTGCTAGGAAACTTTGAATTCCGTCACAGCTAATGAACGCAGACCTAACTATTTGCCCTGATCATTCTTTTTGGGATCCGAGAGGTCTTAGAGATAGGACGAAATGTATGCTTGATCTCGGTTATGAAAGAAAGGGTGAGTGGCTCAAAAAGGCTTATTTATTTGGGTTTGAAAAGTGTGCTACTTTTATTATTGGTGGGACTTACATCCTGGCTTATTTGTATCTCTATTTTGTTGGGTAAACATTTCCCCATTTTCTCTGTTCCTTTTTTTTCTTTCTTTTTCTATTGCATTTTCTTCTCTTTTTGAGGTTTTTCCGGGCGAGGATGCCCTGTTTCTTTTTGCTTTGCCCGGAATGCCCTATTTGATGTGTAGAACACTTGCACTGGGTTGAAAGAATTTTAAGGCTCAAAATGGTCTAACTAGGGGGGAATTTAAGGTATTTGGAAGGATTTACAGTCTAAAGGAGAGTCAAAGATGGCCTCTCTTCATTTCCCAATCAGAATGATCTTAGGCGTAGTACAGTTTGACGGCGTCTGCATTTATCGGCTAAGGAAAAATTGCCCCGTCCATTTCTTGTAGGATGAGTGCTTCTCTGGACAGAACCTTGTGGACTACGAATGACCCTTTGTAGTTCAGCTTGAATTTCCCTCTGTTGTCCTCTTGATGAGGAAAAATTTTCTTCAATACCAAGTCTCCCACTTTGAAATTTCATGGCTTCACTTTCTTGTTGTAGGCTCGCGCCACTCTTTGTTGATAAAGTTGGCCATGACACAAAGCCTTGATTCTTTTCTCATCCAATAGCTGCAACTGGTCAAATCTGGATTCTTCCCATTCCACGTCACTGATCTCAGCTTCCTTCAGAATTCTGAGCGACGGGATCTGTACTTCCACGGGGAGGACTGCTTCCATTTCGTATACCAGGGAGAACGGGGTTGCCCCGGTCGATGTTCTAATTGATGTCCGGTAGGTGTACAATGTATACGGTAGCTTCTCATGCCAGTCTCAGTAGGTGACTACCAGTTTCTCGAGTATCCTCTTTAGATTCTTGTTGGCAGCCTCTACTGCCCCATTCATCTTGGGCCGATATGCTGTAGAGTTTAGATGTCTGATCTTCATATCTTTACACATCTTTTCCATGTCCTTATTATTTAGATTCTTTGCATTATCAGTGATGATTGCTTCTGGAACTCCGTAGCGACAGAATATATTGTTTCTGATAAACTTGAGCACATGAGATTTCTTGACATCCACGAAGGACATGGCCTCTACCCACTTGGTAAAATAGTCAATTGCCACTAAGATGAACCGATGCCCGTTCGAAGCCATTGGATGAACTTGGCCTATCATGTTGATTCCCCAGATGGCGAACGACCAAGGTGATGTCATGGAGTACAGCGTATTCAGCGGTGCATGGATGTTGTCGGCATAAATTTGGCATAACTGGCATTTTCTGACATGAGCGTAGCAGTCTGCCTCCATGGTCATCCAGTAATAGCCCATCCTTAGAATCTTCCTTGCTAGCATATGCCAATTCATGTGTGCGCCGCACAACCCTCCATGGACTTCCTCAATTAACTTTTGCGCCTCGGCTTCTCTGACACATAGCAGTAGAGAGTTATTGTATGACTTCTTGTACAGCCTACCTCCACTGTAGAAGTATTGCCCTGCCAACCTCTGTATAGTTCGCTTCTCTGCAGCCGAGGCACCTTCTGGCAGAATTCTGTCTCTTATGTATCTCTCTATATCTTTGTACCAAGGCTTTTCCTCAGGTGTGCTTTTCTCAATACTAAAGCAGTAAACAGGGTAGCGCCGAATTTCTATCTCCAATGGTTGCACCCAAGTATCATCCGTGATGGTGGCCATTGATGCCAGCGTAGCTAGTGCATCCACAAATCGGTTCCCCTCTCGTGGCATGTAGTCAAATGTTACGCTTTCAAATTCCTCTTCTAATTCCTTGACTAGCTCTTGGTATGGCACTAACTTCACATCCCTGGTATTCCAGTCTCCCATCACTTGATAGATGATAAGACTTGAATCACCGAATACTTTTAGCTCTTGTATATGCATCTCGATTGCTGCTCGCAAGCCTAACACACATGCTTCATATTCGGCCATGTTGCTAGTGCAATTAAACAGGAGTTTCACTGCTATCGGGTGATGAACGCCACCTGGGGAGATCAGCACTGCTCCGATCCCCTTTCCATTTACATTGACTGCCCCGTCAAAGAACATTTGCCACTTAGTTTCCTCTGTGCCCTCCACGGATTCTGCACACATCACATCTTCATCGGGGAAGTGAGTCAGGAGCGGTTGGTAGTCTGGTAGGGGGTGCTCTGCCAAGTGATCTGCTACGGCCTGCCCTTTTATTGCCTTTCTAGTTGTGTAGACAATGTCGTACTTGGACAAAAGGACTTACCATCTGGCGACCCTGCAAGTGGAGATCGGCTTCTCGAAGATGTATTTCAACGGATCCAGATTCGAGATCAGTAAGACCGTGTGGCTAATGTGAGACATGGAAAAAATCATCGGGATGATTTCCCCTCCGTCAACAGATGGGCTCAACGTGAAAATGGGAGAGTCGCCACCATTCAGAATTTTGGGGTGAGAATGGACACCGAAAGGTTCAAAAATAAGCAAAAAGGCTAAAAGGCAAATTCTAGAGTAAAAATAACTCTACTTGAAAATCAAATCGAGAGATGGGTAAGGGGATTAGATTATGAACAGGGGAAGGTGTTAGGCACCCCCATTCACCCACACAAGGTGGTTGCCAAGTGTTTGTTCATGCAAAAAAGATAAGAAAGCTTGCTAAAAATCATTAAAAACCTTGAAAAAGGACAAATGTATGATATCTTCACATGAAAATCCAAATAAATTTCAGATCCTCTTTTATGTCAATATCACTTCTGGAATATCAACAATAAATGGAAATCAAAGCAAAGATTGCACAAAGCCAAGTTGAGTCAAATCCGAGAAATTCGGTAAAAGGTAATGCCATTTGTCTTAAAATCATTCAAATCCAATTTTAAATTGAATCAAACCAAATCCATTTGAAATATTAGGGTAAATAAGAGTCTCATGCAAAATTTCAAGTAAATCCGGTTGAAATCCTAGGAGTTATGCCTCCTTTAAAGTTGCTGCTGGAGATAATTAAAAGTGGCAAGTGGGCAACTTTGGAAACTTATCTAGAAAAATCTGCTCCATATAAATTCATGAAATTTGGTGTGAGTGAAGTCTGTATGGCCATCTTTCAAATGAAACTAGTCTCATACAAAAATTCATTCGGATGTGCCTTGGGTGGTCTCCCGAACAGGCCCCGAAGATCACAGATTTACCCAGAAAAGTGCTGTTGAACAGCTCTGAGTAAATCTGTTGCTCACGACACAAATGGAGTAAAAAATTATGAAACCAACTGGATTTGAAAATAGACTCATAAAGGAGTGCCCAGAAACAAAAATACTCGAATCGGATTTAAAACAAATACATGGCGCTCAGTCGAAGTGACAGGTTCCGTATTCAGATCTGAAATGACCTATCAACTTCGACAGAGAGGTGTCAAACATCTGCTTGATAGAAATTAATGAAATTTGGTAGGCATAAACTAGACAGCCTCACCTTTCCCATGGTTCTAGAATCACTCCAAAATTCATCCGGACGATGAAGTTATGAGTGTCCGAAGTCGGGGTACAGTTGCTGTCAAGTTAAACCATTTTTTATGAAAACCAACTCCAAATAGTGTTAAAGTGTGTGTGATCCGTGCAAGATTAATCAAAATCCTTTGAAAATCATTTGAAAACATTCCAGAATTGCTTGGGGCTATTTATTTCAGATTTATCACAATAAATGCAATAAATCCAAAATATGGGCCTATCCCGCCAAAATCATATGCTATGTATGTGTAGGTGTAAAAACCATTCCAACAACGTAGCAAAGATAGTATGCATTCATATCAATCAAAATAAGGTTCTAAAACAACCTAGGGTTCCGTTCCATTATCGTTTCCCTTAGTTCTCTCTCCCCGTTAAACACGGTTCTTCAAGATAAGCTTGGGGTACTTTGAATATGAACGGGTTTTCATAGAATCACAAGGCTCATAGCATGCATTTAGATCAATAAAAAAAGGTTCTAGAACAACCTAGGGTTCTGTTCCATTATCGTTTCCCTTTGTTCTCTCTCCCCGTTAAACACGGTTCTTCAAGATAATCTTGGGGTACTTTGAATATGGAACGGTTTACATAGATTCAAAAGGCTTATTCAAATAGGTTCTAGCACTAGGATCAATCCCCAGTCTCGTTTCTCCTAGATCCTGCCTTCACGTTTTACGGCTAGGGGGAGTCTTGAGATACTTTGAGCCAGGGAAGGGTTTTCATACACACATCAAGGCCTTATTCTACAGAAAGGTAGAAGAAGAGATCTAGATCTAGAAATGTAAAAACAAAAATTAAAAAGAGGTTTGAGGCTTACCTGGGTTCTGGAAGCACTTCCACAGTGATTTCCCTCTTCTCTTGGAGCTCTTCTTAGCAAGAATTGTTGGCAAGAGAGTTAATGGCCATTTGCTTAAGGAGGAGCCTCCTATTTATAGGCAAAGGCTAGGGTTAGGGTTGGTGAGATGGTAGACACAACATAAGGTCTATAGCCCACCAACCTTAACCCTAAGGCTATTTCCGAGATTTCCACTCCTTTAATGAGGGATATGATGGTAAAAGGTGAAAGCTCTCGGAAAACCCTAATTTTGAGCAAAACTAATGTATCCGACATGTCAGGTCGGATACACTAGCGCCTATGTGTATCCGTCATATGTTGCCGGATATATTAAGGGCTACTTGTATCCGGCATTTTCCATCGGATACGAAGAAATACGCTTGTATCCGATCTGAGTTGCCGGATACAAGGAAAAAACTCATTTTTCTCAAATTTTGTGCTGGTTTCCAAGGAGATAGTGATTTTTACTGATTATTGATCATTTTTACCGTGCAATTTGGGGTGTCTACAGCTAAGCAGATAATGCCGAAGCTTCTGGGCTGCCTAGACCAGGGTACAACACGTCTTTTCAAGCACTGTGTATCTGACTTCAAAGTTGGTAAATTTCTTGCTCAAGTAGTAGATTGCTTGTTCTTTTCTTCCTTTCTCGTCGTGCTGCCCCAAAACACATCCTACAGCCGTCTCAGAGACTGTCAGGTACATAATCAAGGATCGTCCTGGGACTGGTGGGACCAATGTCGGCGGACTCATCAGATAGGCCTTGATCTTATCAAATGCTACTTGGCAGTCTTCGTTCCAAACCACGAGATTATCCTTCTTTCGTAGCTTGAATATAGGCTCGCATACAGGAGTCATCTGCGCGATGAATCGACTGATATACTACAACCTACCCAAGAACCCTCTTACTTCCTTTTCAGTCGATGGAGGAGGCATCTCTAGAATTGCCTTTGCTTTGACGGGGTCGACCTCAATGCCCCGTTTTCCCACTATGAATCCGAGCAACTTTCCTGAAGTGACTCCAAATACACATTTGTTTGGGTTGAGCCAAAGTTTGTCCTCTCTGAGTCTGTCAAACATTTTTCCAAGGTTCACCAAGTGGTCTTCTTCTTCCTTGGATTTTGCCATCATGTCATCCACATATACTTCCATCTCGTTGTGTATCATGTCGTGGAACAACAGAGTCATCGCACGCTGATATGTAGCACCCGCATTCTTCAGTCCAAACGGTATCACGCGGTAGCAGTAAGTGCCCCAGTGCGTGATAAAGGACGTTTTCTCCATATCCTCCGTTGCCATCCTTATCTGGTTGTAACCAGAGAAGCCGTCCATGAAAGAGAACATCGAATGCGTTGCTGTATTGTCCACCAGTACATCGATGTGCGGCAATGGGAAGTCGTCCTTTGGACTTGCTCTATTCAGATATCTGTAATTGACACACATCCTGACTTTCCTATCTTTCTTGGGGACTGGCACGATGTTGGCTAACCAATCCGGATAGTGAGTTACTTGCAGGAATCCGGCATCCAACTGCTTGGTGACCTCTTCCTTGATCTTCAGGGCCCATTCCAGCTTCGTGTGCCTGAGCTTCTGTTTCACAGGTACGGCCTCAGACTTTGTTGGTAACTGATGCACAACCAAGTCCATGTCTAACCCGGGCATATCCTCGTATGACCATGCAAACACGTCAGAATAAGATTTAAGAAAATCAATCATCTGTTTTCTCAGTAATTGTGACAGCTTTTTACCAATTTGGAGTATCCTTGGTTGTGCTATTTCACCTATGTCAATTGACTCTGTTTCCTCAATGTTGGCCTGGAGACCCTTTTCGTGCCTTTCCAATGCAAGTTGGATTTCAAGCGGGGCCTCCCATGATTCATCGTCTTCCTCATGCTCGAAAGGCTCACAGGGGACAATGTTTGAATCTTCTTGCTGCGATGGGCGAGTGCCCCAATCTGACTTGTCGAGTTCTTGCTCGTTTTCAGGATTGGACACTGGCTCATGCATTTCATTTATTATTGCCATCTGAACTGGCCTTTCAATTTCTTTTTGTTCTTTTTGTTCAATTATGGCAACCTTATTACCTATCTCGTGCCCGGGATCTTCCAGGTGTGCGTCGAGATTGATACTAAGATTGCAATGCTCAAGTTGCTTATTTTTATTATTTTGATTTTCACACAGATGCAAGTAGTAGGAAGCATTCAGATATTCATTAAAAATTTCAGCAGTAGCTACAACAGAAGTTTCAGAGATGACAGAAACCCCCTTTGGGATAGTAGCTTTGTTGATAGCAAAAGGTATGGCGCTCCAGTTCTTCAGTGGTGCCCTGCCTTCCTTGTTGATAATGATCATCTTCTCTGGCTCTCCTGCCAGCACCATGTTGGCGCTCTCGTCAGAAGAGATGTAGATAGGATCATGTGCTGCACCTCCTACCGGCTTGTTCTGGCTTCTCTCCGATCGGGGGCCAGACTCTAACGATACCCTTACCCATGATTCACTGAGGGGGATTGCCATCGGGATCTTGTCCTCGGGTGGCGCGTAGACAATGGTGACTCCGTTGGCCGGGTCAACTCTAGGTGGTGCAAACGCTATGGGTATCCCGGTTGGTATCCCAGGCACAGTAGAAGAGTAAGCTGGTGGCGCCCATTTGCCGTAAGCTGCATGGTACACTTCTTCCGGTACTGGCCCTAGCACTTGGGGCATGCTACGGAACATGCGGTTCAAACCATCGCGAGTTCCAGTGTGCGGGATATATGGAAGTGGAGGAGGCGACCTTGGCCTGCGGGTTGGCGCTCCTAAGCTGTCTCGCCCTTCCATCATGCAGACATACATGATTGGACCTTCTTCTTTGGATTCTTCCAGGGGAGCAGGTGGCGGCACTTCCATCACAATTGCAGAGTTGATCGGGATCCCATCAGGGATGAACTGCTCATCTGGTGGGGCGAAGGCCATGGTGACTTCGTCGACAGAGTCCAGGGCGACCAGTGCTGGCAGGCCATCTGGCGACCCCTCAGGAGCCAATGGGTCTACTTCCACTATATCTCCAATCATTTACATAGATGGTGGCTCCTCCCAGAGCATCTGAGCCAGGCCTTGCAGGTAGTCCCATTCTATGGCAGGGGTGTCCAGAAACTCATCTCCCCACCCTTGGGGGACTATGTTCTTGATGTCTTGGGCTGCCCTATGCTTCATGTTGGTGAAGCGGTGGTACAAGTTCTCGTTCATGCATATGGGCCAGTGGGGGTTTCTTCCTTCAATTCTGGCTCTTTTCCTTTTGGCACGGTTCCCAAAGAGTCGGGAGTAGTCTTCCATTTGCGGCCTGAACCCCAGTCCGAATCCAGTGGTCTGCTCATAAGGCTGGTGTAAGCACCTCATTTTTGCGCTCCCCAGAAAAACCAGAAATACAAACCCAGGACAAAAAGTCAAACCCTCAGGGGTCAAAAGTTGACTTTTCGATCAAGTAAAATTTGACCACCTTACTTTATACCATTGGATAGAGAATCCCGACACGGTTCCAACGCAACTGAGTTTGCAGGAATCGGATTCCGGATGAAGGTTCTGCAGGCGGTCAAACTTGAGCACAGCAAAAAGTTGACTTTTTGCTAAAATCCGATCCAGAGGCCTACCTCTATACCATTGGATAGAAAATCTCGACACGGTTCCAACGCAACTGAGTTTGCAGGAATCGGAGTCCGGATAGGGGTTCTGCGGGCGGTCAAACTTCAGCACAGCAAAAAGTTGACTTTTTGCTAAAATCCGATCCAGAGGCCTACCTCTATACCATTGGATAGAAAATCTCGACACGGTTCCAACGCAACTGAGTTTGCAGGAATCGGAGTCCGGATAGGGGTTCTGCGGGCGGTCAAACTTCAGCAGAGCCAAAAGTTGACTTTCTGCTAAAATCCAATCCAGAGGCCTACCCCTATACCATTGGATAGAGAATCTCGACCCGGTCCCAACGCAACGGAGTTTGCAGGAATCGGAGTCCAGATGAAGGGTCTGCGGGCGGTCAAACTTGAGCAGAGCAAAAAGTTGACTTTCTGCTAAAATCCGATCCAGAGGCCTACTTCTATACCATTGGATAGAGAATCTCTACACGGTCCCAATACAACTGAGTTTGCAGGAATCGGAGTCCGGATAGGGCTTCTGCGGGAGGTCAAAGTTGAGCAGAGCCAAAAGTTTACTTTCTACTAAAATCCGATCCAGAGGCCTACCCCTATACCATTGGATAGAGAATCTCGACACTGTCCCAACGCAACGGAGTTTGCAGGAATCGGAGTCCGGATGAAGGTTCTGCGGGCGGTCAAAATTGAGCAGAGCCAAAAGTTGATTTTCTGCTAAAATCCGATCCAGAGGCCTACCCCTAGGTCATGGGATAGAGGGCTTCGATACAATTCTAAAGCAACTGAGTTTGCCCAGATCGGAGTTCGGATGGAGAAAATATGAGCTGACGAAATTCCCGAGCAGCAATACCGGCAAACTGCGCACGTGGCAAAAAGCTGCACACGTGGCGAGTTGCGCAGGAAAATATCTCGGGGATCAAATCCGTAAATATCCAAATGTACGAAATATCCCAGGGACTAAATCTGTAAAAATCCGAGAATATCGGATTAAATCAAAAATGGCCAGGGACTAAATCTGAAAAATTCAGATTTTCCGACCGACGAGCGGCCGCATTAAATGATTTTTCATCATTTTGCCGCTCGCGCGGACGTGGTAAGAGGGTATGCGCTAAGCTTGCGCTCAGTGCAAGCTAAGCGCATACCCCTTTTTCCTCACCTATATAAGCCGCGCGAGTTTTCGCGCAAAGGGTTCGGCTTTTTTTTTTGTCGACATTTTTTGGTTGGGGCATTTTTAAGGTTGCTTGTTTTTTCGGCATTCGAAGGTTGGGCATTTGAAGGTTGGAAGCTTTTTGGTTGGTCATTTTAAGCTTCTTCTTCGTCGGGAATAGGTGGTCTTGACCACCATCTTCCCCAAAGAACAAACTAGACACTTCTTCCCCCACCTTCCTCGGATCTTTCTTCCCATCCTCATCCTCATCTCTTGATACCCAAAGGAGAAGGAGGAGCTTGCCGAGTGAGCCCAAAGGAGGAGAGTCCAGCCGCTACTGGAGCTTCAAAGGGGGAGCCTATCTGCTCACTTTAGAAGGGTGTTTTGACACCCAGGTAATGTTCCCGACCATTCTTTTGTTCTGAATATAAGCTCATTTCAAGCATAGCATGTCATGATGTTTTCTATTCTACCATTTTGTTTACTAATACTGCTTGTGTGATTCGAGGGGGAGCATGTTCCCCGTGGTCATTTCATCTCGTGTACCCCATTATAAACCCCCTTTTCCCTTCTCTGTTAATTTGTTGATGTGTGATTTTGAGGTTCGGTTTCTCGCGAAGAGATTTGAGTCGTGAGGAGAAGTTAGGTTAGATTAACTTCGAAGTATGTTCAGGTGTCTCTTGAGAGTGCTAGGAGCACTAGGAGGCTGTTACAGTGCTTAAAAACCAGTTAAAAATGGAGTTTGGAAGAAAAAACAGAGAATTGGGGTATGCGCTGAGCTTGCGCCCACTTCCCTTTTGGGTGCGCTGAGCTCGCGCCCACTTCCTTTTGGATGCACCTAGCTCGCGCTCAGCTCACGCCGACTTCCCTTTTTTGGGTGCGCTCAGCTCGCGCTCACTTATTTTTGGGTGCGCTCAGCTCGCGCTCACTTATTTTTGGGTGCACTGAGCTCACGCTCACTTGATTTTTGGGTGCGCTCAGCTCGCGCCTACTTGATTTTTGGGTGCGCTCAGCTCGCACCCACTTCGCCCGTAGATCGTTTTTGTTGGTTTTTCGGTCCGCCCACCTCGGTGACCTTGCGCCTAGTGCCTGAGGTCGGCGCATACCCCTAAAAAATGCCGAATTGCCATATTTTTGAAAAATCCCGAAAATGGCCCGGGTACCTCCCCTTGGACTCAGTATAATGAGCCAGTCTCTCCTTAATAAGTGTCAACCTTGTATATTTTTCTGTGATTATTGCTGGATGTGAGTGCTGTTTCCGAACCGAACCGGATAAGCCAACAGTGTTTCCGGGTCACCCGGAAACCCCACATAGGACTTGGACCCCGGTCCAACTTGAATTCCAGTGGGTCTTCCAACGGGGCCCACCCGGCCCAATAAACATGTATGCATGCAACTTAATCAAGATAAACAAACTTAACTGATTAAACCGGGCGGGCCAAACCTAAGGCGGTCCACTCGAACCAAACTTGTGAAATTGGTGCATGAATTGCGTGGTTTGGTCGAGACCAAGGGCAAGGGCCTACCGGGCCTGCCAAAGCCCACCAACCAAACCAAGGAAGGGTGCAAACCCTAACCTCTGGTAACTTGGGCTTACAAGCCCTAATCAGGACTATGGGCCCCAAGCCCAATGTCCAAACTCACTTTGGCAAATTAAAAAGATAAATCCAATAAAAATAGTTGGCCACCATGTGGGCCCACCTTAGGGGCCCACAAACCAATCCGGCCCACCTTTTCATGGAAAACACTTAAACTTCAAATCTGAACCTAAAGTAAAATCAATGCACTTAACCAAAACCCAAAGGGCCTCCTAGGATAGACTGAGGCCCACAAGGGTACATGGGCTTGCCTAAGCCCACCAAGGACACCATGGGCCTTCCAACGGGGCCCACCCAACCAGACTCAGATTACCCAATTAATCAAGATAAAAGCAAATTAAAGGGACCCACACACCTCAGGTGGTCCCGCCAGACTTAACCAAACTGCATATCGGATTAGGAATCGGGTGAGACCAAAGTAAGCTGACTCAAACCAGGACAAACCTAAGGGACCCGTCACCCGACGGGGTGGACCGCGGTGTCTACGGACTTCCCTGGACCACAACCGAGACCCTACTTAGAATCTCAAAGCCGCAGACCAAAAGCCCTAATAGACAAGGTTAGGCACCCAGGTGTCCGCCTGCACCCTATCAGGCGGTGGCGACTCCGAATTTCCCCATGCCGTGTTTCCGACGCGCGCACAGCCGGATGGTTGCCTTAATTCCCTGCTTATACTTGCCCAGTCCATCACCGGCTCTGAGGCCCCAGTCTGGGCAGTTTGCAGCGCTAAACATGTACTTCATTCTCTTCTTCGAGAGTCGTTGCCCCCTTTCAGATTCGGGGATGCGATTCACTTGCACCATCTCCACTGCTTGGAAATTGAGGGTGGTGGGCAACTCATAGTCCACATAGGGTACCCCGACCCTTTCGAACTCCTGGTGGTCTTCCGCATGTACCGTGACCAGCTCATTACCAGATATAAATCGGACCATTCTGTGCAATGTGGAAGATACTACTCTTGCTTGATGCAGCCAAGGCCTCCCAATCAGCAAGTTAAATGAGGCGTTGATATCCATGAGTTCAAACTCCATGGTAAAGGGCCTATTTGCAATTATGATCACTAGAGTGACCTCTCCCAGTGAGTCTCTTCTGGCATTGTCGAAGCCCCTGACATTGTGAGCGCTTGGCTTGATCATCGAAGGATTCAATTGCAGGCTATGGAATGTCCTCATTGGACATATATTCAGCGCCGATCCATTGTCGATCATGGCCCGCTTTACAATGAGATCTACACATTTCACAGTTATATAGAGTGGCTCAGTATGGTCGCAACACTCAGGTGGCAGATCCGCTACAGAGAAAGAGATAGCCTGGGGTGCCATGATCACTGATACAATTGCTCCTAGTTGCTCAGGGTTGAGGCTTTTTGGCACATGTGCATCCCCCAAGACCTTCATTAGCACTGCCCTGTGCTTCTCTGAATCAATCAAGAGTCGCATTATGGAAATTTGGGCGGGCACTTTGTTCAACTGCTGGAGGAGGTCGTACTCTGGAGTGAACACACTATGGTGCAAATCTATGATTTCTTCTTCCGTGGCCCTTCCCTTTCTCTTGAGGGTCTGTGGTAATTCTGTAACCATGTCCTTTCCTTTTTCTTTCGTCTTCGCTTCTACTTTTGCTCCCTTCTCTGGTGCGGATGAGGGGTCTGTGTTTACGTATCGACCGGATCGGGTGATACGGTCGATTTTTGCCTCAATGGGGGTGGTGGAGGTAGCTTGATGGTAGAAAGGTTGGGTGGGGTAAGGTGGGGGTACCACATTGTAGGGAGGCGGTCCAAGACAGAGTTAGGAGAGGTTGAGGGTGGGTGGTTCAAATGAAAGGGAGAAGGGGTCTTGTGGAGGCGAGTCCATGATGTCGTGGATGTTGAGCGTTGAAGGGCTAGGGTGAGAGATGGGGTAGGGTAGAAGAATTCTTGGTCTTCGTATGGGTGGAAGTGCACCAAAGGGAGACCTGTAGGGGAGTCACCGCCATCTCCTTCAATGATGTTCACTGTCTCACTCTCTTCTGCTGACGTGTCATCCGAGTCTGTATCAGCGGACTCGTCTGAGCTCTTGTACGGATCGGGCAGGTTTACGAGTTCAGGAGTGGATGGTGGTTCCTCTTCCGCTGCGGCATGAGGGGGGCGAACCACTCATGCATGTTGTATGGGAGGGGGACGGGATTAGACTCAAGTGATGACGAGTCAGCAGAGTATGCCAGATAGGGGTGTGGCTCCGACATCGCGGACATGTACTCTAGCGGCCATTCGGTGGACAACTGGGGAGGCACCCTTGAACTGCCCACTGACGCGTCCGAGATCTGAGGTCTATCCCGGATCTGGAGTCCACTGGAACTGCCCACTCCTTCTTTGCGTGGAGGGGATGGGGAATCACTGATCCATCCGCATTGTATGGGGTTCCATGACCCCATGACCTCCTCACTGCTCTGCGGTTCATCCTCGATCGCACAGATGTAGACGTCTGTATTTTCCTTAACTGTAATTGCTGTTGAGTGGGTTTCTACTCGAAGCTGCACCTTCACTGTCTGCCCTGGTCGGCCAATAAGTACCGAAGGGTCGAGCTGCCCGGTGCCTTGATCACTGCTCACTTGATTTGCCGTCCTACTAGTGGAGGCCTTTGAGTGATCTGGGAGAGGATTGGTAGTCACGTCGGCTGCTGGAGTCTGGGCGGGTGGTGCTGGAGGGTCGACCGTGATGCGTTTACTGTCAATGAGGTCCTGGATGTCGTGCCTTAGATCCCAGCACTGATTGGTGTGGTGCCCTGAAGCACCAGAGTGGTACTCGCACTGCTCTGCTGCGTTATAGCTTCTAGCGTTGACCAGGCAAGGATTTGGGGGTTTGACTTGCACGTACCCCTTCTTTAGCAAAGTTGGCAGTAACTCTGCTGGCACATATGGGAGTGGAGTGAAAACCCGTTTCATCCTGGCCTCCATCTCTTCTCTCGTCCTTCTTACCCCTTGATAAGCGGTCTGTCCGGTCCCTTGAGGTGCCACCGCCTCTGGTCCTTGAGAGAAAATTTTGGGGTTGTGCGGGGTATACATAATTGACCGCCTGCTGTTCTGACCTCCTGGGCTCTTGCCCTTGGTTTCTGCTAGCTTGCCCTGTTACTGGCCTCCTCTGTGCAGCACTCTACCCACTGCCGTCTATCTTTCCGGCCCTCACCACGTCTTCAATCCGATCTACAGTTAAGATCAGGTCGTTGAAGTTTGATGTACTTTGCCCCAGTAGCAAAGTGAAGAAAGGTTGACCTAAGGACGCAATAAATAGGGATGTCATCTCCTGTTCTAACAACGGCGGCTGTACCAGTGCTGCCGATTCTTTCCAGCGCTTGGCATACTCTCTCACTGACTCTTGGCTCTTCTTAGCCAGCCTCTGTAACTCTGCCCTTGTCTGTACTATCTGATTGTTTAGACGGTACTGTTGGATAAAGACCGCTGCCAGGTCATTCCATGTTTTCATCTTAGCCTTGTCCAGACTCAAGAACCAAGAGTAAGCGGCCCCAGTTAATGACTTCTGGAAGAACTGCACCATGATCCGTTCTTCCTTGGCGTACTGGCACATGTCGCCTGAGTACGACCTCAAATGGTTCAGTGGGCACCCGGTGCCATCAAACTGGTACAACTCAGGGCATTTGAGCTTAGCCTGGAGTTGGATGTCCTAAAAGAAACAGAGGCTTTCCAAGGTAGCCTCACTCTGCACTGTACTAGGTTGGAGCTGTTTGAGTTGCTCCTTCAGGGTGGCCATTTCTGCCCTGTTCTCTTCCCTTACTGCTGTTAGTTTCTCCTCAAACTGCACCTCCTGGGTTCTGTACCAGTCCTCATCGCCCTGCCCCAGATGGATAGGTAGAAACTGATCTTGTTGTGCAACGTGAAATGGTGCTGCCGGTGGTGGTGGTGGTGGTGGTGCTAGGGGAGGGGGATTTACTGGACGCTGTAGCGGCGCCACTTTCGCTTGTGGCGGGAACTGTGGCTGTGGTTGCTGGGCGACTGGTACCACCGACGGGACCTGCCTCAATTCTCTCAGTTCTGTCATCAGTTCTTAGATAATGGAACTCATGCTGTCCATTTTCTGCTGCATCTCATTGACCACTTGCACATGACTGGACTCTGCAGGATGCTGCCCTGGCAGTGTTTGTTCTCCTTGCTGATCCATATCGAGCCTTCTCCTCGATCTTAGTAAGTACGGACTTCTGAAAGCAATTTTGGTACCTGGTGGACAATTGACGGGCATTAGAGCAATTTTACACAAATTGGTTATGCAATTTATTTGATAGAATCTGTTCCTTTGATTTATGCTGATTTTTTTTGATTGGATTTGGACTAACTAATCTATTTAAGCTACCCTAAGGTAGCAAGGGAAGAAAACCTGATTTTGAATCAACTGATCTATTTTGGCTACCCACAAGTAACCGGGAAAGAGAACCCTAATGAATTTTTGAAGACTGATCTATTTTGGTCATCCTAAGACGACCGGAAAGAGAACCCTAATAATCGAATCTATTTTAGTTACCCGTAGGTAACTGGGAGAGAGAACCTTATTTTTTTTGGAAGCTAATTTTTCTGAAAGCTGATCTATTTTAGTCGCTTAGGAGCGACTGGGAAAGAGAACTCGGTTTAACTGGTCTATTTTAGCCACCTTGGCAAGGGAAGAGAACCTTGGGTCATGCTGATCTATTTTAGCCGTCTAGGCAAGGGAAGAGAACCTTCAATTTAGGGAAAAATTTCTGAGCTCAATATCACAGGGTGGAACCACGCATGGTCACAAAGGGGGCTGAAGAATAGCACTCAGGGTTGCCTTGACCAAATCCTGACTCATTCGTCGGTGGTCTCAGCGACACAAAGGTTCGGCTAGTAGTACCCGGACGCTCCGCATCCAATATCCGATTCAACCATCGGCGGCTTTGGTGTCATTAAAAGGGGTAGGCTATGCCAGGACGCTCCTCCACCAATATCCGACTCATCCGTCGACGGCTTCGGTGCCCTAAGATTTCGGATAGTAGTACCCGGACGCTCCGCAGCCAATATCCAATTCACTCACCGGCGGCTTTGGTGTCACTGAAAGGGGTGGGCTATGCTAGTACGCTCCTCCACCAATATCCGACTCATCCGTCGGCGGCTTCGGTGCCCTAATAATTCAGCTAGTAGTACTCGGACGCTCCGCAGCCAATATCCGATTCACTCACCAGCGGCTTTGGTGTTATTGAAAGGGGTAGGCTGTGCCAGGACGCTCCTCCACCAATATCCGACTCATCCGTCGGCGGCTTCGGTGCCCTAAGAATTCGGCTAGTAGTACCCGGACGCTCCGCAGCCAATATCCGATTCACTCACCGGCGGCTTTGGTGTCACTGAAAGGGGTGGGCTATGCTAGGACACTCCTCCACCAATATCCAACTCATCCGTCGGCGGCTTCGGTGCCCTAAGAATTCGGCTAGTAGTACCCAGACGCTCCACAGCCAATATCCGATTCACTCACCGGCGGCTATGGTGTTACTGAAAGGGGTAGGCTATGCTAGGACGCTCCTCCACCAATATCTGACTCATCCGTTGGCGGTTTCGATGCCCTACAGGTTCGACCGAATGATCTCGAAAAGATGCAGACGGGTGTGATTTGAGCTCAAAGTCCTTGGTGTTTTTAACACTTGCAGTGTTTTGCGATCTCAATGGGAGAGACGCAAACAAAGGAAATCAGGTGGTTGCAGCGACCAGGGATATTGCATTTATCTGAGAAGAGGTGGTCTGTCGGAGACCGAGTTGCCCTATTGGAGGGAATTAATTCTTTTATTTCAAATTCTTGTTTTGTTAAGTCTGAACAACATAGCAAAGTGAAAATAAATTCATGCTTTGATAAAAAATAAAAAAAAGAGCCACCGTGGCACAAAGTACATCAATATTCATAGCAGAATACAACAAAGCCAAAGTCTAGCTAGGTTGGCCATCATCATAGTGGGAGGACACGTCCTACCTCATCAAGGCTCGCAGAAGCTTGTTCCGCAGACGTCGGTCCTCCTCCGTGCGCTTGCGCACCAATTCCATTTCGTGTTGCAAGGCCATATTGGCCTGCCTACTCTCCCGTTCTGAATCCACATAAGCTGAATGGATACGGGAGTGGGTCTCTTGCAGTTCGGCCACCCTGTCCCTAAACGTGTTAGGGGGCGGAACTGGAATGTCGCCTGATGCAACAGGCTGAAGAGGTGGGGGGCCATCGTGGCTGAACTCCCGAGCTATCCACTGCTCGTAGTCTCGAAAAAGGGATTCGATGAAGACGTCTTCCTGATATGCGCACACAGTCTTCCACTCCATCTGCAGTTGCGTCCTTAGTCCCTTAGTGAGGGGACCAATTAAATTGCCCAGGTCGTCCTTGACTGGGATTCCCTATGGTTTCCTAAACTGTCTCAGAACCCGAATCGGATAATATGGCACAGCATGGGTAAGGCCTATCAGGGCAAGGCCCTCTCTTTTCTTAAAAGCTATGATGGGGGTGTAGGGGATTTTGTATGTAACCCACCATCTAATGTCTGTTTCTCCCTTTAGGTGTAGAAAGTGGTTAAACCAATCCTCACGAGCGGGTAGGTCTGGTCTGATCTCTCTTTGAGCCAACCAATGGATGTTGTGGCCGGCTACTTTGTAATATGCACTGATAGGTGATGACACCATCAGGTGATCTTGCAACCAAATGTGGAGAAGGGGAGCGCACCCTTGAAACCTCTGGGTTCCATTTTTGGACAAAGTCAGGGAATGGAACAGTTGAGCTAGGATCAGTGGCATGATTTGGTACCCCGCCCTGAGTTGATCCACAATTTCCATGAGGGCCAAATTAATGGTGTCTCCCCCAGTTGGAAAAAAGATTTGCGAAAGAACCACAAGGGTGAAGGTGTCAAACCAAGCTCGGGGTCTTTCCTACTTTTTGTTTCTTATCTTTTCAGTAAGGAATGTTTTGGAGACCCTAGTGAATTCTTTGTCACCTCCTAAGGTCTGGAACTCTCCCCTTGAGAGGCCAAAGAAAGCGCAAGCTTCATTCTTGTAGCTTTCCTTGAGACTTGGCCTAGCGGGTTCTCCTAAGTCACGAAATCAGAGGAACAGGTCAAGTTCCTCAATTGTGGGAGTCAACTCGTTGATCCCAAATCGAAACACTGAGAGCTGGGGATCCCAGAAAAGCAGGGCTGCTTGGATCATATCCCAGTTGATCGGCACATTTAACAGGGACAAAGTCTGTCCCATACGGTATTTGTGCTCCCATTCAATCTGCTTACTCCCTTGGAGCTACCTTGTCCAAGAACGGATCCAGGGGGTATCCCAGGCGCACTTCTCTATCCTAGGGAAATGGGTTCTCTCAGATGAGGATGAGGATGCCATGCCAACTATCCGATCGAAATTCCGAATCAATTTAAGGTTCCACACCAAGACTCTAAGTCAGTTATATAATATGCATAATTTCAAGCAATAGGATGAACCACTAGCAATTCTATCATGTTTCACAGGATAGCTCAAAAAACTAAAAAGTGCGGAATTTAACTCAAGCACACATGGTGTGTGGTCCTAAGGGTTGGCGACAATGAAGGCGCAACTCCTACACATACTTGTGTAGAGGAGCACATTCAAGTCCTGATCAGTATTCTGTCTTTCATCTGTTCTTTCATCTGCTTTCGGTGTCGGACAACGACAAAGATTACAACTTGCCATCGAGGGCGAAAGTTTACAATATTTACAAGACCTGCAAAGAATTCATCCTTAAGGCTATTGGGAGCCAAAAGGAAGGATACAAATTGCTTCTATAGCGGGTAGGCTAAAAAAATTCCTAGATCTAGGGTTTAGTGCCTATGTTCTGATCTGGCCTGCTTTCATCTGTTTGTCTGATCTGGCCGGCTTGCATTTGCTCTAAAAGACAGATCCGGACTTAAAGTGCTCATAGTGGACTCTAATGGGTCGAAACCCATAGCATACAGGACTCAATGCATGGATCTGGGGTGGTTCCCTTGACCAAAGTTAGGTTGGCTTCCTAAATTAGAGCTGAGGTAGCCCAGAGTCTAGGGTTTACTCGATTTGATGCAAAAAAGCGGGGGTTGCTGCCCCTAATGGACTCTGGATTTTATTCCGATTTTACTCCTCTTGTATTCATCATTCACAACATACTCACCCTCTCATGCACAACGCGTGGTTTATTCAGAGACGTTAGGTGGGGAAGGATACTCAGCCCGAGACATAAGCCTACAAGGGTTTGGACCAGTACTGGATCCTCGCGTGCCACGGCAAGAAACCAGTGGTGCTAATGGACTCCAGAAAATTGGGGGGATGGGTTTACCCTGCTTTCCCCGGCAAGCCACGGGAGCGTAGGTGCTAATACCATCCCAAAGATTAGTTCATAGGAATAAGAAGGGTAGGCTGCTAGAGAGGTCTAAGTTTTGGTAAAGAAGTTGCAATATCCGATTCACTCATGCATTCAGAGTCGGATCATCCACGCAGCCTCCCTTGTGCGTGTCACCCCACGCAGTTTATCACACAAAAAGCAGGAAATTAGCGCCATCCACGGTGTGGTGGCGTGCCTGTGTGTGCAGTTGGGCTGCGTGCTGTGTCTAATCGGGTGAGCTTTGTTCAGATTTTGTTGATAAAGGAGTTTTTTACCGCCTCGTATAGTAAGGTGCAGAATTGGCATGCATTACGATGTTCCGGGAAAATCCCCAGGTAAGTGGAGGGTCACAGGGGACCGCTTAAATTCCACTTGCCTTAGGCAATTATCGCGTCCCTTTGGCAGGATTCCCCAGAACATGTAATTACATGTATTCTGTATCTTACTAAAACGGGGTAGCAAAAATCCTAAACATCAACTAAATCCCTCTTACAGTGACTCAATCTAACCAGGGTCCTACTGGGTTGAGAACTCCCCAGTGGAGTCGCTAGGCTGTGCTCGCGTCGGGAACGCAGCACGGGGAAAATTTCGGAGTCGCCACCGCCTGATGGGGTGCAGGCGGACACCTGGGTGCCTAATCTTGTCTATTAAGGCTTGGGTCTGCTGCTTTTGAGATTCTATGTAGGGTCTCGGTTGCGGTCTGGGGAAGTCCGTAGACACCCCAGTCCACCCCGTCGGATGACGGGTCCCGTGGAATCCCTGGTTTGAGTCAGCTTACTTTGGTCCACCCGATTCCTAACCCGGCATGCTATTTGGTTAAGTCTGTCGGGACCACCAAAGTGGTGTGAGTCCCTTTAATTACTTTTATCTTGTTTATTTAGATAATCTGAGTCAGATTAGGTGGGCCCTTTTGGGAGGCCTACGGTGTCCTTGGTGGGCTTGACTAAGCCCACATGCCTCTGGTGGGCCTCTGTCTAGTCCCAGGAGGCCTTGTGGACTTGGGTGAAATGAATTAATTTTACTTAGTTTATTCAAGTTGGAGGCTTATGTGATTTTCATGCAATAAGTGAGTCTGCATTTGTTTGCGGGCCCCTGGATGGGCCCCCATGTTGGTTGCCAAAAAATGTTTTAATTTATCTTTATTTATCTTTGCAAAAGTGCACTGGATATTGGGCTTGGGGCCCGTGTTCCAGTTTTGGGCTTAAAAGCCCAGTTCTTTGAAGTCTGGGGTTTGCACCCTAACTTGGTTGGTTAGTGGGCTTTGGTGGGCCCGATAGGCCCTAGCCCTTGGTCTCGGTCAAACCACACAATTCAAACATGACATTCTATGTAATAGGGTTCGGGTGGACCACATTGGGTTTGGCCCATCCGATTAGGTTAGTCAATTTCACTTAGCTTACTTAAGTTGCATGCTTGAACTCCTTGATGTTTGTCAGGTTTGGTGGGCCCCGTTGGAAGGCCCACAAATGTTTCCAATTGGATCGGTGGTCCAGGTCCCACGTTGGGTTTCTGGGTGACCCGGAAACCCCATTGGCTTGCTCGGTTCAATTGTGAGACTCTTCATGTCTATGCAAATCGAAGAACCGCACACACAAATATGCATCTTTTTTCCGTGGGCTTTGCAATGCGGGCAGCTCTATGGGCTTCCTATGGGCTGGGAATAGCATAAAGTGGGGTGGGGGAGCATTGAAAAGGTATCCCTAACTCATGTTGCATGCATTAAGGCATGGCATGAGACTTAAGAGGCAAAAAAACAAGAGCCCACGGAGGGCTGCGGCTACTGCCCACAGCAGCCCTGAGGGTACCCTTTATGCTTGTTGATTTAATGGGAAAGAAGCGAGAAGGGGCCTCTTCATGCACCGACTCGACACACACGAAGGCAATGAAGGAAAGAGACGTGCTACCTGCTCACGGAATACAAGTAGGGACCGGCTTGTGAACAAGGGAACACCAACCATTAAATCTGAGTTTTGGTGAGGTTTAAGTTGCTACTGTCGGCGGGGAGGTGCTGCTGCTGTCTCCAGCAGCAGCTCATGTGGAGCATGGCGGAGGGGTGGAGACTACCTAACAAAGGATTTTTTTTTATGCATGTAATCTCGGGAGGGAGGGGGGCTTGTGTGCCTATAGTGCGGAAACAAGAAAACCAAACACATGCATAGATATATCACCCAAGCAAATAACCTGCTGCAGAAAATAAAATAAGAAAACAGCAGCTACCAATGGGGGTTTAGGATGGACTTTAAGCATGTTTATGGGGGCGGGAGTTGCATAAAAAAACAGGAGGGGGAGGCCTTCATGCATGGTTCTAAGGGACTAGGGCCAAGGGTGGTTTTAGGCCTTCAAAGCTGCCGAGACAGCGGCAACAGTGACGGTTTGCTGCTGTCTCCAGCAGCAACTTACATGGGCAAAATAAAAACTGTTGTGAGGAAGGGGGAGCATGCTTAGGGGGGTCATGCAACGGCCTCATACCAGGTGGATAACAGGGGTAAGGGAGCATGCTTGAGTGCACCAAACAGTAGGCAAAACAGGGTACAGGCATGGGCTGGCAGCTTGGTTAGTGGGGTGCATGGGTGAGGGATCTGCTGGAGAGGTGGGGGTGCTGCTGCTGTCTCTAGCAGCAGCTCAGGTGAGCCACTCCAGCAAGTAAAAGGGGGCACGGGGGAGCATGGTGTTTATATAAAAAAGCAATCTTGGCATGGGGGCATAAGCATGTTAAGGTGGTGGTGCATGCATAAAAAAACACATTGTTATACATAAAAAAACAGCAAGTTGCCCAGGGGCAAAGAGAGCATGCTAATGCACATGTAATCAGAAAGTTGAATGGGCTAGGAGGGGGTAAGGAAGCATGCTCATGTGCATTCATAAGAAATGAGCTATAGAGTACAACAAGCATATACTCATGTAAGCACCGAGCAAAGGAAGAAAACCAACCATCAAGACTGCTGTACCCATGCAAATGGGGGACGTCCACCAGCAATACAAACACAAAATTGATAAAACCCAAGATGAAGGAAGAACCAAACAAAGAAAATCAGCTTTAGAAGGAGAATGGGGGGGGTTGCTTAGGGGGTACATTAGGTGAGGCAAAGAGGAACATGCTCCTCTTGAAAAGGCTTAAAACCAACTCCCGATCAGCAACCGAGAAAGTAGCAAATATATGTAAAGCTGGACTCACATACTTCCTACAAAAGCCTACGCGAACTTCTTATTGGAGGTGGTTCTTATGCCATAAAAAAGACAATAAACACATGCTCAAGTTACCATAGAACAGAACTCATGCCAAGGAAGAAGAAAGGAACAGAAAAAGAAATCAAGGAAAAATCTGGTTTTAATATATGTGTAATGCATTGAGGTGAGGAACCTCACCTAGTGGTGCTTGAGCACTGAAGCAAGGTGGAGATCACTTCTGGAGGTGGTACAGCAGCTGGGGGTTGCTTCTTCTTGCACCAACAGCAACTAGTCCCTTCTTGGTTTTGTATGAAGATGGAGAAGAAGAGGAATGCAAGAGGTGTGGTGGTCTTGAGTTATGATGGGGGGGTTGTATGGAGGAAAGAGGAGCTGGTGGCTCTCAAGTCTTTGAGCAAGCTAGAGGCACCCCTTGGAGGTGGAACAATGGCTGGAGACTTCCTCTCCAGCAGCTACAGCAAAAAACCTTCTCTTGTTGGGGTGACCATGAAGAGGAAGAAGGAGGAGAAGGGGTGGAGCTACCTTGGGGTGGTGGTGGGAAGGTGGTGGAGGCCAATGGGTGCTGGGGAGGGAAGGTTCGGATGAGCAAAAGTGGGGCAAGGAGGTCTAAGAAGAATGGAATGAGCCAACCATGAGAAAGGGGGCTGCTGCCCCCTTTTATAAAGAAACTTAATGTATCCGGCATTATATGCCGGATACACTAACACTTGTTCATAGCCGGCCTCCATGGCCGGCTATACACATGTCACTTTGTATCCGGCATTAAATGACAGATACAAAACATAATTATTTGAAATTTTAATGCCGCCGCGAAGTTGTCGGGGAATCGACGCGAATCTCGCTGAAAAATCTCCTTGTATCCGATGAATAGTGTCGGTTATACATTGAGGTATGTGTATCCGACATATTTGGTCGGATACAAATCGAAAAATTACGGATTTGCCCATGGATATTCGCAGATTCATCCGATACTCTTAGATATTCACAGATTTGGTCCCTACGAAATTTTGCTTTAAACCCTGGGATATTTTGCATGTTTGGATATTTACGGATTGCCCCTCGAGATATTTTCTTGTGCCACTTGCCACGTGTGCGGCTTTTTGCCACGTGTGCAGCTTTCTGGGTTTTGCTACTCGGAAACTTCGACAGCTCATATCTCCTTCATTCGGACTCCGATTTGAGCAAACTCAGTTGCATTGGACTCGTATCGGAGCCCTCTATCCAATGATATAGAGGTAAGCACCTGGCTCGGGGTTCGAAAAAAGTCAACTTTCAGCTCCTCTTTAAGTTTGACCGGCCTGCAGAACCTTCATCCGGACTCCGATTCCAGCAAACTCAGTTGCGTTGGACTCGTGTCGGGATTCTCTATCCATTGAGATAAAGCAAGGTGGCCAATTTTCACTTGATCAAAAAGTCAATTTTCGACCCCTCAGGGTCTGACTTTTTAGCTGGGTTTTGTATTTTCGGCTCTTCCGGGAGCGCAAAAATGAGGTGCTTACAGTTAGGAGAGAGAACCCTAAACTAATCTATTTTATCCAAATGGCTGGGAGAGAGAACCCGGGGTTTAAACTGGTCTGTTTTAGCCAATCAGCTGGGAAAGGGAACCCTAAACTGATCTATTTTAGCCAAACGGCTGGGAAAGAGAACCCGGGACTGGTCTGCTTTAGCCAAACGGCTGGGAAAGGGAACCCGAGGTTGGTCTGTTTTAGCCAAACGGCTGGGAAAGGGAACTCGAGACTGGTCTATTTTAGCCAAACGACTAGGAAAGGGAACCCGAGACTAAAAGGTTGGTTTGAGCTCAATGTCACGGGGTTGGACCATGTAAAATCTCCGTAGGGGTGAGTTGAAAAACAGCACCCAGGCGTACCTTTGCTAATCCTCAGTTTAATTACTGGTGGCGTGGGCGCCTAACTTTGGCTAGTAGTTCCCGGGCATGCCTTAGCTAGTCGTTGGCTTAATTGCCTTTGACTTTGGTGCCTCTCAACGTAGAAGGCTATGCCAGGACGATCCTCCGCCAATTTTCTAGCTTAATTACCAGTGGCTTCAGTGCCCTAAAGTTCAGCTAGGGATACCTGAGCGTGCCTTAGCTAGTCGTTGGCTTAATTGCATTTGACTTTGGCGCTTCTCAACGGGGTATGCTATGCCAGGACGATCCTCCACCAATTTTCTGGCTTAATTACCAGTGGCTTCAGTGCCCTAAAAGGTTGACCGAATGATCTTAAAAAAAGATACAAATGGGTGTGATCTGAGCTCAAAAGGTTAGGTGTTCTTTATTTAGAACACCTGCTGGGTTTCAAGGTTTTGATGTGATTTGATTGATGAAGACATAAAGATGGTGGCCGTTTAAGGCCAGATTGCCTATGGAGTACTTCAATTATGCTTTCTTTTGATTAGTTTTATTGTGCTTTTGTCTTTGTAGATTAAATTCAACATAAGACACTAAATTCAACAGAAATTTCATTTTTGAAAATTACAATGCCAGAGTACAAGTACATGACCATATTCAGAATTTAAACAAACACAGAGTCTAGCTAGGTTGGTCATCATCATAGTGGGAGGACACGTCTTGCTTTCTCAAGGCACGCAGAAGTTTATTCCATAGACGTCGGTCCTCTTTTGCGCGTTGGCGCATGGTGTTAAGTTCTTGCTGAAGGGCCTCATTGGCCTGCCTGTTTTTACGCTCGGAATCCACTTATGCACGGTGGATTCGGGAATGAGATTTGCACAGTTCGGCCACCCTATCTCTATATGTGTCAGGGGGCGGAACTGGGATGTTGCCAGAGGCGACGAGATGAAGAGGGGGTGGGCCGTCGAGGACAGTTTCTCGAGCGATCCATTGTTCATAATTACGAACGTTGGATCCAGTGAAAATATCTTCTTGAAGTATGTGCACGTACCGCCATTCCTTTACCAATTGTTTCTTCAATTCCAATGTAAGCGGACCAGTTAATCCTTCCGCATCATCCTTGAACGGTATTCCTTGAGACTTCCCAAACTGACTCAGAACTCGAACCGGATAGTATGGCATGGCATAGATCAAACCTATCAAGGCTAGGCAATGTCTTTTCCTGAAGGCTATGATGGGGGTGTATGCATGGTTAAATGTTCCCCGCCATCTTATATCCGTTTCTTTGTTCAATTGGAGAAATTGGTCGAACCAATCCTCACGAGAAGGTAAGTCTGGTCTGATCTCTCTTCGGGCCATCAAGGTGACATTGTCACGAACGTACCCATAATGTGGGCTGACAGGTTCAACAACCATCAGGTGATCTGGCAGCCAAATGTGTAGGAGAGGAGCGCATCCTTGAAACCTCCTAGTTCCGTTCTTGGTCATAGTCAAGGCATGGTATAGTTAAGCAAGAATCAGTGGCATGATCCAGAATCCTACCTGGAGTTGGTCTACAATTTCCATGAGGGCCAAATTAATGGTGTCTCCCCCAGTTGGAAAGAAGATCTGTGACAGAACCACGAGGGTGAAGGTGTCCCACCAAACACGTGGTCTTTCCTACTTTTGATTTCTTATATTTTCAATGAGGAAGGTTTTTGAGACCCTCGTGAATGCCTGGTCACCTCCTAAGGTCTTGGTAGGCCAAATAAATTACAAGCTTCATTCTTGTAGCTATCTTTGAGACTTGGCCTAGCGGGTTCTCCATGGTCGCGAAATCGGAGGAATAGTTCGAATTCCTCAATTGTAGGAGTCAATTCATTGATTCCAAATCTGAAAACCAAAAATTGGGGATTCCAGAAAAGCAGGGCTGCTTGGATCATATCCCAATTTATTGGCACATTTAACAGGGACAAAGTTTGTCCCATGTGGTATTTTTTCTCCCACTGAATCTGCTCATCTCCTTGCAATTGCCTTGTCCAAGAACGGATCAAAGGTGTATCAAAGGCACACTTCTCTATCCTAGGAAAGTGAATTCTCTCAGTCGAGGATGAAGATGTCATGTCAACTATCCGATCAAAATCCTAAGTCAATTTAGGGTTTAACGCCAAAATACTCTAAATTAGTCTAAAGCATGAATCAAGAGGTGCAAAAGTTAAATCATTGTCTAAGCCATTCAGCATTTATGCAAAAATTAAGTGCAGAAATTAATTTCAGGCACACAAGGTGTGTGGTCCTAAGGGTTGTAACCTCTAGACATACTGGTGTAAAGAAAGCACATCTAGGTCCTAGTCAACCTTTTCTTTCATCTGCCCCTGGTGTCGGACCACAGCAAAAATATTTACAACTTGCCATCGAGGGCGAAATTTACATAAATCTGTAAAAAAAATCACCTTTAGGGTTGTTGAGAACCCAAAAGGAGGGTACAAGTTTGTTTCTTGGCAGGTGGGCTGAAATCTTAAACCTAGGGTTTTTCTGCCCCTAATCTGTTCTAACCCATTTCTGTCTAATCTGGCCGGCTTTCATCTGTACCAAGGCCGACTGGGACTTAAAATGCTTCCAGTGGGTCAAGGCCCACGGCTCACAGGTTCAGATGCATGGATATGGGGTCGTACCCCTGATCAAAGTTGGGTTGGCTTCCTAGGTTGGGGCTAAGTCAGCCCATGGTCTAGGTCTCACTCAATTTAATGCAAAAAAGGCGGGGGTTGCTACTCCTGATGGACTCTTGGGTTTTACATTGATTTTACCCTTATTTGCATTCACCTTCACAGTCATATCTAGGTTCAGATCACATTCACATTCACAGCATCAGGGTTTATCAAAAGTAATGGTGGGGAAGGATACCTAGCCCGAAGCACCTGCCTACAAGGGTCTGAGCCAAGTACTAGACCCCTCGCGTACCACGGTAAGAAACCAGTGGCACTTAAGGAGTCCAAAAACCTGGGTAGATGGGTTTACCCTGCTTTCCTCGGCAAGCCACGAGATCGTAGGGCTAATACCATCCCAAAAATATCGTTTCAAGAAGGGTGGCTGCTAGAGAGGTCTAGGTTTTGGTTGAGAAGAGCATTCACAGTTATTCAGAAATCATTCAATTTGGATCATCCATGCAGACTCTCTCGTGCATGTCACCCTACGCAGTTAAAAGTTCATTCACGGCATAGTGAGGTGCTTGTATGTGCAATGGGGTCAAGTGTTGTGTCTGTTCGGGTGATTCTCGGATAATGGCGGATCAAGGGTTCCTTAATGTCACTTTTATAGTGAGAGTATAGAACAATATGCAATACGACGTCTGGGTGGATCCCTAGGTAAGTGGATGGGTCACATCGGTCCCATTAAAATCCACTTGCCTTAGGCGATTATCATGTCCGTTTGACAGGATCCCCCAATATCACGTAATTGCATAAGTTCCGTAAACCACTATGGTTGGACAAGAAGTACTTCCTAAATTTTCTTATCCACCTAGGTTGACTCATTTGATAACCAGGGTCCGACTAGGTTGAGGGTTCCCCAGCGGAGTTGCCAAGCTGTGCGCACCTAAAAAATCTAGATCGCACTCGAGGCGCACGTGGGAGTTCGTGCGTGCCTCGAGACTTTCTGAGTCACCACTGCTTGAGAGGTGTAGGCAGACACGGGAATTGCCTATCCGGGTCTAAGTCTGGTCTACGGCTTATTAGAGATCTAGCTAAGTCCTCGGTTACGTCCGGGGAAGTTCGAAGACACCCCGACCTGCCCCGTCGGTTTGATGGGTCCCTCGGGTCTCCTTGATTTTTGAGTCAATTTCACCCTTCCTAACCCAGCATGCCACTTTTTTGGTCTGGCGGGGCCCCTGAAGGTGTGGACCCCTTTTTATTTCATTTTGTATCTTTTTATTTAAATGCGGTGGGTCAGATATGGGCCCCGTTGGAAGACCTGTTGGTTGCCAAGTTTGGGCTTTGGCCCAGTAGGGTTATTGGGTAACCCTTATTGTTTTGTTTATCTAATTTAACAAGGTTAAAAGGTTCAATGGGTTCGGTATAGGCCCATGAATTACTACACAAGTAAAAACGGGCCTGATTTGGGCCGGTCAACATGTGGGCCCCACAGGTGGGCCCAAGAGGTCTGGATGGGCCTGGCTAGGCCCACGGTCTATAAGTGGGCTTAAGATAGCCCTAACAACTTTATAGGGTCGGGTCACGTCGGTACGGGTCGGATTCGAGTCCAACCAAGCCAAAAAACTTCATTTTTAAAGTTATTTTAAAGCTGACCGTATTTGTTATACGGTTTGGTCTGAACCGTAAATGCAATACGGTTCAGGTCGGACCGTATATTAAATACGGACACGCCTGGACCATACAGAAAATACGGTCTTCGCCTAATTGTACAATTTTGTGCCGATTTTCATGAGAATTGATTTTATGGTCATCTTGGGCTGTCCAAACGTTCTTTGTTGGTCTTCAATCTCGTCACAGCAACTCATGAGCCCTTCTCTTGGCTTTGAAAGTGCCTTTTTCACTTCTTTTAGTGTCCTTCATTGGGAGGATTTCTCATGTCTTCATGGTACACCTATGCTGGTCTTTGGCTTGCTTATTGATGGAACTTATTAAGAAGGGAAGGAGAGGGGTAAGTCAAGGATACATTTAGTAAATGCAATGAGGACAAACCCCTCCTAAGAAAATCTAGATAAACTAAGCATTTGCTTAAACCTATTCTTACCCCATTGATTTATTCTCCTCCTTTTAAGTGGGGTCTCCCTCTTACCAGGGAGAGCCCAAAACCATACAGAATAGGAACAAATAGGTGAGATTCAAATAGCAAAATAAAAAGTAAATAAATTATATTTAAAAAGAATCAAATTTAATATATGTTGAACAATACATTACTAGAAGAATTCCTTTGCTATTACCTTCTTGTTTCTTACAAGTGTTGGTTCTCCGCGTGATTTCGGCAGCGCTTCTGCACTCCCGTTGAACCTTTGGAACGGGTTTGGAAAAAAATGTCTCCTTATCTTAAGCTTAGTAGGAATGAAAAGAGAAAGTAAACGGGCATAATCTAAGGGTATTTAAAGATTTGGGCTGAAAATGACAGGTGTGCGCACCTAAATCTAGATCGCACATGGGGCGCACGTGGAGGTTCGTGCGTATCTCGGGACATTCGGAGTCGCCACTGCCTGAGAGGTGCAGGCAAACACGGTGTTTGCCCTATTCGGGTCTAGGTCTGGTCTGCGGCTTTTCAGTGTTCTAGCTAAGTCCTCGATTACGGTTTGGGGAAGTCCTTAAGACACCCCGGTCCGCCCCGTCGATTTGACAGGTCCCTCGGGTCTCCTTGGTTTTTGAGTCAATCTCACCCTTCCTAGACCAGCATGCTGTTTATTGGGTCTGGTGGGGCCCTCTGAAGGTGTGGGTTTCTTTTATGTTGATTTTATCTTTTTATTTAGTGGAGTGGGTTGGACCCTGGTCCCGTTGGAAGACCTGTGGGTCGCCATGATTGGGCCTGGGGCCCAGTTGGGTTATAGGGTAACCCATTTGGTTATTTATTTAAACTTTATATTTTTATTTGGGCTTGATGGGCTTGGATTTGGCCCATTAGCCAAGGGTCAAGGGGCCTGGGCCTGTTTATTGAAAACAGGCCTGGTATAGGCCAATCCAAATGTGGGCCACTCAAGTGGGCCAAAAGGGGGTCTTGGTGGGCCCTTCTAGGCCCACAGTCTACAAATGGGCTAAAAACAGCCCAAACAACATATGGAATCGGGTCAAGTTGGTTCGGGTCGGAATAGATCCAACCGGGCCTAAAATTATATTTTTTAAGTTATATTTACACTGACCCGTGTTTATTATACGGGTTACCCTTGCCCGTAAATGTAATTCGGTTCGGGCACGCCCGTGAAGCAAATACGGGCATGCCCGAACCGCTCTGAGTTTACAGGCACATCCAGTTTTGCATTTTTGGTACCGATTCAACTTGGGATCAGTTCAGTGTTCTCTTTGGATGCTCCGGCGACCTCTGTTAGGCTCCTGAGTTCCTTCAAGATGCTGCATTGGCTTCATTAGGCTTAAAAAAAAGCCACTTTTTTTTTCTCTTTTCAGGTTCTTTGGGTCATGGGCTTCTTTCCTTTTTTATTTGTTCAACCAACCACAACCCTCATTCAAGAAAGAGAAAGGGAGATTACAAAAATTCATGTATCTTCAAAGGAGTCATGCTAAAGAACAAAATGGATCATTGAATTTGCTGATTAAAGTGTCCTTTAGACACTTTCTTTCCCCTTTTTTTATGATGATCATTGTGCGCGCGTGAAAAGACGGTCGCACTGGTAGAAAACGGGAAATCGGAGTCGCCACCGCCTGATGGGGTGCAGGGGGACACCTGGGTGCCTAAGTTAGTCTAATTGGTTGGTCTGCGGCGTGAGATTCTAAGTAAGGTCTCATTTGTGGTTCGGGGAAGTCCGTAGACACCCCGATCCACCCTGTCGGTTGACAGGTCCCAAAGAGCTTCCTAGGTTTGAGTTAGCTGTCTATTTTGGTTCTCACCTGGTTCCTAATCCAGCATGTCATTTTAGTTAGGTCTCGGCGGGACCACCTGAGTGGTGTGGGTCCCTTTAGTTGATTTTATCTCGCTTAAATTAGGTGATCTGTGCCTGATGGTGTGGGCCCCGTTGGAAGGTCCACGGTGTCCTTGGTGGGCTGGGGTAAGCCCAGGTACCTATGTGGGCCTCTGTCTAAGCCTAGGAGGCCTTGTAGGCTTTGGTGAAGTGAATTGATTTTACCTTAAAGTTTAATTTGAGCATTTATGTAATTTCCTTGTAACAAATGGGTCTGCATTGATTTGCGGGCCCCTAGGTGGGCCCCCATGATGGTTGCCAAAACGTTTTCAAATTATCTTATTTAAATTCACCAAAGGGTTGTGGACATTGGGGCTTGGGGCCCGTAATCCAATCTTAGGCTCGCAAGCCCATGTTCCTGAAGTTTAGGGTTTTAAACCCTCACTTGGTTGGTTGATGGGCTTTGACGGGCCCGATAGGCCCTTGCCCTTGGTCTCGGCCAAACCACGCAATTTAAACATTATTCCACAAACAAAGTTAGGGTGGGCCGCATTAGGTTTGGCCCATCCGATTTGATTGGTTAATTTCACTTAATCTTGCTTATTTGCATGCTTACCGGTTCATCGGGCTTGGTGGGCCCCGTTGGAAGGCCCACGGATGTTCCAAATTGGACCGAGGGTCCAGGTCCCATGTCGGGTTTCCGGATGACCCGGAAACCCTATCGGTTCGCTTGGTTCACTTGTGAGGTTATTCAAATTAACAAAAACCAAAAATCACATCCAAACATGCGTTTTTAAGGGCTTTGCAATGGGGGTGGTTTTTGGGCTTCCTAAGAGGCTTCTACAAGTCGTGTGGGCCCCTAGGTGGTACAAAATTAAGGGGATGGCCTTGTTTGGCCACCCTTGGTGATTTTTGAACCGAAAGACATACTAAACCAAGCAACTAAATTAACATGTACGAACATACTAAATGAGGTAGCAAAACATGCTAGAACAATAGGCAAAAGGATGAGTGTGTGTGTGCTCTCATACGCGCAAGTTGGATAAAACAAAGGGGAACTATCATGCCTTTTATTGGTGCAATGCTCATGTGTGTGCATTGGTGTATGTAAAGAGGGATAGGGTGCATGCAAAGTCACTTAAAACGGTAGCTATGAGGGGAACCATGGGAGGGGATATGGGGAGCATACTACCCAAAGCATAAAAAAAACTCTACCCTAGGCAAGCATGCTTCATGGCACCAAATATACATAAGAGAAGAAAATATGGCACTAGATGGGAAACCTTTAAAGAAATGATGAGAAGGGGGATTTAAGGGTACATTGGACATGCGAAAAATGGGAGAACATACTCTCCTCAATAATCTGAAAGTAACCAGAATGGAGGAAAAATGTGCTTAAACGACTCTTTATACGCCGCGGGTCGGGCTCTCCTCCCACCTTTCTATCGTAGTCATCTCCCCTTACCATAGGATATCGTCCTCATGGAGAGGAGAAGAAGTGGAAGAGAGGAAAAAAAGATAGGAAACAGCAAGTAAAGAAACAACAAGGCATATGGAAAACCAACTACTTCAATATGCTCATAACCCCTTCAACTCCGACTATGTTAAACAATACATGGTAAGAATGCTTACCTTAGTGATCTAAAGTCCTCCTTGAGTGTGGTTGGAGCTCCTTGAGAGTAGGACAGGACCTTGAGCTCACCTTATTGCTCCACCAAGCTCTTCAAGTGCATTCCTTGGTCTCCAAGTAGAGAGGAAGGGAAAAGAAGAGACTTGAGAGAGGGATCCTTTTGTGTCTTGGGGATTCAAAGGGGGTAATGGGGTGGTAGGAGATGAAGGAGAGGAGAGGTTTTTTTTTTTCTTTGGGAGAGGACGAATTGGAGAGAGGTGGGAGAGATGGGAGAGAGGTGGGAGAGATGGGAGAGTTCGAAAATGGGAGCTTCTCCTTGGAAGTCTTGGAGAACAAATCCTTTTAAACCTTGGAAGATGGATGGTTGTCTTGGGGAGAGCAATGGTTGCTTGGGGAAGTCAAGAGTCTTATGGGGAGGTTAAGAGTCTTCTTGGGAAGTCAAGAGTCTTATGGGGAAGTCAAGAGTCTTTGTTGGGAAGTTAAGAGTTAGTGGGAAGATGAAGGGTTTTTGTTGGGAAGATGAATGGTTAATGAGAAGATGAAGGGTTGGTGGGAGATGACACATGTGAAGCATGCATTGGGCCCATGTGGCATCCCATGTGGAGCCCCCATGTGCACACGTGGCATCCCATGCGAGCACGCTTTGTGCACACGTGGCATCACTAAAATTCCAATAATGCCCCTAGCTTTGACTGCTCATATCTTCTTCATCCGGACTCCGATTTGAGCAAACTCAATTGCGTTGGAATTGTATCGAAGTCCTCTATCCATTGGGATTGGGCTAAACACCTGGCTCGGGGTTCGGCAAAAAGTCAACTTTCGGCTCATTCTCAAGTTTGACTGGCTCGAAGTCCCTCATCCGGACTCCGATTCCAGCAAACTTAGTTGCGTTAGAACCGTGTCGAGATTCTCTATCCAATGGTATAGGGCAAGGTGCTTGGCACGGAAATCGAGGAAAAGTCAACTTTCAGCTCATCCTCAAGTTTGACCGCCCGCAGAACCCTCATCCGGACTCCGATTCCAGCAAACTCAGTTGCGTTGGAACCGTGTCGAGATTCTCTATCCAATGGTATAAAGCAAGGTGGCCAAATTTTATCTGATTAAAAGGTCAACTTTCCACCCCTTAGGTTTTAACTTTCTGTCCAGGGTTTGCATTTCCTGCACTTCCGGGAGCGCAAAAATGAGGTGCTTACAATCATCTCCCTGAAATTAGCCTCTCATGACTTTCAAAAACAGTAATCGGATTAGTGGTAACAAGAACAAAATATAGAAAAGAAACCGGAAGAGATATTGAAATTGATAATGTTATATTGTAAAGCTTAACATACTTACAATAGGATTATTTGCTGGTTATGGTTCCTCTGAGTAAATTGGGCAGCGCTTCCACATCCTCCGGGATTTCTTAGAATGGTTTTGGCAGAGGTTTGGTGGGTTCTTGATATTCGAAGGATGAAAAAGAAGAGTTTAGAGGAAATTTGGGCAGTATAAGGGTAATTTGGTCATTAGGGATTTTGGGTATTGGGAGAGACAGAGTTTGGACAGATCTTGGACAAGGAAATGCTGGGGGAGGAGGAGGAGAGAGCCAAAGGAGAAGGCCTTGTTCAAATGAGGGGGGTGGCCTCTCTATTTATAGGCAAAAAAGGGTCATGCCCGTACTTCAAATACGGGCATGCCTTGCCCGTACTTCAAATACGGGTGAAAAACGCACATTTGCAAATCTCGCAGAATCAGCCGTACGGGACGCGTGTCCCGCTATACAGTGACGCGCGTCCTCTTCTAGAAGCTTGCCCGTATTTCAAATACGGGCCAGCACGTTTTTAAAATGTTTGGATTTCAAATCTTTATTCAATTCTATTTTTTGCAAGATTTCGTTTGATTTTTCCGATTATTTTATTATAAAGCGAGATTCCATTTATTAAAATATTAATAAATACATTTATTTTATTGGTTTATTCCATTTTTTGCTGCCTTTTGCCACATGGGCAGTTTTTGTGAAACTTCAACTCCCTATAACTTCTTCATCCGGTGTCCGATTTCAGTAAACTTAGTGTCGTTGGAACCGGCTCAGAACCATCTATCCATTGGGATCAAGTTTGGTAGCTGAATTGAGGTCAAGCAAAAAAGTCAACTTTTTGCTCCCCAAAAGTTTGACCAACTCATAACTTTCTCATCCGGACTTCGATTCCAGCAAACTCAGTTGCGTTGGAACCGTGTCGAAATGCTCTTTTCAATAAGATGAAGTTTGATGGCCAAATTCACTTAAGTCAAAAAGTCAATTTTTTGACCCCCTCAGGGTTTGACTTTTCATTTTTCTTCATTTTGGGGGTGCAAAAATCAGGTGCTAACAGCTACCCCTCTTTGCTGGAGTCACCTTAGGGGATGAACGGCAAAGAAGAAAAAGAACCTTATTTTTGCACCTTGCATTCCTGCCGACATGGTCGATGAGCTCAATCATTGAATTGTCTTTAGCGAAAGGGAAGTGTCAGATGTCTGGTATCACTTCCTGAATTTGGAATCCCTATACCCTCTTTCGGGTTTGAATAAGGCTGTTCCTTAGTTCTTTGTTTTTGAAAAAGAAAGATAAGATTAGATCCGAGCTCATCAGCCTGTTTCGGCGTTGATGCAAAACACTTAACAATGTTCTTGTCTTCTTGTTTGTTCCATTAAAGCTTTTAGTGACTTCAGTTTTTTTTTTTTTGGGAAAGAGGTTATCAGGCCAAGGTTAGAGACTGGGAGTGAAGGTGGGAGAACGGGAGGAGGCTTTTGCGCTGCTGCCCATCATCTCGGAGACCACATGCCTACTCTAGCCTAGACTATTTACAAAAGTGGGAAATCAAAATTTACAAGAGGGGGTGAATTGGCCCGTTATTGCTTTGCTTTTCTTGAAAAGCTTGTCGCTTCTTTTCGCTTGACTCTTTCCTTGTCAAGGCATTAGAGCTTCTTTTCCCATTCAAAAGTTATCCCACTGGGGTTTGGTGGGAATATGACCTGTCAAGACTACTCCCTGGGGATTATCGTGAGGCCTTCCTCTGCTTTTGAAGTTCTGTTGGAGGGTCTGAGGATCTTGACGGTCTTCTTTCTTCTGAGCTCTGCTGGGGATGAAAGGGAAGAAGCCTCTGATGGGGAAGAAAGTGCCCTTTCTTATGCTCATCTTATGTTTTATTCTTTCCCTGTTTGAACCTGTACAAGAAACAAAACATCAGTGTTCGCTCCATTAGGGATATGCAGGGCCAGTTTATCACAATCAAAAATGGCTATTGATTAAGGCAATGAACCCTTCTTCAAGGGTTAGCAGCATAGTGGAGGAAATCTCAAGAGTAGTTAAGCAGAATAATTACGGAAACACAGATGTGGTAGTGTGTGTTTGTGCCTGCAATTATCACAAAAGTCAATCCTTAAGTCAGACACAGATTAGAGTGCTTGGTATTTTTAGCCTTGTCATCATAGGCCATTGTGAAGTGTTGACCCAAACACAGTCTGCCAATTTGGGCCCTTCAGATCACTTGGCTGTCCCCATTCAGTGCACTGTCCAACCTGTTTCTGTTTTTACTGCATTTCCCTTTCTAATCAAGGTACGACCAGCTCTCTCTCTCTCTCTCTCTTTTTTTTTATAACTGACCCCTTTTACACACAGCGCCCTTTTTGGGTTTTCACTATGTCTGGTCCTTTCAGGAAAATCAAATTCTGTCCTTACCAGAAAATGCAGACTTGACTGTTCAAGATCATTCACTTTAGGATCCGAGAGGTCTTCAAGATAGGACGAAATGTAGGCTAGGCTGGGGTTTTGAAAGAAAGACAAGTGGTTCAAAAGGCTGTAGCTTTATAGGTTTGTACAGTGCTCCTTTTATTGTTTGGGGCTTACATCCTGGCTTATTTCTGTGGTGTGGGGTTTATATTTTCCCTGTTTTATTTTGCCTTTTTCTTTTCCTTCTCTTCTTGATTTTCTTCGCAATTGCTCTTTTTTTTTTTTTGCCATGAATGCCCATTTTGATGTGAAGGAACACCTGCACTAGGTTTGAAGAGAAATTTTCAGGCCCAAAAGTGTCTAACTAGGGGAACCTTTTAGGGTGTTTGGGAGGATTTACAGGCTTGGGGGAGAGTCAAGGATGGCCTCTCTTCATTTCCCAATTGGAATGATTTCAAGAGTAATACAGTTTGACTGCATCTGCATTATTAGCTCAGGAAAAATAGTTCTATCCATCTCTTGTAGGATTAGGGCTCCTCTGGACAGAACTTTGTGTACTATGAATGGTCCTTCATAGTTTGGCTTGAATTTCCCTCTATTGTCTTCTTGGTGGGGGAATATCTTCTTCATAACAATGTTACCCACCTTGAAGTGTCGTGGTATTACTTTCTTGTTATAAGTCCGAGTTGCTCTCTGCTGATAGAGTTGCCCATGGCATAAAGCCTTAATTCTCTTCTTATCGAGCAATTGCAACTAGTCAAACCTTGATTCTTCCCATTCAACATCATCAACCTTTGTTTCTTTTAGAATTCTGAGTGAGGGGATCTGTACTTCCACAGGAAGAACTGCCTCCATTCCGTATACAAGGGAAAAAGGATTTGCTCCAGTCGAAGTTCGGATTGAGGTCCGATACGCATGTAGGGCATAGGGTAGCTTTTCATGCCAGTCTCTGTAGGTAACTACCATCTTCTCAAGTATCTTCTTCAGGTTTTTGTTGGCAGCCTCTACTGCTCCATTCATCTTGGGTTGATATGCTGTGGAATTCAAATGCCTGATTTTCAAATCTCCGCACATCTTGTCCATGTCCTTGTTATTCAAATTCTTGGCATTGTCTGTGATAAGACAATATTGCGACAGACAATATTGTTTCTGATGAATTTCAGTACATGGGACCCCTTGACATCTGCAAAGGACACGGCCTCTACCCATTTGGTAAAGTAGTCAATTGCAACTAGGATGAATCGATGTCCATTTGATGCCTTCGGATGGATCTCTCCAATCATGTCAATTCCCCAGATGGCGAAGGGCCAAGGCGAAGTCATTGAGTACAGAGTGTTGGGCGGTGCATGCATGTTATCAGCATAAACTTGGCATAACTGGCACTTCCTTACATGGATGTGGCAATCATGTTCCATAGTTAACCAGTAATAGCCCATTCTCAAAATTTTCCTGGCTAGCATGTGTCCGCTCATATGTGCGCCACATTGTCCCCCATGGACTTCATCAATCAGCAGGTGTGATTTTTCTTCTGTTACACATAGTAGCAGTGAATCGTTGTAGGACTTCTTGTATATCTTGCCCCCACTGAGGAAGAATTGTCCTGCCAGCTTCTGGATCATGCGTTTCTCAGCTGCCGTGGCGTTTTCTGGCAAAGTTCTGTTTTTCAGATACCTCATTATATCCGCATACCAAGGTTCCCCTTTTGGCGTGCTCTTCTCAACACGGAAGCAGTAGACAGGATGACATCACACTTCTATCTCCAGTGGCTGTATTCCTGTGTCATCTGTGATGGTTGCCATTGATGCTAGTGTTGCCAGAGCATCTGCGAACTGATTTCTATCTCGCGGCATATAATCAAATGTTATCTTCTGGAATTGTCCTTCCAATTCCTTAATCAGTTCCTGATATGGCACCAACTTTGAATCCTTAGTCTGCCAATCCCCCATTACTTGGTAGATGATTAGATAAGAATCACCATAAACTTTTAACTCTTGGATATTCATTTCAATTGCAGCTCGCAAGCCTAACACACATGCTTCATACTCTGCCATGTTGTTAGTGCAATCGAACAAGAGTTTTGCTGCTATCGGATGATGGACTCCGTCAGGGGAAATGATCACAGATCCAATTCCTTTGCCGTTGACATAAACTGCCCCATCGAAAAACATTTGCCACTTGGTTTCCTTTTCCATTGATTCAGTGCACATTACATCTTCATCTGGCAACCCAGTGTCAAATGGCTGATAATCCAATATGGGATGTTCGGCCAAGTGATCGGCTACTGCCTGTCCCTTTATCGCCTTCCTTGTGGTGTAGATAATGTAATACTGAGACAAAATTACTTGCCACTTTGCTACCCTTCCAGTTGAAATTGGATTCTCAAAGATATACTTCAAAGGGTCTGTATTTGAAATTAGGAAGACAGAGTGACTGAGTAGATAATGCCGGAGTTTCTGTGCTGCCCAAACCAAGGCACAACATGTCTTTTCAAGCAAGTTATATCTTACTTCATAATTGTGGAATTTTTTGCTCAGATAATAGATTGCTTGCTCTTTTCTTCGTGTTTCATCATGCTGTCCAAGGACGCAGCCTGTCGCTGTCTCTGTGACTGATAAATACATGATTAAAGGTCGTCCTGGGATAGGGGAACCAAAGTTGGCGGGCTCATCAAATAAGCTTTGATTTTGTCAAATGCCTCTTGGCAATGCTCATTCCAAATCACCGGGTTATCCTTTTCCAGCAATTTGAATATCGGTTCACACACGGGAGTCATTTGTGCTATGAACCGACTGATGTACTGTAATCTGCCAAGGAAACCTCTTACTTCTTTCTCTGTGGATGGGGGAGGCATCTCCAATATGGCCTTTACTTTGACTGGGTCAACTTCAATTCCTCGTTTTCCAACGATGAACCCGAGTAGCTTCCCTGAAGTAACTCCGAACACACACTTATTCGGGTTTAATCTGAGCTTGCATTCCCTGAGCCTGTCAAACACCTTTCCAAGGTTCACCAAATGATTTTCCTCTTCTTTTGACTTTGCAATCATATCATCCACATATACTTCCATTTCTTTGTGCATCAGGTCGTGGAATAGCAAAGTCATTGCTCGCTGGTATGTGGCGCCTGCATTCTTCAACCCGAATGGCATCACCTTGTAGCAGTATGTGCCCCAATGTGTGATGAAGGAAGTCTTCTCCATGTCTTTAGGTGCCATTCGTATCTGATTATATCCGGAGAAACCATCCATAGAAGAGAACATGGAGTGAGTTGCAGTATTGTCAACCAATATATCAATGTGTGGCAATGGGAAGTCATCTTTTGGGTTTGCCTTGTTCAGATCCCTATAATCAACACACATCCTGACTCTTCCATCTTTCTTGGGGACGGGCACGATGTTTGCTAACCATTCTGGGTATTCTGTGACTTTCAAGAACCCAGCTTTCAACTGTTTGGCGACCTCTTCTTTGATCTTCAGGGCCCATTCTGGTTTCATGCGTCTGAGTTTTTGCTTCACTGGTGTGGCCTCAGACTTTATAGGTAACCGGTGCACAACTAAATCCGTGTCTAACCCAGGCATATCCTCATATGACCATGCAAACACATCAGTGTAAGATTTTAGAAAATCAGTTATCTGTGTTTTCTGTAATAATGTCAGCTTTTTACCAACTTGAAGAATCATTGGTTGTGCTGTTTCACCTATGTTGATAGGTTCAGTTTTCTCAATGTTAGCCTGGAGACCCTTTTCATGTCTGTCCAAGGCAAATTGGATTTTGAAAGAGTAGAGGACTACTCTATAGGTCCACGATCTACAACAATTAAGAATTTAACAATGTGGAAACATACACACACAGAATTATACGAGGAAACCTGAATCCAGATCCAGGAAAAACCTCGAGTCTATATGAGGCGAATAACCCTTCGAAATTCCACTATTGAATGAAAAGACAATTACAAAGGAGCACACACTTAACCTTTATGTAAGTGTGAAAACTCACACTCCTGTTATGGCAAATGTTTGACAAATTATGTCTTCTAATGAAGCTTCAAGATGTGCAGATTAAACAATGAAAATTCAGTGAATTTAGTAAAAAAAAAGAAGAAGTTGATGCCACAACACAGCTACCACGCCGCTGCCACCCCGCTGGCAGCGCATAAGTGAATTAGTGTTTTGAAAGAAAGGTCCGTGCACATGCCGCTTACTCTCCCGCTAGCAGCTCGCTAGCAGCGCGCTTTTAACTGATTCAACTTACTTTGAGCGGGACTTGAGTTCGCTTCCAGCCGTCTACATCGATCGCTTCACTACGCCACCAGTGCTCGACGCGATCTGAGTTTTATTCTTTAAATAGACGTGTTGTAATTTTTAATTGTGACTTTTGTCTTTGGATCATTTTGATTTCGAATCTTGAGGTGTTTGAGATTCGATCAAATCTTCTTTAGAGAGTCGGCGATCGAGTGAGGGGGAGATCTGAGATAGATCACCTGGAATTGAAGATAGAGGATTCTTCTTCAATTCGGAACTTCATCTGATCGTGTGATCGCCTGGACTAGTGATCGGCCTTGATTGATGCGTAGGTGGATTCCTACTGCATTGGATCGTCTCAGTAGATTCTGAGGGGATTGCTGCGATCTGGATTGAGCGTGTTCTGCAGCTTGTGGATTCAAGTTGTGTTGCAGTTCGTGGATTCGAACTGTGGATCACTGGTGAGTGATTGTTTGCGATCTGGACTGATCGTGTTCTGCAGCTTGTGGATTCAAGCTGTGTTGCAGTTCGTGGATTTGAACTGTGGATTGCTGTTGAGTGAGTCAAATTGTAAAGGTTAAGTATGTACTCCTTTGTAATTGTCTTTTCATTCAATAGTGGATTTCGAAGGGTTAGTCGCCTCATATAGACTCGAGGTTTTTCCTGGATCTGGATCCAGGTTTCCTCGTATAATTATCTGTGTATTGTTTCTGCATTGTTCAATTCTGAATTGTTATAGATCATGGACCTATAGAGTAGTCCTCTACTCTTTCAAGTGGTATCAAAGCCATTTCACTTTGAATTGCTATACAAAGTGTGATCTAGATCTATAGCATGGATTTTGGAAAAGAAGGAGGATCTGCCTCTAGACCTCCATTATTTGAAGGTAACAATTATTCTTACTGGAAAGCAAGAATGAGAGCTTACCTGAAATCAATCGATGAGCGTGTCTGGCTCTCGGTTTGTAATGGTTATCATCCACCTGTGATCACAACAGAAGTAGGTGTTGTGATCCCTAAACCTCATGATCAGTGGACTAAAACTGAATCTGATCAATGTGGATAGAACAACAAGGCAATGAATGCCTCATTTTGTGCTGTTAATGTTGAGGAATTCAGGAGAATTTCCTCATGTGAAGTTGCTAAGGAAGCTTGGGACACTCTTGAGGTCACTCATGAAGGAACCTCAGCTGTCAAGCTTTCCAGACTTCAAAGACTTACTACATCTTTCGAAACTCTATATATGAAAGATGATGAGTCTTTTGATGAGTTTTATGCTAAACTCTCAGATATTGTTAATTCTAGTTTTAATCTTGGAGAAAAAATCTCTACATCAAAGGTTATTAGAAAAATCTTAAGATCTTTGCCTGAAAGATTCAGACCTAAAGTAACTGCAATACAAGAGGCAAAAGATGTAGATAACATGAGAATTGAAGATCTGGTAGGATCTTTACAGACTTATGAGCTAGATCTGAATATTCCAAAAAGAAATAAAGGAATAGCTCTAAAATCTGTAAATACTGAAGAATCAGATAATTCTGATGTTGATATGGATGAACTTGTTCTCTTAGCCAAAAAGTTTAAGAAAATGTTTAAAAAGAGACAATCCAATTCTTCATCATCCATGGACAGATCAAATAGGAGATCTGATAAGAAACTGTCTGATCCAAGAAAGGAGAAGAAATTTTCTCAGAATGATGAAGTCCAATGTTACAAATGTAGAGGATTTGGACATGTTGCATCTGATTGTATCTCAAAGGATAAAAAGAAAAAGACTAATTATCAGGTTACTTGGGATGACAGTAACACTGATAATTCTTCACAATCTGATGAGGATATCTCTGCTAATTTTACTGCTTTCAATTCTTTTTACTCATCCTCTTCTGGTAGTTCAATCTCTGGAATTGCAGGAGATAATAAAGAGACTTTATCAGATGATGAAGAAGAACTACAAGAAGCCTACAATTAGCTCTATAAGGAATTCAATAGAGCTCAGAAGAAAGTCAAGAAACTGAGTAAAAAATTGAAGGAATCAGAAACAGAGAAAAATAAAGCTATTGCAGAAATAGATTCAATAAATCAGAAGTTACTTGAAAGACATGCCAAAGAAGATTTTCTGGTAACTTCTTTAACTGAAAAAACTGAAAAACTAAAAGAAAAGGAAGCTCAGATTTCTGTACTTCAAGGTAAAGTGAGTGAACTTGAGAAAGTTTCAAATTTAAGTAAATCTGATGTTTCAAATTTTTCTGCAGGAAATCCTCAAATTAATGAGGAATCAATTTCAAAGGAAGTTCCTGAAAGCTCAAATTATGCTGAAAAGAGAATGAGTGTAAGTAATCAAAACAAGGAATCTTCACAGAAAATTTATGCTGGAGAAGTAAGACCAACAGGTAAATCTTCAACTTCTGAGAAATCTAAATCTGTACAGTTTAGAAATGCTGGCAAGTCTAGAAATGTTGATTTTTCTGAACATAGGTTCATACCTATATGCCATCACTGCAATAAAAAGGGTCATATAAGACCAAAGTGCTATGCACTGTATGGTTTCCCTGATGGATATTTTGATAATAAGAGAAAAGTGAATCAAAGTCAGTCCCTGGACTTGTACAACAGATTTGACTCCCTGTTAAAATTGACTGAAACATTAAATCAGGAAGTCACAAATCTGTCAAAGAAGCTTCCTTCAAAAACTCAAGTAATTGATGAAGGTACTTTTCAGAAGACTCCTGAAAAACAGATTTGGGTAAGAAAAGATTCCTTAGTTGCTAATGTGGTTCATGTAGCTTTAAAAGCTCATGATGTCAACATGTGGTACTTGGACAGTGGTTGTTCAAGACACATGTGTGGTCATAAGGCTATGTTCAGTACTTTTGAAGAATACTTTGGTGGAAGTGTTACATTTGGTGATGGAAGCACCTCCCAGGTCAAAGGTAAAGGAACTATTACAGGTCCAAATGGAGTTTGCTTAAAGAATGTTCTATTTGTATCTGGTTTGAAGGCAAATCTTATTAGTATTAGCCAATTATGTGATTCCAGATTATTTGTTAGTTTCACCAGAAAAGAATGCAAAATATTGGATAAATCTGGTAGAACTGTTCTTGTAGGTGAAAGAACAAGTGATAATTGCTATGGGATTATTGGAAACAATGAGTGTTCTTTAAAATCCTCCATAGGCAATGAAATTGATTTGTGGCATAGAAGACTTGGCCACATTAACTATAGAGATTTTTCAAAAATCTCTAAGTCTGAGCTGGTTAGAGGAATTCCCAAGTTTGGGAAAAATAAAAAGAAAGGAATGTGTGGTCCTTGCAACCAAGGAAAGCAAATCAAAACCAAGAAAACCAACATTGTAGGAACATCAAGACCATTACAACTGATTCATATGGATTTAATGGGACCTACAAAGACTGAAAGTCTGGGAGGAAAGAAATATATATTTGTTGCTGTAGATGACTACAGCAGATATACCTGGGTAGATTTTCTAAGAGAAAAATCTGAATGTTTCAACTGTTTTAAACATCTGTGCTGTCAAATTCAAGTTGAAAAGAACTTGCAAATAGGAAAGATTGTTAGAATCAGATCTGATCATGGGACAGAATTTGAGAATAAAATGTTTTCCAATTTCTGTGAAGAACAAGGAATCAAACATGAATTTTCTGCTCCTAAGACCCCACAACAAAATGGAGTTGTGGAAAGGAAGAACAGAGTTTTACAAGAAATGGCTAGAACCATGATGATAGCCAAGAAAATTTCAACAAAATTCTGGGCTGAAGCTATAAACACTGCCTGTTACATTAGTAACAGAGTTTATATCAGATCTGGGTGGAAACAAACTCCCTACGAACTTTGGAAAGGTAAACAGCCAAACTTGAAATATTTCAGAGTATTTGGAAGTAAATGTTATATCTTAAGGGACAGAGAAAATCTAGGAAAATTTGATTCTAGAAGTGATGAAGGAATTTTTCTAGGATATTCTTCGTCTAGTAGAGCATACAGAGTTTTTAATTTGCAAAAATCTGTTGTAATGGAATCTATAAATGTGCTAATTGATGATGAAGGTATTGACAGTGAATTTTTGCAGGCTGTAGATGAAGAGGATGAAATCAGAGATGCTTCCTCAAGCATTGAAGTGGTTCCTCTGACAAAAACTCTCAAAGATCATCCTACTGAGCAAATTGTTGGAAATATTTCAGATGGTGTCAGAACAAGACATCAGGTACATAATGAGGTAAGATTTTCTTCTTATCTCTCTCAATTTGAGCCAAAATCTTATAAAGATGCATTGTTGGATGATTCTTGGTTGAATGCTATGCATGAAGAACTGAATCAATTTACTAGAAATAATGTTTGGGAATTGGTTGAAAGACCCTCTGATCTGAGTGTGATAGGAACCAAGTGGGTTTTTAAGAACAAATCTGATGAGAATGGGATAGTAACCAGAAATAAGGCTAGGCTTGTTGCTCAGGGGTATACTCAAGTAGAAGGTATAGATTTTGATGAAACCTTTGCTCCTGTAGCTAGGTTAGAATCAATCAGATTACTGTTGTCTATTGCATGTTACTTGAAGTTTAAACTGTTTCAAATGGATGTTAAGAGTGCATTCTTGAATGGATATCTGAATGAAGATGTCTATGTAGAGTAACCTAAAGGATTTGAGGACACAAATCATCCTAAATATGTCTATAAACTGAACAAAGCCTTGTATGGACTCAAACAAGCTCCTAAAGCTTGGTATGAGAGACTCACCTCCTTTTTACTTGAATCTGGTTTTATGAGAGGAAATGTGGATAAAACTCTCTTTATTCAAAGAGAGTCCAAACATATTTTGATTGCTCAAATCTATGTTGATGACATAGTGTTTGGGTCCACTTCTGAAAATCATGCTCACTCCTTTGCTGACTTAATGAAAAGTGAATTTGAAATGAGTATGATGGGTGAACTGAACTTTTTCTTAGGTCTTCAGATTTATCAATCTCAACAAGGAATTTTTTTCTCTCAAGCAAAATATTCAAGAAATCTTGTTAAAAGATTCAGCTTAACTCATGCTAAACATGCTAGGACTCCTATGAGTACTAGTTTAAAACTTGGAAAAGATGAATCTGGAAAAGTTGTAGACCCTACCCTGTACAGAGGAATGATTGGGAGTCTACTGTACTTAACAGCAAGTAGACCTGATATAAGCTTTAGTGTGGGAGTCTGTGCTAGATATCAGGCTAATCCTAAAGAATCTTATTTGAATGCTGTAAAAACGATTATAAAATATGTTAATGGAACTATTGATCTGGGAATCTGGTTTTCCAAAGAGACAAACCCACATCTTACTGGATACACTGATGCTGATTGGGCTGGGTGTATGGATGACAGAAAAAGCACCTCTGGTGGTTGCTTTTACATGGGGAATAATCTCATTGCTTGGTTAAGCAAGAAACAAAACTGTGTTTCTCTGAGTACTGCTGAAGCTGAGTATATTGCTGCAGGAAGCAGTTGTACTCAACTTATCTGGATGAAACAAATGTTATCAGATTATGGGTTAGATCAAGATCAAATGATTCTCTTCTGTGATAATCAAAGTGCCATAAATATCTCTAAGAATCCTGTTCAACACTCAAGGACCAAACATATAGATATCAGGCATCACTTTATAAGAGAGTTGATTGAAGACAAAACTGTTATGATTGAATATATATCTACTGAAAAACAGTTGGTTGACATTTTTACTAAACCTTTGGATCAGAACAGATTTGAAACTCTTAGGAAATCCCTAGGAGTATGCTCTCAAAACTAAAAATCAGGTTCTGTTTTGAGTTAATTTTGATGTAAAATGTCTTACATATCTGTTCAAAATGAATTTGTGTGTTCTTATTACTAAGATCTGTTTTCAGGAAGATTGAGTTTATGCATATTGACAGAAATGTCTTATTTCTAACCAGCAACTTTGTCTGAAACACCTTTATGTATAGAAGCTTATTGTGTGGTAAAGCTGGGGATCTATAGGCTATCACCTTTATGAAAAGAAAAGTTTTGGAAATGGCTGCCATAGAGAGTAGAGTGAAAGCCACTGTAAATCTCAAAAAGAAAAAGAGAAAGAAGGTATATTCTTGGAATGAATTGTAAACTCAGGTTTTTTAAGGGTCAATGCCTTCTTTAAAAAAAAAAAGAGAGATCAGAAAAGGCTACCTATCTTTGATGTGCGAAAGCCACCAAAATGAAGTTGGGATATGTCTATACTTTTCAAGATTGTTTACACTGAAATAGCCTTCTATATGTATGAAGTGTAAAAGTAAAAAATGTTGCTCATTTCTCACAAGCATTGATTCATTAATATGCATATGTGCTTAATATCTTGAAGAAAATTTATAGTATGAGAAACCATGAAGGAAATTTTGCTCTTTGATATGAAATGTACCACATCTGAATTAACTTTGATAGGTACTTCAAGATCAGTTTTGTGATAAGTACTTCTTAGATTGAATAAGTTGATTATCTGGATGTTTTTTTGGTTTAGCTAAAATCTTAGCTTTGTGTTTGGAAGTATGAGGCTGTCATGAAGAATAGTTCAAACCTCTTTTATAAATTTCTGCCTTTAATCTGTGTTTTTCTTTGTGTGTGCATATGCACCTTCTACGTCGCTAGAAGCGTGCATGTAGCCTTCTCTAGTATTGCTTGCTCTGGCACTTGCCCATTTCTACATCGCCAGTTGCTCGCTGGCAGCGTACTCTGTTTGCCTATATATAGGTGAAATTGCGGTCATTTTTTACCCCTGTTCTTTTTCACCCTCTTCATTTTCCCTCGCCTCTCGCGTCGTGTCCCGGTGCTGCTGTCGCTTTCACCTTCCTCCTTCCTGCCTACTGTTCAGGTAAAAAAATTTTTTACTGTCTTCATCCTGCTTCTTCATTTTCTACTTCCTAGTTCAGTAGTCTTCTTTCATTATTCTAAGCTAGGGTTTGGTAGATTTTTCAGCCATTAAGGCTTTATCGTTTGTTGGTTGGTTCTGTCTGTTTTCTCCTTCTCTTCCATTCTGTTTTCATCATGCCTCTCAAGAGAAAGTCGAGAACTGATTCTCCTTCAACATCGTCTCCTCCTGTGAGGTCTTCTCCTGTTATTTCTTCTCCTCCAGTGAGACCTGCTTCCCCTTCTCATTCTTCTGAACCATTTGTGGGGAATGGTTTATCTAATTTCAATGAATTCTTCAAGCATAGGCCACTTCTTCTGGAAAGGGCCATCAAGCTTGAGTCATTTTCTGAATCTCCTTTCTACTCATTGTTTTCGGACAATGGTTGGAAAAAATTTGCTTTACTCGGTGGCTTTGCATATTCGGACCTGGTCCGAGAATTTTACTCTAATCTTCATCATCTCCATCTTGCCAATCAAGGCTACGTCAAAGCCTATGTCAGGGGAATCTCTTTCGACTTATCGAAAGAGCTTATTTCCTCTCTTCTTGAACTGCCTCTTGTTGATTCTCCCTCCTTTAACTTTCTTGAGTCTCATACTGATCCTCCTATGGAGTCCATCATTCCTTCTCTAATAGTTCAGGGTGCTCCCACTTCCATCAAGAATAAGCCCAACTATATGCCTCATGGCTCTCTTCAAGATCTTCTCCGGATCTTGAATCTGTTTGTGTGTGCTTCTCTTGTTCCATCTGATCATCACTCAGAGATCTCTCACTCTTGGGCAAGACTTCTTCATGCCATCTGGAACAGAGAAAGTATCTGTATTCCTTCCATCATCTTTCATCAGATCCTTTAGTCTCGGAATTTAAAATCCAAGACTGCAGCTCTTCCTTTTGGCATATTCATCACTTACCTGTGTATTCATCAGGGGGTACTCCCTGATCCGGCTGAATTGATCATTCATCCCCGACCTCCCATTGATTCCTCCACTCTGACCCGAAGTAAACGAGCAAATCCGTTTCGGTTGGTGTCTTCTGAACCCTCCTCTTCTCAGTCCTCTTTGTCCAGCTCTGATGCTGTGGCAATTATGGAAAAACTGAATTCCATGCAAGCCTCTCAGGAGGCTTTCAATTCAGAGGTTCGGTCTCACATGCTCATGATGAGCATGTTCAAATCAGAGACCCAAGAGAAGCTGGGGCAATTGGCAAAGGATGTTGATTTTACATGTGGTGAGGTACAAAGGGACGTTGCTGCTCAGCAATGTATGCAAAATGAAGCGGATCATTTTCTGGAATGCATTCGGAAGACTCAGCTGGAGATGGATCACAAACTCAGTTGGCTGCACTCCAAATCCCAAGATGCTTACAAGCATTACTCAAGGACTTGGGAACCCAAACCTCCTTCCAGAAAGGGGGAGAAATTTGGATGATGCTGCTGGAGTTTCTGTTTCTGTTGATGGTTTGGCTGGGTTGTTGCTGATGCTTGCTGCTAACTGCTGCCTGTTAATTTTTTTGCTGTGGATATGATAGTTTTGTTGTGTTCTGTTCTGTTTGTTTCTCCTGAAAGAAGGTTTAAAGGGGAGTGGTGATTAAGGGGAGAAACTGTAATTTTTGAACAATGTATATGTTTCTGATCTCTGTATATCTTTTGTGAATGAATGAAATACTGGATTCTTCACAATCATTGTGTCTCTCCTTATCAGTATGGTTTTAAAATTCGTAAATGGATATCAATATTAACTGAGTTTAATATTAAACACTGTTGTGAGGTTGTTGTCAGGCATTTGCCAAGGGGGAGATTCTAAGTGTGAAAACTCACACTCCTGTTATGGCAAATGTTTGACAAATTATGTCTTCTAATGAAGCTTCAAGATGTGCAGATTAAACAATGAAAATTCAGTGAATTTAGTAAAAAAAGAAGAAGTTGATGCCACAACACAGCTACCACGCCGCTGCCACCCCGCTGGCAGCGCATAAGTGAATTATTGTTTTGAAGGAAAGGTCCGTGCACATGCCGCTTACTCTCCCACTAGCAGCTCGCTAGCAGCGCGCTTTTAACTGATTCAACTTACTCTGAGCGGGACTTGAGTTCACTTCCAGCCGTCTACATTGATCGCTTCACGACGCCACCAGCGCTCGACGCGATCTGAGTTTTATTCTTTAAATAGACGTGTTGTAATTTTTAATTGTGACTTTTGTCTTTGGATCATTTTGATTTCGAATCTTGAGGTGTTTGAGATTCGATCAAATCTTCTTTAGAGAGTCGGCGATCGAGTGAGGGGGAGATCTAAGATAGATCACCTGGAATTGAAGATAGAGGATTCTTCTTCAATTCGGAACTTCATCTGATCGTGTGATCGCCTGGACTGGTGATCGGCCTTGATTGATGCGTAGGTGGATTCCTACTGCATTGGATCGTCTCAGTAGATTCTGAGGGGATTGCTGCGATCTGGATTGAGCGTGTTCTGCAGCTTGTGGATTCAAGCTGTGTTGCAGTTCGTGGATTCAAACTGTGGATCACTGGTGAGTGATTGTTTGCGATCTGGACTGATCGTGTTCTGCAGCTTGTGGATTCAAGCTGTGTTGCAGTTCGTGGATTCGAACTGTGGATTGCTGTTAAGTGAGTCAAATTGTAAAGGTTAAGTATGTACTCCTTTGTAATTGTCTTTTCATTCAATAGTGGATTTCGAAGGGTTAGTTGCCTCATATAGACTCGAGGTTTTTCCTGGATCTGGATCCAGGTTTCCTCGAATAATTCTCTGTGTATTGTTTCCGCATTGTTCAATTCTGAATTGTTATAGATCATGGACCTATAGAGTAGTCCTCTACTCTTTCACTTTACAATTGAACTCACTCAACAGCAATCCACAGCTCGAATCCACAAACTGCAACACAGCTTGAATCCACAAGCTGCAGAACACGATCAATCCAGATCGCAAACAATCACTCACCAGTGATCCACAGTTCGAATCCACGAACTGCAACACAGCTTGAATCCACAAGCTGCAGAACACGATCAATCCAGATTGCAACAATCACCTCAGAGTCCACTGAGACGATCCAATGCAGGAGGAATCCACCTATGCATCAAACAAAGCTGATCACCAATCCAGGCGATCACACGATCAGGTGAAGTTCCGAATTGAAGAAGAATCCTCAACCTTCAATTCCAGGCGATCTATCTCAGATCTCCCCCTCACTCGATCACCGACTCTCTAAAGAATAATTGATCGAATCTCAAGCACCTCAAGATCCGAAATCAAATTGATCCAAAGAAAAAGAGTCCTTTCTAAAAATTACAGCACGTCTATTTAAAGGAGAAAACTCAGATCGCGTCGAGCGCTGGTGGCGTTGTGAAGCGGTCGGGGTAGATGGCTGGAAGCGAACTCAAGTCCCGCTCAGAACAAGTTGAATTAGTTAAGGGCGCGCTGCCAGCGAGCTGCTAGCGGGAGAGAAGGCGGCATGTGCACAGCTGATCATAGAATCTTCAATCTTGCTTTGCGCTGCCAGCGGCGTGTCGGCGTCGCCTTACGACGCTAGTGCACGTGCCTTACTTTCAAAGCACTGTTTCACTTATGCGCTACCAGCGGAGTGGCAGCGGCGTTGTTCCTCGCAAGTGCCTTCACAAGAGATGCTTTATTTAGACAATCTTTCATTTCCTTGAGCTACCAGCGGCGTGGTAGCTGTGTGGCAGCATCGTCTTCTTCTTCTTTACTAAATTCACTGAATTTTCATTGTTCATTCTGCACAACTTTGAAGATTATTAGAAGACATGATTTGTCAAACATTTGCCATAAAGGAAGTGTGAGCTTTCACACTTACAGATTTCAAGTGGGGTCTCCCATGGTTCATCATTATCCTCAAGTTCAAAAGAATCACTGGGGATAATTTCTGAATCATCGGCTTGTGATGAGTAAGTGTCGCTATCTGATTTCTGCTCGACACTATGGATTTCTTTTTGTTCTTTTTGATTTTTTTGTTCTTTTTGTTTGATTTTTGCAGCCCGATTATCTATCTCGTGCTCCGAATTTTTCGGGTGTGCGTCGAGATTGATATTAAGTTTGCGATTTTGAGTTTGCTTATTTGCAGAATTATTTACAGAAGCAGAAAAATAATCAAAAGACTTCACACATTTATTAAAAAGTGCAGCAATATCTACAGGGGGAATTTTAGAAGTGGAAGAAACTCCCTGTGGTAGTTCGGCTTTGCGAGTGGCAATTGGCGTCGAACTCTAGTTCTGCAATGCGTGCTTGTCCTTGGTTACAGCAGTCACTACATTCACCTTCCCAGTTTGTATCATGCTAATGCTGCTGTCGGAGGATATGCAGATAGGGTCATTAGCTATGCCTTTCTTTGGTTGATTCTGACTTGAATCTTCTGATGATACACTGATCCATACCCCGCGGCGGATGATAGTCCCTGGTATCTGAATAGTGACTTCATTGGGTGGTTCCACCTTAGGCAATGCCTTGGTTACAGATTTTCCTGATGATTCATCCCTCTTGCTGGAAGAATGTTTGTCAGGAGCCCAGTTGCCATCAGTTTCATGATAAGCTAGCTCAATAGGCAGTCCCAGTACTTGGGGCATATTCTGGAACATCTGACCCAGACCATCCCTTGTACTTGGGTGTATAATGCAGATGGGAGGTGGGGGAGACCTTTGCCTTGGAGTGGGTTCTCCTGAACTGTCTTGACTTTCCATCATGTAGATGTACTGAGCTGGCTCTTCTTCTTCAGCCTCAGTTGGCGGTGCCTCAAACTCATCTGATGGGTAGGCAAACGCTTCTTCCGGGATAGCTGGTTTTTCGGTGTCAACTGACTGCCAAGAGAATAAAGCGGACAGTTCTTCCATCAACCCACTGAGGGCTTCTGAGTTCTCTTCTATAACTGTCTCCTGGGGCAAGGGAGGTTCATCCCATAACCTTTGCAGAGAGTCGGCTTCTGCTTGTTCAGCTGGATCATTGAATTCATCGCCCCATCCCTGGGGGACTATGTTCTGAATGGCCTGTGCGGCTTCCCTCTCCATATTAGTAAAGTGATTGTATAGCTCCCCATATACACAGATGGGCCAGTGTGGGTCCCTTCCTTCTGCTCGTGCCCTCTTCCGTTCAGCTTTCATGCCAAATAACCTGACATAGTCTTCAGGTTCAGGAACAAACCCCAGTCCAAAGCCCACAGATTTGTCACATGGCTGGATTGCAGACTTAATGCCTTGCTTGTATTTGCCCAAACCATTTCCTACTCGGAGGCCCCAGTCGATGCATTCAGCAGCACTGAACATGCTCTTCCTTTTCCTTCTGTGGGACAAGTCTGATTGCAGAGGAGTAGGAATGCGGTTCACTTGCACCATTTCAATGGCTTGGAAGTTTAGGGAAGTAGGCAGTTCATAATCAACCATAGGTACCCCTCCTTATTCAAATTCTCTGTGATTTCCTGCATGAACTGTAATCAATTGATTTCCCGAGATAAATCGGATCATTCGATGTAATGTGGACGGGACTGCCCCTGCTTGATATAGCCAAGGTCTTCCAATCAGCAAATTGAAGGAGGCATTGATGTCCATCAACTCGAAGGTGACGAAGAAGGCCCTTTCAGCAATTGCAACTTCCAGAGTAACTTCCCCAAGGGAATCCTTCTTGGCATTGTCAAACCCGCGGACATTATTGGAGCTAGGTTTGATCAAATCGGCGTTCAGCTGTAGACTGTGGAAGGTCCTGACTGGGTAGATATTCAGAACTGACCCGTTATCTATCATGACCCGTCTCACTATCATGTTGGAGCACCTTACAGTGATAAACAGAGGCTCCGTGTGATTATAACCTTCAAGGGGCAAGTCTGCTGAGGAAAAAGAGATTGCTTCTGGCGTAGCAATTATAGACATTACTGTTTCCAGCTGCTTGGGGCTGATGTCGTCAGGTACATGAGTATCACCCAGTATTTTCATAAGTACGTCTTTATGTTTGTCTGAATCCAATAAGAGGCGCATAATGGATATCTGAGCTGGTGTCTTATTCAACTGCTGCACTAGATCATACTCCGGAGTGAAGGCACTATAGTGGAGTTTTTCAATCTCTTCTTCTGGGGCCTTCCCTTTCTTCTTATGGGTCTGTGGCACTTCAGCGGTCACATCCTTCCCTTTTTCTTTCGTTGTTCTTTCTTCACTAGTCTCTCCCTCTGGTGCAGGTGGGGGGTTAGGGTTTACGTATCGACCGGAACGGGTGATCCAATCGACTTCTCTTTCAGTGGAAGTGATGTTAGAGTCATGGTATATGGGTAAGAATTGGTAAGGTGGAGGCACAGTGGAGTAGGTTGGGTCAAGGTGAAGTTGGTGTAAGTTAAGGGTGGGTGGTTCCAGTAGGAAGTCCACAGGCTCATTGAACGGGTTGTTCATCATGTCGAAGATGTTTAATGGGGGTGAGTTAGGGACAGGTGGAGGATAGAAGTGCTCTGGTTCGGGGAAGTTGAAATGCGCCAGAGGGAACCCCATGAAGGTTTCTTCATTCTCCTCTTCATTAATGACATGTATCTGTTGATAAATTGTCTCTTCTTGGAGATGAATCCTGACAACTTGCCCTGGTCATCCAATCAGTAAGGACGGGTCAATCTGTAGTTTACTGCCTTGATCACTGGTGACCTGATGTATTGTTCCGCTGCCAGAAGCCTTACTATGATCTGGGAGAGGGTCAGTGGTTGTACCAGTAGGAGGAGTAGGTGTTGCTGGTGCTGGGGATCTACAGAGATTTTCTTACTGTCTATCAGATCCTGTATGTCATGCCTCAAGTCCCAGCATCGATTTGTTGAATGTCCGGGAGCTCCAGAAAGATACTCGCATCTCTCTGCTGGATTATAATTTCGTGAGTTGATCATTCTGGGGTTGGAAGGCTTGATTTGAAGGTACCCCTTCTTCAGCAGTGTAGACAACAATTCTGCAAGTGCATAAGGCAGCGGGGTAAAAACCCTCTTCATTCTTGCCTCTGCTTCCTCTCTGGTCCTTCTCAGAGGCTGCCCCTGACTTTCATTCCTCTGGGCAATGTGATAGGGCTGTGCCGGCTGTACATAATTAACTGCCTGGGTTTCCTGCCTCCTAGGCTCTTGCCCCTGATTTCTGCCACTCTGTCCGGTTGCAGGCTTCCTCTGTGTAGGGCCCTGACCACTACCATCTATCTTACCAGCCCTTACAGCATCTTCAATCGTGTCTGCCGTTAGAATCAAGTCATTGAAGTTAGAAGTACTTTGCCCCAGTAGCAGGGAAAAGAATGGTTGTCCAAGTGATGCAATGAACAAGGAGGTCATTTCCTGTTCAAGAAGTGGGGGTTGGACTAAGGTCGCCAATTCTTTCCATCTCTTGGCATATTATCTAACCAACTCCTGATTCTTCTTTGTCAACCTTTGCAGCTCCGCCCTGGTTTGTACAATCTGGCTATTCAAACGGTATTGCTGGATGAACGCCGCTGCCAAATCATTCCAGGTTTTAATCTTGGTTTTGTCTAGACTCAAGAACCAAGTATAAGCTGCCCTAGTCAATGACCTTTGGAAGAACTGTACCATTATTTTCTCATCTTTCGCGTATTGGCACATATCTCCAGAGTAGGATCGCAGATGGTTCAACGGGCATCCAGTGCCATCAAATTGGTGCAGATCTGGGCATTTGAATTTGGGAGGGAGTTGAACATCTGAGAAGAAACAAAGGCTGTCCAAAGTAGCCTCAGTAGGAACCGTGCTAGGACGTAACTGCTTCAATTCTTCTCGCAGGGCATCTACTTTTGTCTTGTTTGCCGCCATCTTTTCCTCAAACTGGACCTGCTGAGTCCTGTACCAATCTTCTTCCTCTTGCCCCAGTTGGACGGGTGCAATAGTCTGTGGAAGAGGTACCGCCTGTGGAGGCGGTGGTGGCACCAATGGAGGTGGGTATACCGGGTATGGTGGTGGAGCATCCGTCTGTGGTGGAGCAATTGGTTGCTACAGGGTCATTGGTGTAGCAGGGGGAGCCATCCTGAGTTCTCTTAATTCTGCCATTAACTCTTGAATAATAGTCCCCATACTATCAATCCTCTGCTGTAGATCAGATACTGTCTGCGTCTGGCTGGACTCTGCCTGGTCCTGTCTTGACAAAGTCTGTTCCCTTGACTGCTCCATCTCAAGTCTTTTTCTGGATCTTAACAGGTACGGGCTTCGGAAAGCAATCTTGGTACCTGCTTGAAACAACAATTAATTAGTGCAATTTTTACATGGTTTATGCAGCCAAATTATCAATTTAATGATTACAGATCTATTTTAACTATCTTAAGATAGTTGGGAAAGAGAACCCAAATGAATTTAAAGATTGATTTATTTGAGTTATTTTGAGAATGACCGGGAATCTAGAACCTGATCTATTTTAGCCAAATGGCTGGGAAAGAGAACCCAGTTTAGACTGGTCTATTCTAGCCAAACAGCTGGGAAAGGGAACCCTAATCTGATCTGTTTTAGCCAAACAGCTGGGGAAGAGAACCCGGTTTTCCTGATCTGTTTTAGCCAAACGGCTGGGGGAGAGAACCCGGTTTAACTTGGGTTGAGCTCAGAATCACGAAGTTGGACTATGTTAAGTCTCCGCAGGGGATGAGCTAAACAACAACATCCAGGTGTACCTTAACCAATTTTCAGTTTAATCTCTGATGGTTTTAGCACCTAACTTCGGTTAGTAATTCCCAGGCGTGTCTTAGCTAGTCATTGGTTTAATCACCATTGACTTTGACGCCTCACAACGGGGAAGGCTATGCCAGGACGATCTTCCACCAATTTCCTGGTTTAAACGCCAGTGGCTTCAGTGCCCCAAGAGTTCGGCTAGGGATACCCGAGCGTACCTTAGTCGTTAGCTTAATTGCTTGACCTTGGTGCCACACAACGGGGTATGCTATGCCAGGACGATCTTCCACCAATTTTCTGGTTTAGACACCTGTGGCATCAGTGCCCCATAGACTGACCGTATGATCTTTTACATCAAACGGGTGTGATCTGAGCTCAAGGGATTGGGTGTTCTTTATTCAGAACCCTGGGGTTTTAAGACTTAAACTTGAAACTTGAAAGTTTGAGAGTTGATAAGGATGGGGTGTTCTTTATTCAGAATCCCCTGGGTTTAAAGATTCCTTTGGCAAGTTCTTTATTCAAATTGCTTGAAAGTTTTAGAGTTGGTTGTAAGAATGGGGTGTTCTTTATTTAAAACCCTTTAGTTTAAAGATTTAAATAATTTGGCGAGTTCTTTACTCAGATCGCCTAAAAATTTTGAATTGGGTGTTCTTTATTCCGAACCCTTAAAGATTTAAGACTTAAATTTGCAATTGATAATTTCTAAAGATTTAAAAGTTGGTAAGAATTGGGTGTTCTTTATTTAGAACTCATGGGTTAAAAGATTAAAAAAAAATTTTGGCGAGTTCTTTATTCAAATCACCTGAAAGTTTTGAAGTTGATGGATTGGGGCCAGATTGTTTGAAAAAGGAATTCGGGGATGTCTTAATTGACTCTATTAAATCTAACACAAAACTCTTCATGGAAAAAGAAGTACAATGCCAAAATTTAGAACAAGCAATTACATGATTAAAAAAAAACAAACAAACCCAGAGTCTAGCTAGGTTGGTCATCATCATAATGAGAGGACACGTCTCGCTTTTTCAAGGAACGCAAAAGTTTATTCCGCAGACGTCGGTCCTCTTTTGCGCGTCTGCGCATGGTGTCAAGCTGCTACTGAAGGGCCTCATTGGCCTGCTTGTTTTTACGCTCGGAATCCACGTATGCACGGTGGATCCGAGAATGAGATTCTCGCAGTTCGGCCACCCTATCCCTGTATGTGTTAGGGGGTGGAACTGGGATATCGTCAGAGGTGATGATATGGAGAGGAGGTGGGCTGTCTAGGCCAGTTTCTCGAGCAATCCATTGTTCGTAATCACGAACGTCGGATGCAGTGAAAATGTCCTCTTGGAGTACGTGCACGTGTTGCCATTCCTTCACCAATTTTTTCTTCAATTCCCATGTAAGTGGGCCAGTTAATCCTTCTGCCTCATCCTTGATCGGTATTCCCTGAGACTTCCCAAACTGTCTCAGAATTCGAACCAGATAGTATGGCATGGCATGAGTCAAGCTTATCAAGGCTAGACAATGTCTTTTCCTGAAAGCTATGACGGGGGTATATGTCTGGTCAAATGTGCCTCCCCATCTTATATCAGTTTCTCCTTTCAGTTGGAGAAAATGGTCAAACCAGTCCTCTCTGGAGGGTAAGTCTGGTCTAATCTCTCTTCGGGCCATCAATGTGACATTGTCACGGACGTACCCATAACGTGGGCTGATAGGTTCAGCAACCATCAGGTGATCTTGAAGCCAAATGTGTAGGAGAGGAGCGCATCCCTGAAACCTCCTAGTTCCGTTCTTGGTCATGGTCAAAGCATGGTATAGCTGAGCAAGGATCAGTGGCACAATTCGGAATTTTACTTGGAGTTGGTCTACAATTTCCATGAGGGCCAAATTAATGGTGTCTCCCCCAGTAGGAAAGAAGAGCTGTGACAGAACCACGAGGGTGAAAGTGTCCCACCAAACACGGGGTCTTCCTTGCTTTTTATCCCTTATCTTTTCAGCAAGGAAGGTTTTAGAGACCCGCGTGAATGCTTGGTCACCTCCTAAAGTCTGGAATTCTCCTCTTAGTAGGCCAAAGAAAGTACAAGCTTCATTCTTGTAGCTATCTTTGAGGTTTGGCCTGGCTAGTTCTCCATGGTCACGAAATCGGAGGAATAATTCAAATTCCTCAATTGTAGGAGTCAACTCATTAGTCCCAAACCTAAAAAGGGAAAGTTGGGAATCCCAGAAAGGCAGGGCTGCTTGAATCATGTCCCAATTAATGGGCACATTTAACAGGGACAGAGTTTGTCCCATATGGTATTTTTGTTCCCACCGAATTTGCTCATCTCTTTGCAATTGCCTTATACAAGAACGGATCCAAGGGGTATCAAAGGCACACTTCTCTATCCTAGGGAAGCGAACTCTCTCAGCCGAGGATGAAGATGCCATGCCGACTATCCGATTGAAATTCCAAGTCTATGCAAGAGGATATGCAAAAATTAAATCAATGCCTAAGCAGTTCATGCAATCATTAATCACAAAATTAAATCCAGGCACTCAAGCTATGTGGCCCTAAGGGTTATGTTCTTTAAATGTTTGGAAAACGCATTCAGGTCTTAGTCGGCCTTTTCTTTCATCTGTTCTCTCATCTGCTCTTTCATCTGCTCCTGGTGTCGGACCGAAAACAATATTTACAACTTGCCTTGAAGGGCAAAATTTACAAAAATAAATCTGCAAAGAGAATCACCTTTAGGGTTGTTGAGAACCCCAAAAGGAGGGTACAAATTTGCTGCTTGGCAGGTGGGCTGAAATCCTATTTCTAGGGTTTTTCTACCCCTGTTCTGACCCATTTTTGTCTGATCTGGCCGGCTTTCATCTGAACCAAGACCGACTAAGATTACGGTTCACAAAACTCGGATGCATGGACCAAATCGGGTTGGTTTCCTTATGTTTGGACTACGGTCCACTCAATTTTGCTGCAAACTAAGGTGGGGGTTAATGCCCCTGATTGATTTTACCCATATCTGTTTATTCATGTTCATGCTTACATCAGGGTTTATCAGATGTAATAAGTGGGGAAGGATACCCAGCCCGAGGCACTTGCCTGCAAGGGTCTGAGCTGAGTACTAGACCCCTCGCGTACCATGGCAAGAAACCAATGGCGCTTGAAGAGTCCAGAAACCTGGGGAGATGGGTTTACCCTGCTTTCCCCGGCAAGTCAAGGGAGTGTAGGGCTAATACCATCCCAAAAGTAAGTTTCTCGATTGAAGAAGGGTGGCTGCTAGAGAGATCTAGGTTTTGGTTAAGAAGAACATTCACAGAGTGCAGACAGCATTCAGATCGGACCATCCATGCAGACTCCCTCGTGCATGTCACCCCATGCAGTTAAAAAATTCATTCACGGTGTAGTGAGGTGCTTGTATGTGCAGTGGGGTCAAGTGCTGTGTCTATTCGGGTGATTCTTGGATAATGGGCTGATTAAGGGTTCCTTAATGTCACTTTTATAGTGAGAATACAGAACAGTATGCAATACAATGTCTGGGTGGATCCCTAGGTAAGTGGAGGGTTACAGGGAACCGCTTAAATTCCACTTTCCTTAGGCAATTATCTCGTCCTTGTGACAGGATCCCCAATATCACGTAATTGCATAAGCTCCATAAACCATTAAGGTTGGACAAGAAGTATTTCATAATCTGCTTATATCCACCTAAGTTGACTCATTTGATAACCAGGGTCTGACTGGGTTGAGGGTTCCCCAGCAGAGTCGCCAAGGTGTGCGCACCTAAATCTAGATCGCACACGGGGCGCATGTGGAGGTTCGTGCGTACCTCGGAACATTCGGAGTCGCCACTGCCTGAGAGGGGCAGGCAGACACGGTGTTTGCCCTATTCGGGTCTAGGTCTGGTCTGCGGCTTTTCAGAGTTCTAGCTAAGTCCTCGATTACGGTTCGGGGAAGTCCTTAAGACACCCGGTCCGCCCCGTCGATCTGACGGGTCCCTCGGGTCTCCCTGGTTTTTGAGTCAATCTCACCCTTCCTAGACCAGCATGCTGTTTATTGGGTCTGGTGGGGCCCTCTGAAGGTGTGGGTTCCTTTTATTTTGATTTTATCTTTTTATTTAGTGGAGTGGGTTGGACCCGGGTCCCGTTGGAAGACCCGTGGGTCGCCATTATTGGGCCTGGGGCCCAGTTGGGTTATTGGGTAACCCATTTGGTTATTTATTTAAACTTTATATTTTTATTTGGGCTTGGATTTGGCCCATTAGCCAAGGGTCAAGGGGCCTGGGCCTGTTTATTGAAAACAGGCCTGGTATAGGCCAATCCAAATGTGGGCCACTCAAGTGGGCCAAAAGGGGGTCTTGGTGGGCCCTTCTAGGCCCACAGTCTACAAATGGGCTAAAAACAGCCCAAACAACATATGGAATCGGGTCAAGTTGGTTCGGGTCGGAATAGATCCAACCGGGCCTAAAATTATATTTTTTAAGTTATATTTACACGGACCCGTGTTTATTATACGGGCTACCCTTGCCCGTAAATGTAATTCGGTTCGGGCACACCCGTGAAGCAAATACGGGCATGCTCGAACCGCTCTGAGTTTACGGGCACATCCAGTTTTGCATTTTTGGTACCGATTCAGCTTGGGATCAGTTCAGTGTTCTCTTTGGATGCTCCGGCGACCTCTGTTAGGTTCCTGAGTTCCTTCAAGATGCTACATTGGCTTCATTAGGCTTAAAAAAAGCCACTTTTCTTCTCTTTTCATGTTCTTTGGGTCATGGGCTTCTTTCCTTTTTTATTTGTTCAACCAATCACAACCCTCATTCAAGAAAGAGAAAGGGAGATTACAAAAATTCATGTATCTTCAAAGGAGTCATGCTAAAGAACAAAATGGATCATTGAATTAGCTGATTAAAGTGTCCTTTAGACACTTTCTTTCCCCTTTTTTTTTTTTTTGATGATCATCTCCCTGAAATTAGCCTCTCATGACTTTCAAAAACAGTAATCGGATCAGTGGTAACAAGAACAAAATATAGAAAAGAAACCGGAAGAGATTGAAATTGATAATGTTATATTGTAAAGCTTAACATACTTACAATAGGATTATTTGCTGGTTATGGTTCCTCTGAGTAAATTGGGCAGCGCTTCCGCGTCCTCCGGGATTTCTTAGAATGGTTTTGGCAGAGGTTTGGTGGGTTCTTGATGTTCAAGGGATGAAAAAGAAGAGTTTAGATGAAATTTGGGCAGTATAAGGGTAATTTGGTCATTAGGGATTTTGGGTATTGGGAGAGACAGAGTTTGGATAGATCTTGGACAAGGAAATGCTGGGGGAGGAGGAGGAGAGAGCCAAAGGAGAAGGCCTTGTTCAAATGAGGGGGGTGGCCTCTCTATTTATAGGCAAAAAAGGGTCGTGCCCGTATTTTTAATACGAGCATGCCTTGCCCGTACTTCAAATACGGCGAAAAACGCACATTTACAAATCTCGCAAAATCGGCCGTACGGGACGCGTGTCCCGCCGTACAGTGATGCGCGTCCTCTTCTAGAAGCTTGCCCGTATTTCAAATACGGGCCATCACGTTTTTAAAATGTTTGGATTTCAAATCTTTATTCAATTTGATTTTTTTGCAAGATTTCGTTTGATTTTCCGATTATTTTATTATAAAGCGAGATTCCCTTTATTAAAATATTAATAAATACATTTATTTTATTTATTTTATTGGTTTATTTCATTTTTTGCTGCCTTTTTTCCACATGGGCAGTTTTTCTGAAACTTCAACTGCCTATAACTTCTTCATCCGGTGTCTGATTTCAGCAAACTTAGTGTTGTTGGAACCGGCTCAGAACCATCTATCCATTGGGATCAAGTTTGGCAGCTGAATTGAGGTCGAGCAAAAAAGTCAAGTTTTTGATCCCCAAAAGTTTGACCAGCTCATAACTTTCTCATCCGGACTCCGATTCCAGCAAACTCAGTTGCGTTGGAACTGTGTCAAAATGCTCTTTTCAATGAGATGAAGTTTGATGGCCAAATTCACTTAAGTCAAAAAGTCAATTTTTTGACCCCCCTCAGGGTTTGACTTTTCGTTTTTCTTCATTTTGGGGGTGCAAAAATCAGGTGCTAACAACAGGGGTTGGACGTGGAAATGGCCAAGAAGAAGAGGGGATGAACTGTGGGGAACCAGCCTGTTCAAATACGGTCGTGCCGCGCTCGTGCGCAAATCTTTCGCGAATTGCCAGCTGTCCCTCCGTAGGGGACGCATGTCCCGCTTCTAGAAGCCGTGACCGTATTTACTATACGGTCATGCCTTGACCATATAGTAAATAAGGTCAGGCACATTTTTAAAGTGCCGGATTTGAGAAATTTTATTAAATTTGACTTATTTTAAAGATTTTATTCGATTTTCTTATTATTTTATTAAAAAAATCTAAGATTATTCATTATTACAAAATTAAAATATTAAAATATCTTTTATTAAATGCTTTTTTATTTATTTTATTCATTTTATCAATTTATTTTGCTTCTTGCAGCTATTTTTTGTCACATGGGCATTTTCTTGAAACTTCAACTGCCCATAACTTCTTCGTCCGGTGTCCGAATTCAGGAAACTTGGTGTCGTTGGAATCGGCTCGCAACCCACTATCCACTAGGATCAATTTGGGTAGCTGCGTTGGGGTCGAGCAAAAAGTCAACTTTTCGCTCCCCAAAAGTTTGACCGGTTCATAACTTTCTCATCCGGACTCCGATTCTAGCAAATTCAGTTGCGTTGGAACCATGTTGAAGTGCTTGTTTCAATGAGGTGAAGTTTGATGGCCAAATTTACTTGAATCAAAAAGTCAATTTTTTGACCCCCTCAGGGTTTGACTTTTCATTTTTCTTCATTTTAGGGGTGCAAAAATCAGGTGCTAACATGGGGCCTACACCTTCAGTGGTCCCCACTAAGACAAAATAATTGTACCTTCAGAATTAGGAATAGGGTGAGACTAAGTTGACTTAAACCAGGGAGACCCGAGGGACCCGTTAACCGATGGGGCGGACCGGGGTGTCTTCGTACTTCCCCGGACATAACCGAGAATTTACTTCGGAATCTCTAAAAAGCCGCAGACCATTCAAATAGACCTGCATAGCTACCTTGGTGTCTGCCTGCACCCCATCAGGCAGTGGCAACTCCTAAATTCCCGAGGCACGCACTCCCTCGTGCGCCCCACCCGTGCGAAATCCCATGCACACACCAGGAATGGGGCACGAAGAAGAAGAGTGGTACCGAGCGTAGGTAGTGGCCGGTGTCACAGCTCAGATGCAAGCATACATACAAATCTGAAAGAGCAAATCTGAGCATGAACCAAGGCCTCGTACCGAGAGAAGCCTCGCTGGATAGGCTGGGATTTTTTCCCCAATCTGCAACTCCCCCCAAAGTTGAAGTGCCCAGACTTCGTAAAGTTTGATGGAAGCAAATGCCCATTGTCACACCTCAGAGCATACCATGGAGACATGTGCCAGTATGCACACATTGAAAGAATCATGGTTTAGTTCTTCCAACGCTCGTTGACTTAGTCAGCACAGAAATGGTTTGCTAGTTTGGACAGGAACCAAATCAAAACTTGGGACGATCTTGCAAGCACTTTCCTCGAGCACTTCAATTTCAATACTAAGGTTTTGCCTACTCGGATGGAACTCCAGAAAATGTTCAAGAAAAACATCGAGTCCGTTCGTGAGTATGCGAAGAGATGGCGAGAAGTAGCAGCAATGGTCCAACCTCCCATGCTGGAAAAAGAAATGATAACACTGTTCATCTCGACACTGGGGCAGTCTTACAACACACTTCTATTGGGGCAATGTGCTGCAAGCTTTGCAAACCTTGTTGTAGTGGCTGATAGAATAGAGGATGTAGTTAAATCCAGCAAAGTGGTAGGTTTTTCAGAGCCGACAATGCAGAGAAGGAACCCAAATGGTGGCAGAGGTATGGAGAGAAAGAAAGAAGAGGAGAATGTTAATTATGTCCAGCCAAACAGGCCTTTCGACATCTCAGCACCAGATAGAAGGGAAAACCAGAATGTTGGCCAGGTGGTACAGTTTGCAGGACAACCGAGACGGTCTAGAGAAGAAATCCAAGCAAGGTGGAATAGGGTATTCACACCTATCCCTTACCCGTTGGTAGAATTGCTTCCAACTCAGCTGAAGAAAGGATATCTACAGAAGAAGCAACCAACCCACTAGCTAACCAATAGTCGCATTACAATACTAATGAGCACTACGAGTACCACATGGGAGCTCCTGGGCATCATACCAACTGCTTCTGGGACTTGAGGCATGATGTCCAAGACTTGATCAACGGTAAACGTATCTCAGTCGATCCCCCAGCACCAACACCTACCGCGGGCATTTCCACCAACCCTCTCCCGGATCATTCTAAGGCATCCACTAGCAACTCAGTAAATCAGGTAAACAGCGGTGATGGTAGCAAGGGGTAGTTTGACCCGTCGGTACTAATCGGACGGCCCGGTCAAACAGTAAGGGTATACCTCCAGTAGGAGACCAAGCTGTCGGCAACGATTGTCATCGGGAAAGGAGACAAAGAAGACACTCCACCTGCTCCCACTAAAGAATCCAAAGCTGAAGAGAACATAGAGATCTACATTTGTGCTATCAAGGATGACCCTCAAAGCAACGAGGAAGTTACAGGGCCACGATGCCCAACCAACTGCAGATGCATCAGTGATTCTTCGTCACCCCTGGCCTAAGAAGGAGTGGGCAGTTCTGAAGGATTCATGCTCCGAGGCAGGCCACATATTTCAATTCCCTCAGTTGATGTTCCAGAAGTCCCTCCCCAGAGGTCTGCTGAATGGCCTCCTGATTGCATGTCTGCAACGTCAGAGCTAAACCTGCATCCATCATTCCTTACTGACGTACCATCGCCAGAGCATGATCAAGACTCCTTCACCTCCCCCTTGCATGAGATGCCTACGTGGCCCGGACTCCCTCATGTCACAGTCGAAGGAGTGCCACCGTCTGCTCCCACCTTCATCGACATATCTGACTCAGAGGAGAGCCAGGATGAGTCCGCCCGTGCAGTTGAGGGCCCAGAATACACATCATCAGATGAGAGTGACTTGAAAGAATTTGTTGTGAAAATTCGCAAGTGCACGAAATCGTAAAAAGTAATATAGTGATGAAAAGAATGTCGAACCCACAAGGACTATTTACCTATTAGCTATCGAAATTGTTCTAATTCTAAATTATTTTAAAATCAAGAAAATTGGGATGTTTTGAATTTTAAAAAATTGAAAAAAATAAAAATTAAATCGAAAAATAAGGACTTGACCAAACACTTAAAAAGAAGGATATTTCACCCAAGAAGAAAACACTAAGGCATCCGATTCATCAAACCAATCCAATTCCAAATCCTAACTGAGCAATTAATCAATTATTATCCTATTTGACAGCGAAATATTTTAAATATATCTAAAACCCTCTCTCGAGTAGAATTAGAATTACCCAACATGTGATAACCCGCTATATGCTTATGCTAATTTAAAAGCAATTGAGTACATTAAGATTAATAATATCCCACAAAAACAAACCGCACGAATCACGTTGGCACATTTCTGTCTTTCGTTCAATTCATGACATACATCAAACAAAGCTAAACTACATGCATCATCTCTCAAATTAACATGCACAACAAATCATTCAACTATTGGCCAGATAATTGAAAGCATTAAACTTAACGATGTATACTCAAAAAGAATAATAAAATCATGAGTACATAGAAGTAGGATTCAGAATTGTCATGGAGAGATTACATCGGAGCCTTAGCAATAGAAATTATCTCATAATTGAATCCAAACAAACTAAAAAATATCTGAAATTCATAATGAAAATTGGACAAAGAGAAGATGAGAAAGTTAAGAGGGAAACTATATGTAGATCGAGAATTGTAGTTATCGACAAACTCCAATTCAGCCTCTGTTTTCTTCTTCCTCCAAGCTTCCAATCCTCTCCAATGGTGAAAAACTCCTCTCTTCTAAGCTTTGGTCGTCCTCCTCTCTTGTGTCTCTCTTATATAAAATTTCCTTCCTTGCTTTAAAAGCCCTTTTTACTTCTTTTCCAAAACTGAATTCTGAAAATAGCTGTTTTCCGTTTCTGATATTAATTCTCAATTTACTCCATCAAGATGACTGTTTTTGGAAAAGTCTTCAACATTAAATTTGTATGGCCTTCTCTTAGCTTTCCATAGACACCAAGATTGCCCTTATTGGAGCTCTCTAGCTCAAGTTATGCTCAAAACACTGAAGGATGTTCTGGAACTCGGAAAATTAAAGTTTCCTATTCTCTTGATGAAGAGAATTTTTGCTCATTCAAAAATTATGAGAATATCTTGTAGATCCCCTCCTCAATCTCTTGACTCTTTCAATTTATTTATTCCTAAACAACAATAAACAAAAATACATAAAAACTCTAATAAATAGGAAAATTAAACACCAACTAGCATAAAATTAAGGGTAAACATATGACAAAACAAGTATAAAATTTAGGCACATCAGAATTCATCAACGTGGTCATGACTGGTGGAATGGAACCAGAGGAGATAGCTGAAGTCAACAAAGATGACAAAGCACCACCAAAGAACTAAAGCTCTGTGCCCTTTGCAACCCGCAAGGCCGACTTTTAAAAGGAGGTTTCCTTTACTCCTAATGCTTTTTGTTGTAACTATTCAGTGAACTTTTTAATTCTGTTATCTGCATATGTAATAAGAAAACTTTTGAAAAAATGCAAGTGCTCAGTCGATCATGGAAAGATGCCTAGTCACTCAAAGGTGTCCTCAGCTAGGTGCAGTACACTGTCCCATGAGAACCTTGATTGAGCCAAAGGCAATCTTTTTTGATCCATACCTTGATTTTCCTCCCAAACCTATCCTTACATTGGGGCAGAGTAAACCTTGAGAGAAAAGAGAGGAAAAGGAAAAAGAGAGAAGGTGCCTGAACCAGCTAAGGGCCAAGGCTGGCTTTAATATCATGTCTTTAAGAAAGGATGAGAGGCCATTTTTCATGCATCATGAATATAAGATTTGATAGTCAAAACACTTAGGGCCTGATCGTATTATTCAAATACCCATGTTGTGTCTAGCTACCCCACACTGAGGCAAAAGTTGAAAAAGAAAATAAAAAGGATGAATAGATTCCTGAATGAATTTGCATGAACATTTCAAACAAGTTGTCACAACTTCTACAAAAGGATGAAAAACCATCTTTGCTTACTTGCCCAAACTTTTAAATCATATCCTTAGTCAAACCACTTGAGCCTAACTTTCTTTCTTCTAACCTTGGTCATGAGCCCTAAATATGGTGCTTGGTAAAGAAGAAAAGACATGGATGAGCGAAAACAAATAAAAAGAAAAGAAAGCAGAAAACACACTGGGGCATGCTAATCAAAGCAAAAAATCCAAGATGACCCCAGAGCGAAAGAAAGGAAAAGCAAAAATACTAGAGGAAAAGGCAAAGGTCACAAAAGGCCTCAAAAAGAAAGTGGAAAAGACATTGTCAAGACCCAAGCAGTCAAGAAAAGGGTAGCACATGACTCGACCCATTTATAAAAGACTTTGAGTCATATTCCCTTTCTTTCATAAACCAAAAACCTCAGCCTACGTTTCGTCCCATCAGAAAGTCCTTTCTGATTGCAGAGAATGTGACAATTGGATTCATGCAGATCAATGAATAAGGAATCTAAAAAGAATAATGCGCTTCGGCAAGACACAAAGTAAACTTGAGAATGAGAAGACAAGAACTTGAGCCTTATAACCCGTCATTTCTCAGACTTAAAACCAAGCCGATGTTTCGTCCCAATTTCAAGACCCCTCTGATCTAGGGAACATGATGTGCAAAGGTCGGCCAAAGACCTTCAAGCCGGGATAGACACAAACCCAAGGGAAAAGAAGAGAAAAAAAGCCCTTAATTGCAAAATATTCAAACCACCTTGAGGACCAGGTAAAAATGAGAGAAATCAAAACTGGGGAAGGAAGAACATTCCTTGAGATAACCCTCATCTTATAAAAGCCTCTGCTGGCTCAAGTCGGGAATTTCATGGGAATGCTTGTCAAACGCACCGTCCCAAAACACTTTGAGTTAACAAGGCAATTTGCCATGGTCGTTGGTCCTGCCTTTTCTTCTAAATCACTTGCACCAAAAAGAAATTTCATTTTAGTCATGTGCACTTGCACACACAATAAAACAAGTCATAAGTGCTTGCAGTTTGAATTTCAGTTACCTCACTGTTCTGTAAGAATTTTGTAGACCCACGCAAGGCGAAAGAACAGGAGGATTCCAAGAAGCACTTTGAAGCCAAAAGAGAAGAACACGGAAAGGCAAGTCAAAGGAAAGCCGATGCAGCGATCAAAAGCACACCAACAGAGGAGTTGCAATGAACTCCCTTATCCTTTGCAAGTAAAGAGTCCATGCATCCTGTGCGCGCGTCGGAAATGCCGCACGGAAAAATTCGGAGTAGCCACCGCCTGATGGGGTGTAGGCGGACACTTGGGTGCCTAATCTTGTCTATTAAGGCTTGGTCTGCGGCTTTGAGATTCTAAGTAGGGTCTCGGTTGCGGTCCGGGGAAGTTCGTAGACACCCTGGTCCACCCGTCGGGTGACGGGTCCCTTAGGTTTATCCTGGTTTGAGTCAGCTCACTTATTTTCTCACCCGATTCCTAAGTCGGCATGCAAACTGGTTAAGTTTGGTGGGACCACCTGAGTGGTGTGGGTCCCTTTAATTGCTTTTATCTTGATTAATTAGGTAATCTGAGTCTGGTTGGGTGGGCCCCGTTGGAAGGCCCACGGTATCCTTGGTGGGCTTAGTCAAGCCCATGTACCCTTGTGGGCCTCTGTCTAAGCCTGAGAGGCCCTTGGGTTCGGTTCAAGTGAATTGATTTTATTTAATGGTTCAATTTGAAGGTTTAAGTATCTTTCATGAAAAAGCAGGTCGGCAGTGGCATGCGGGCCCCCATGTTGGTTTCCAAGAAACGTTTTAGCTTATCTTTGTTAAGTTTGCCAGAAAATGGGTTGGACATTGGGCTTAGGGCCCGTAGTCCTGATTCGGGCTTGAAAGCCCAAGTTACGTGAAGTTAGGGCTTGCACCCTTCCTTGGTTCGGTTGGTGGGCTTTGGCTGGCCCGATAGGCCCTTGCCCTTGGTCTCGGCCAAACCACACATTTTGAACCTATCATATTGCACAAAACAAGTTCGGGTGGGCCGCTTTGGGTTTGGCCTGTTCGGATTGATCAATTAATTTATTTATCTTGCTTAGGTCACATGCATACATTCAATTGTGTTCATTGGGCTTGGTGGGCCCGTTGGAAGGCCCACTGGAAATCAAATTGGATCGGGGGTCCAAGTCCCATGTCGGGTTTTCCGGGTGACCTGGGAACCCTATTGGTTCGGTTTGAAAATGCCATCCGCATTCAGCAAAAATCACAGAATATACATCACAGAGAATATACAAAATTGACATTTATCAAGGGAGATCGGCTCACTTAACGATCCCCGATTTGTTGGAAATGATGGCTAATATTCTGGGTCCAAGGGGAGGGACCTGCGGCCCCTTCCCACCCCAAGGAACGAGTTGGATGCACGGTGAACAATAGGGTTGGGGGGTGCAGGGGGCGAAGCCCCCTGCGGTGCGGTAAAGGGTATTCCTAATCGGGTCTTAAGCTAAGAGGTTGAAGCCTCGAAGCAGCAAAAATGGAGCTGGGTTGGTATTCTGCAAGCAATACGGCATTTAAGAGGGTGCGCTGACCTCAGGCGCTCGGCATGAGGCCAGTGCGAGCTCGACGGAACCAAAAAGCAACAAAAAAAAGACACTCGGCGTGAGCTCAGCACATGCCTTTGACGAAACACGAACCTCTGTTTTTTTTTGAAAATCAGAGATTGGCTTGATTTCCAATCTCTGTAACACCTTCCCAATGTTCCTCAGACTCCCAGAAGACCTTTAAACTCGCATTGAAATTAATCTAACCTATTGCGAAACGACTCCAAAATCTCTTAAGAAGAACCAAGATCGACCATTATAAAAACAACTACAGACTACAGGGGATAATGGGGATGATGGGAGCATGCTCATGAGACTCCTTCTGCATAGCACTTATACTAGTGATATGGAACCAAAGAAACACTTCACATGCCTACTAGCTTATCATAAAGAATGCAAGATCATGCTCGTATTCACAGGGATAGGCTCCACATTCAGCAAACACCAATACGGGCATGCATGCATGTTTCACCAAATATTAACTACACTCCGAACAGCAGCCTACCTAACAGGGAAAGTAAGTCCGCAAGAAGGGTAGAGAAGGGGGGTTTATGGGGATACATTAGATGAGAAGACTGAAAAGGAACATATCTCCTCTTAAAACAAATCAGATATACCCCAGAACAATAGCATGACTGGACTAAAAATGCGATGGAGTAACTCTCGCTCTCTCATGGACCCAAACAAGCATCATCTCCTACCTTGAAGGTCCTCTCACAGCCAAGGAAGAGTACACGTATGGGGATCCCATGCGACAATGACTCGAAACATGGTAGGTATTATGCTTTCATAAAAATCATGCAAGATAGCCAATTTTCATATATATGATATAAAAGCTAGTGGGGAACAATACCTGAGGGTTCTTATCTCTTTTGTGGAAGTGTGTGACCTCCTTGAAGTAAAAACACCAACTGTGAGCTTCTTTTCCAATAGCTGCAGCGAGTGGCTCCTCCGGCTTTTGGTAGAAGAGTGAAGAAGAAGAAGAAGAGAAGAGAGAGTCCGGAAGGCAAGGTCGGGTGTTTGGGTGAAGGAAGGCAGGGGAAAAGGGAGTCGGTCCAGCGATTCCAAGGGAGCCAACCAAAACAAAAGGCCAACCAACAAAAGAAACAACCGAAAAATCCCAACCCTCGACAACGAAGTGGGTGCGGCTTTTATAGAAAAAGGAATCGGGTGTCCGCTGGGTTGGCGCCGAGCTGGCGCTGAGCGCTTTTCGTGCTCGCCTTGCTCGCATGAGTGAGGCACCATTATTCCAAAATTAAATGCGGCCGCTAAATGGTCGGAAAATCGTGTATTTTCGGATTTAGTCCCTGTATATATTTGATTTAATCCGACATTCTGGGATATTTACAGATTTGGTCCCTGGATATTTTGATTTAATCCCTGGGATATTTCATATGTTTGGATATTCACGGATTTGATCCCCAAGATATTTTCCTGCGCAACTTGCCACGTGTGCAGCTTTTTGCCACGTGTGCAGTTTGCCGGTTTTGCTGCTCGGCAACTTTGACAGCTTATATCTTCTCCATCCGGACTCCGATCTGAGCAAGCTCAGTTGCGTTAGGACCGTATCAGAGCCCTCTATCCAATGACATAGGGGTAATCATCTGGATCGGGGTTTAGCAGGAAGTCAACTTTCGGCTCCCCCTCAAGTTTGACCGGTCCGCAGCACCTTCATTCGGACTCTGATTCCTGCAAACTCAGTTGCGTTGGAACTGTGTCAGGATTCTCTATCCATTGATATAAAGCAAGGTGGCCAATTATCACTTGATCAAAAATTCAACTTTTACCCCTTAGGGTTTGACTTTCTTCTCGAGGGTTGCATTTCCGGCTCTTCTGTGAGCGCAAAAATAAGGTGCTTACACATCCCCAATGGAGTCTCCCTTGTTCAACAGGAGCCCCAAACAACATGACGAGACCATGCCCAGTTTGAAGAGGCTGGCTTTGTAGAGAAGAGAGACGAATACATGAGGGCCCTCACAAATCTCCAGTGGAGTGTTCCCTTCAAAAGGAGTCCCAATACTTGTCTAATGATGACCTGCTCCCCAGCAAAAGAAGGCCTTCTCCCAAAAGGACAAAGATCAAGCCCCCTTCTCCACAATCTCTAGCAGAGAGAACCTCGTGGAAAGAAGTCTGGACATAATCAAGCGACGGCCCCATCAGAAGAAAGAAATGATGGAAGAAAAAGCAGAATGAAGAACCTCTAGACAAATTGGCCCCATTTGTAAATTTTTTATTTCCAACTTTTGTAAATAGAATAGGACAGGTGTGCGAGCTCCCTTGACATACTGGATAGCAGCAAGAGCACCTCCTCCCTCATTTTTCCTTCATCCTTCCTTCCGTCCCCCTGCCAACCTTATTGACAGAAATGCAGGGCGCAAAAACGAGGTTCTTTTAATCTTTGCCATTCATCCGCAAGGTGACTTCGACAAAGAGGGATTGTTGTAAGCACCTCATTTTTGCGCCCCCCAGAAGTGCTAAAAATGAAAACCCTAACTGAAAAGTCAAACCCTAAGGGGACAAAAGTTGAATTTTTGATTTGGAGCAGATCAACTGCCATGCCTTATGTTAATGGATGGGAAATTCCGACACGATTCCGATGCAACTGAGTTTGCTGGAATCGGGGTCCAGATAAAGGATTTAAGAGCAAATCAAGTCCTTGGGGAGCATAAATTGACTTTCTGCTGAAACCCAGATGAATTTCTTTCTCTGTCTCGAAAGAAATGAGATTTCGACCCAATTGAATTTGCCAGAATCAAGGTCCGGATATAGGAGATATGAACAGATTAAGATTTCGGACGTGGTTTCGGCTTTCTGCTAAAAACTTGAATTTGCTGAAAAACTCTGTCTCAGTGGATGGGAAATCCCGACATGGTTCCAATGCAATTGAGTTTGCCAGAATCAGGGTCAGGATGAGAAAGTTATGGGTAGTTAAACCCTGAGATAGAAATGTAGAAAGCTACCTACGTGGCAAAAATGCAGCAAAAGGACGAAAGGACAGGAGAGATAAAATATCTCGAATAAAATATTAATTTCTTAAAAATATCTTGAATAAAATAATCATTTTTCACTAAATATCTCATTTCACTAATTTAAAATAAATAAAAAATCCAAAAAAATTAATTCTCTCGTTAGGAGAGAGAAAATGTCAAATCGGTCACATCAATCAATCAAATGGAATAAAACACGTGATCGTCCTAGAGAGGGTTTGTAGAAATGCCTGTGGCAGGAGTCTGTGCTAATGGTGCTGGGTGATCTACTGAGTTGCGTTTGCTATCAATCAAGTCCTGGATGTCATGCCTCAAATCTCAGCAATGGTTAGTGTTGTGCCCTGGAGCACCAGAATGGTACTCGCAATGTTCCGCTGAATTATAGTTCTTTCCATTGATTAGTCAGGGATTTAGGGGCTTGACCTATAGATACCCCTTCTTCGACAACGTGGATAACAACTCTGCTGATGCATAAGGCAGTAGAGTGAAAACCCTTCTGAATCTGGCCTTTATTTCTTCTCTTGTCCTCCTTATTCTCTGGTAAGGAGTTGCTATCTACGACACTACTATTTTTGGCCTCTTGGGAAAGTGATATGGTCGTGCTGGTTGCACATAATTTACTACCTGGGGTTCCGGCCTCCTGGGCTCTTGCCCTTGATTTCTATCCCTTGACTTGCCACTGGCCTTCGCTGCATCAACCTTTGTCCACTGCCATCAATATTTCCCACCCTCACGGTATCTTCAATTATGTCAGCCGTCAGGAATAAATCGTTGAAGTTGGAGGAACTCTGCCCCAGTAGCAAAGTGAAGAATGGCTGCCCTAGCGAGGCAAGAACAAGGATGAAATCTCTTGTTCTAGGAGCAGAGGTTGCACTAGGGTTGCTAGTTCTTTCCACCTCTTGACATATTCTCGTATGAATTCCTGACTCTTCTTTGCCAATCTCTACAATTCAGTCCTCATCTGTACTATCTGACCGTTCAGATGGTACTGCTGGGTGAAGATTGCCGCCAGGTCATTCCATGTCTTAATCTTGGTTTTATCCAGACTCAAAAACCAAGAGTAAGCTGCCCCAGTCAAGGACCGTTGGAAGAACTGCACCACTATTCTTTCTTCCCTAGCATACTAGCACGTATCGCTAGAATATGACCTCAAGTGGTTAAGCAGGCAACCTATGCCATCGAACTGATGCAATTCTGGGCCTCAGAACTTAGCCAAGAGCTAGATATCTGAGAAGAAGCAGAGACTTTCCAAGGTGGCCTCACTCTAAATCGTGCTTGGCTGTAGTTGTTTCAATAAGTCTTCTCTCATGGTGGAAATCTTTACTTTGTTGTCTTCCTTCATCACTACCAGTCTCTCTTCAAATTGGGCCTCTTGGGTCCTATACCAATCCTCTTCGTCATGCCCCAATTGGACAGGTACAATCAGTGCACTTTTAAATGATCAATCAATTATTTTGTTTTATATTTTTTTCTTTGTTTATGGAACTTGTTTACAGATTCTTATTCATTACCTCTCTTTTTTGCTATGATTTGACTGAGATTGAATTAACTGATCTGTTTTATTTGCACAAAGGCAACAAGGAAAGAGAACCTGATTTAGGAAACTGATCTGTTTTAGCCACTTTGGGGGTGACAAGGGAAGAGAACCTGAATCACAAATCTGTTTTAGTCATCCGAATACAACAGGGAGAGAGAACCCGAATTACTGATATGTTTTAGCCGCTTTGGGGGGTGACAAGGGAAGAGAACCTGAATTTCGAATCTATTTTAGCTACCCAAAGGCAACAGGGAGAGAGAACCCGAATTACGAATCTATTTTAGCCGCTTTGGGGGTGACAGGGAGAGAGAACCCAGATTATTAATCTATTTTAGCTACCTGAAGGCAATGGGGAGAGAGAACCCGAATTACTGATCTGTTTTAGCTACTCGAAGGTAACAGGGAGAGAGAACCCGAATTATGAATTTGTTTTAGTCGCTTTAGGGGCAACAAGGAGAGAGAACCCGGATTACTGATCTGTTTTAGCTGCCTTAACGCGACAAGGGAAGAGAACCTGCATTACGAGGGGGTTTAGTGGAGATCAGTATCACAGGGGTGGACCTCATCCGATCTCAGCATGGTGTGAGCTCAAAAGCAGCACCCGGGCTTACATTAGCCTATCTCCGATTCACACACTGGCTGCTTCAGTACCACCATTTTGGACCGCGTCGGGTCTCCTCAGGGGGTAAGCTAAAAAGCAATACCTGGGAATACCTTGACCTATCTCCGACTCACATGTTGACTGCCTCAGCGCAACCATTTTGGACTGCAAAGGGTCTCCGTAGGGGGTGAGCTAAAAAGCAACACCTGGGCATACCTCGGTGTAAGCACCTCATTTTTGCACCACCCAAAAGTGCCGGAAGTGTAAACCCTAAAATACAGCTCAAAACCCTAAGGAACATAAATTGACTTTCTAATCAAATGCAAGATGACTGTCATGCCCTATCTCAATAGATAGGCAATTCCAACACGGTTCCAATGCAACTGAATTTGCTGGAATCGGAGTCCGAATAAGGAAGTTATGGGCAGAACAAACCCCGGGGGAGCAAAAATTGACTTTCTGCTCAAACCCGTTTAATTGCCATCTCTGTCCCAAAAGAAAGAAAATTCCAACACGATACCGATGCAATTGAATTTGTCAAAATTGGGGTCCAGATCAGGGAGTTATGAGCAGATTAAAATTCTGGGAGTAGTTTTGGCCTTCTGCTCAAAACTTGAATTTACTGCAATACTGCATCCTAGTTGGTAGGAAATTTTGACACGGTTCCGATGCAACTGAGTTTGCCAGAATCGGGGTCTGGACGGAGGAATTATGGGCAATTCAAACCCTAGGGCAAAAATGCAGAAAATTGCCCCACGTGGCGAATACGCAGAAATCTGCAACGTGACGAAGAAAGGACGGAAAAGGCAAAATATCTCCAAAATATCTAATTTTATTAATTAAATTAAATGAAAAATCAAGAAAATTTCGGATTCTCTCCTCACGAGAGAGAGTCCAGTCAAATAGGTCAAATCAGTCAAATCAAGGGGCAAATCTGGAAAAAAATCAATTTTTACTAAAAATAACCGCAATTTAATTCCGGTTATACACATTTTGTGTCTAACTGGAATTAAATTTCGATTCATAAGATAGGGTTTTGGATTTTTTGTCAGATTTTTCGACATTATCCTTGCATTTTCAGGATTTTTGATTTGACATAGGTGTAACCGAAATCAAATTTTGGTTACACCTGAATATGGTATAACCGAAATTGTATTTCAGTTATACCTAAAAAATGGTGTAACCGAAATACAATTTCGGTTTTACATTTTTTGGCTATAAAAGGGGGCAGCAACCCCCTTGCTCAAGGTTGCTGGTTTTGGGCCTTGCTCTCCTTCTCCCCCCTATACGAAACCCTCCACCCTACTACCCCATTGCCCTCCTAACCTCCAAAGCCACTCCCTACTCCCTTTCTCTTCACTTGGAGCTTTGAAGGAAACTTGGAGGAGATGGTGTGAAGCTTGAGAAGGTGATCCAGCAGCTTTTGGAGCCTCAAGGGACACCAACACACCTCAAAAGGGATTTTGAACCCCAAGGTAAGCATTCCTACCATGTTTTGTTAAACATAGTTGAAAATGGAAAGGTTTCGAGCATGTGGGGCTTTTTGGTTCTTTACATATTGTTCCCCTCCCTCTAAGCATGTGTTCTCTTCATTTTATTGTCCATTTTCTCATCTTTGTCAAGTGGTTGAACTCCCATGGTAAGGGGAGATGATCTGGCCAACAAAAAGGGGAGGATGAGAGGTTGTCTAGTGTGTTTTAAAAGTAGTCTTTAAGGCATGTACTCTTTTGGTGTTCTTTAGTTCCTTCTTCATTTGAGTGAGGGGAGCATGTTCCCTTCCTTCTTCTCAATCTCATGTATCCCCTTTTCTAACCCCCCAAGTCCTTTCTTTTAATGTTTTCTAGGTCATAAGCATGCATGCCTTCTTTGTTTCCTTTTCTACTATAAAGTATGCTCAACTGAAGGGATAAGATCGAGTATGTATGAATAGCATGTTCCCTCCATCCCCAAGCCATGCATAACCTAGTCTTCTCATTGCCTCCATGATCACCATGAACACCACATATTGCCTTGTCTACCTACTATTATGGTTGTGTATGATGTAAGGTGAGCATCATGTATCATCTACATATGCCTTGTAGGTTTAGAAAGCATGTTTAGGTTCCTTTTCATTAACTTCATCTTGTTGGCATGTGAGCTTGCACACACACACACACTTGAAGTCATTGTTCATAGCATGCCTCATGCCCTTTTACTTGCTTTTTTTTTATGTATGGGTTAATTGCTTGATGAAATGTATGCTTGGTTTGGCCGAAAGGACCAAGACAAAGGCCACCCGGGCCACCCTCCCTTCTTCTCCTCATGGAGGAAGGAGGGTTGTCTCCTTCCATACATGAACAGGGACACCTAAGGTCCCTGTTCTCATCCTTGAGTTTCAGCACAAGGTGAAGGGGGAGGCCCCTAGCCTCAACCCCCTTTCTCTTTGATTCCAAAAAACCCCTCCAAAAGTGGCCAAAAAGGCCTCTCCCCCTCAACCCTGAGCCACTGTGGACCCACACAATTGCCAACCTTCCCAGGAAACTAGAGACCTCAACCCCTTCCTCAAAAACTGCAAAAATCACTTTTTAGGCTGATCCGAAAACTCAGGTCAGATCAACCATTTTTTGTACATAGGCGAAATGAAATTTCGGTTGTTTTATTGTGTGGTAGAAATGCAATTTCGGCCACACAAAAAACCCTGATTTCTATTTTTTATTTTTTTTACCCTTTTGCCCATTTCCAACCCCTCTCCAAGGGAACCAATTAATCCAATAGGGTCACCAGGTCACCCAAGACCCAACATGAGCCCTGGACCCAGTGGGTCCAACTTGACCATATGTGGGCCTTCCAACGGGGCCCACCCAGCCCGATTAACACACTTTGTTCTAAGAAAGACAAATAATCTAAGTGAATGGGCCGTACCATTTGAGGCCCAAAAAAAAGCCCAATCTGAAGCATGTTTGCTTAAATTAGGATTGGTTTGGCCGTGACCATGGATTTGGGCCTATCGGGCCCTATGCCCTCCCTTAAGGACAGCCCACTTACCAACAAGGAAAGGGGATCCAAAACCCTTAGCCTTCAAAGTCTTGGGCTTTTCAAGCCCAAGCCTAGGACATGGGCCCCAAGCCCATTCCTAGCCCACTTGGAAAAAAAACTTAAATAAATAAGTCTTAAGACTACCCAGGTGTGGCCCACCCAATGGGCCCACAAACCATCCAGGCCCACTAAATAAGCTTTAAACCTAACTCTTCACTTAAACCCTAAATAAAATCAATCAGATTATCCAAACCCTAAAGGGCCTTCTAGGGTTAGACCAAGGCCCCTCAGAGGGACATGTGAGCTAAGCTTAGCCCACCAAGGGATCCGCGGGCCTTCCAACAGGGCCCGCCCAATCAGACAAAGATCACTTAAATAAAAGAAGATAAAATCAAATAAAGGGGATCCACACCACTCAGGTGGTCTCCACACGGACTTAATATACAGAGTGCATATCGGATTAGGATTGGGTGAGTGAATTCAAGAAGTTAACTCTAGACCAGGAAACCTGTGGGACCCGTCACCCGACGGGGCAAACTGGGGTGTCTACGGACCTCCCCGAACCGTAACTGAGACCCTACCTCGAATCTCAAGCAATGGTGACTCCAAATCCCCGATATTTCCTTGAAGGAGGTACGCACTCACGTGCACCTCGCGGTGCGCCGTCCCGACGCACGCACACTCGTCCTGTCTCTAACTCACACATTGGCTGCCTCGGCGAGACCATTTTGGACCACAAAGGGTCTCTACAGGGGTGAGCTAAAAAGCAACACCCGGGCGTACCTTGGCCTGTCTCTAACTCACACATCAGCTGCCTCGACACCACCATTTTGGATCGTTAGATCCAGCTAAACCGAATGATCTTACAAAAAGATACAAACGGGTGTGACCTAAGCTCAAGGTGTTAGGTGCTTTTGTTTCTAAAGCACTTGCTGGGTTGATTATTTTTAAGAGTGATGGATTTGAAGGAGATGGGTAGTCAAAGAGACCGAGTGTCAATATAAGAGTTGCAACTGATTTGTGCAAGTTAATTCATCATTTATATCACATTCTTGTTCTGTCAATTCCAGGTTAGATTCAAAATAAAGCATTCAATTAAACAAAGGAAATCACATGTTCACATTGTGCGCACGTGGTTTCACATGGGCGAGGCACATGCGGGATGCATGCCTTGGGACTATCGGAGTCGCCACTGCCTGAGAGGTTCAGGCAGACAGTGGTGCCTAATCCAGCATGCATACTTCATTTGGGCTGAGTGGGGGCCTCATAAGGTGTAGGTCCCCTTTTTACTTAATTTTATCTTCTTTATCCTTTAAATGAAGTGAGTCGGGTATGGGCCCCGTTGGAAGGTCTATGGGCTTGAGCCCAGAGCCCGTGGCCCAGTCAGGGTTATTGGGTAACCCTAGTTTCGGATTTGGTTATTTAATTTTGAGGTTAATTAAGCATGCAAATTAAGTGGGTGTAAGTTTTTTAAGGCCCAATGGGCTTGGAGAGGCCCATGAACAATTAATCAGATGGCCTTGGGCCCATTTATTGAAAATGGGCCTTGGTTTGGGCCGGATTGAATGTGGGCTGGCCCACAAATCCTTGGTGGGTCCACATGAACCCAAGTCTCAAAAATGGGCTTGGGTTGACCCAAAAAGCCCAATTGGTTCAGCTTGCATCAAAACGGGTCGGGTCGGATCCAACCGGGTCGAGAAAAATGATTTTTAATTACTTACAGAACCTGACCGCATATATACTGCGGACTGGGTAGAACCGCAGATCAAATGCGGTTCAGGTTTGACCGCATACAAAATGCGGTCAGGTCTGAACCACACTGAATATGCGGTTCGGCTTGATTTTCGAGAATGGCTGAAATCTCACCGGGGTTTCATTCACTAGCCTCCCTGGGACTTCCGAATGTTGCTGTGAGTTCCAAAGTGAACCCACAGTGGTTCAAGCACTTATTTTAAGCTTAAAGAAAAAGGCCTATTTCCATGTAGCTTTCGAAACAAGAAAGAAGAGGGGGAGGTTGTGACCTTCCTCTACCGCCAATAGATCAGAACAAGGGGTCTAGAAGCCCTTACTTGGTGTTAAAATGATTTCTCTGTTCTCCTTCAAGAGGAGAAGATCAAGAGGTTCTAACGGCCATAGGCCAACTCCATTCAGACAATCCACACAAATCTTAACTAATTAGAGCAATCCCATATAGAGCACATAAAACAATCAAAGTACTGAGCAACATGCAAGTAAATTATGAGAACAATAAATACGAAAAAAAAGAACCTAATAGGAAGATCTAACATGCTTAAAAGAGGGTTAAAATACTTAAAGCGCCTTAAATGGTATGTGTGTGTAGAGATGAACCAAAATCACTTTGAATACATTCCTACGTATGCTGTATGCATGTGTGTGTTGTGTTCTTGCTCTGATTTGTAAAAATGCAATAAAACTGTGAATGAAAGAGAAAACAGGTATTATGCTTCCTAAATTGTTATAATAATGCAAATGAACAATACACAAGAAGAATATGGTGAATAATTCATCATGAGTGAAAGGAAAGAGGGGTACTTAGGATACAACAGATAAATAGAGGAAGACAGGCCCTCCTTTGAAAGAGATTAAAAGAAATTAAAGACAGGCTATTTACAAGACGCTTTGTTTTACTTTACCCATATGACTCTCCTCCTCCCATATTTCGTATGGAGATCCCCTTCTTACCCAGGGGATCTCACATCATACACAAAGAGAATAAACAAGTTAGAAAAATACAAAAAGAACAAAGCCTCAAAAGAATTAAGAAGAAACTTGTCAGAACAACTTGATTTTCTTATATGTCAAATACAAAGTAAAGGGGAGACTCACCTGGGTGTTACCTTCTCTTTTGGGAGAGTGGTGGTCCTCCAGTTAGTGTGGGCAGTAGCGAGAGACCTCCTTTGACTCCAGAAATTCTCTTCTTTGCTCTCTTGGTGGTGAAAATGAAGAGAATGGAAGAAAAGGAGAGGCTCAAGAGTCTTTTGGGTATGTAGAAAAAGTTTGGGTGAGTGGGTGGAGCTTCAGAGGGATTGTAGGTTACTAGAGGGGCAGGGGGACGACAGGGCTGCAGAAGCCTTGCAAACAATGGGGTTGGATGCCTATTTATAGGCAAAAAATCCGGAACTGCACTTGAAGTGTGGTTTGGTCTGAACCGCACTTCAAGTGCGGTTCCTCTTGATCTGAATTTGAAATGCGGATGGCCGCCCATGTGCGCAAATCAACACGAATCTGCCAGCTATCACTAGCTGGCCTTAAAGATAAGATCGGATCCGCATTTGAAGTGTAGTTTAGGCCAAACCGCACTTCAAATGCCGACGCGCACATTTTTAAAATGTGTGATTTCAAACCACTTATTCAATTTGGCTTATAAATCGGATTATGTCCAATTTTTTGATTATTTTATCAAGATATTTTTATAAAATAATTATTTTATTCCCGATATTTATTTGCTTCAATTTTTTCTGCTCTTTTGCCACGCGGGTAGTTTTCCTGAAACTTTGACTGGCCATAACTTTTTCGTTTGATGTCCGATTTTAGCAAACTTAGTGGTGTTGGAATCAGCTCGGAATTCCCTATCCACTGAGATAAAGTTTGGTGGCAAATTCAAGCTTTTTAGCAGAAGTGCAAAACTGTTCCCCGGAAGACAGTTTTACTCATATCTTGCTCTCTGGGACCCTGATTCCAGTAAACTCAGTTGCGTTGGAATCGTGTCAAGATCCACTATCCAATGGGATTGAGTTTGTCAGCTGAATTGGGCTTGAGCAAAAAGACAATTTCTGCTCCCCACAAGTTTGACCAGCTCATAACTTCTTCATCCGGACTCCGATTTGCACAAACTTAGTTGTGTTGGGGTCGTGTCGGAATTCTATTTTCAATGAGAAGAAGTTTGGTGATCAATTTTCATTGGATCAAAAAGTCAACTTTTTGACCCCTCCGGGTTTGACTTTTCAATTTGAATTTTTAGTTTCTACATTTTTGGGGTGCAAAAATCAGGTGTCTACACACATTACAAACCAAAGAGGCTTGTCGAGGCTCGAAATACATCAAAATTAACACCTTGTACAATAAAGCCAAAGCCTAGCTAGGTTGGTCATCATCGTAATGGGAGGACACATCTTGCCTCCTCAAGGCGCGCATAAGCTTGTTTCGTAGACGTCGGTCCTCATCCTTGCGCTTGCGCACTATGTCCATTTCATGCTGAAGGGTCATATTGGCCTGTCTACTCTCTTCGTCCGATTCAACATAAGCTGAATGGAGACAGGAATGGCTCTCCTGCAGTTTGGCGGCCTTATCCTGGTATGTGTCAAGGGGCGGAAGTGGAATGTCACTGGGTGTGACGGTCTAAAGAGGCGGGGAGCCGTCGTGGCCAATTCCCGGGCCATCCACTGCCCGTATTCCCAAAAGTGGGTTTTCGGGAATATGTCCTCTTGGTGCACACACACAATCTTCCATTTTGCAAAAAGCTGCCACCTCAACTCCTTTGTGAGTGGGCCAGTCAAATCATCTGCATCATCCTTAAGTGGAATTCCCTGCAGTTTCCCAAACTGTCTCAAAACTCTAATTGGATGGTATAGCACAGTATGGGTGAGGCCAATTAGAGCCAGGCATCTACTGTCCTTGAAGGCCAAGATGGGGGTGTATGTGAAATGAAAAGTCTCCCACCACCTGATATTTACATCTCCAGTCAATTGGAGAAAATGATTTAACCACTCTTTTTTGGTTGGCAAGTCTGGGTGTATCTCTCTTCGGGCCATGCACGTGATATTGTCACGGACCATCCCATATCTCTCACTGATGGGTTCTACTACCATCAAGTGGCCTTGCATCCATATATGAAAGAAGGGAGCGCACCCTTGTGAAAGAGTAGAGGACTACTCTATAGGTCCACGATCTACAACAATTAAGAATTTAACAATGCGGAAACAACACACAGAGAATTATACGAGGAAACCTGAATCCAGATCCAGGAAAAACCTCGAGTCTATATGAGGCGACTAACCCTTCGAAAATCCACTATTGAATGAAAAGACAATTACAAAGGAGCACACACTTAACCTTTACAATTGAACTCACTCAACAGCAATCCACAGTTCGAATCCACGAACTGCAACACAGCTTGAATCCACAAGCTGCAGAACACGATCAATCCAGATCGCAAACAATCACTCACCAGTGATCCACAGTTCGAATCCACGAACTGCAACACAACTTGAATTCACAAGCTGCAGAACACGATCAATCCAGATCGCAACAATCACCTCAGAGTCCACTGAGATGATCCAATGCAGTAGGAATCCACCTATGCATCAACCAAAGCCGATCACCAATCCAGGTGATCACACGATCAGGTGAAGTTCCGAATTGAAGAAGAATCCTCGACCTTCAATTCCAGGCGATCTATCTCAGATCTCCCCCTCACTCGATCGCCGACTCTCTAAAGAAGATTTGATCGAATCTCAAGCACCTCAAGATCCGAAATCAAATTGATCCAAAGAAAAAGAGTCCTTTCTAAAAATTACAGCACGTCTATTTAAAGGAGAAAAACTCAGATCGCGTCGAGCGCTGGTGGCGTCATGAAGCGATCAGGGTAGACGGCTGGAAGCGAACTCAAGTCCCGCTCAAAACAAGTTGAATCAGTTAAGGGCGCACTGCCAGCGAGCTGCTAGCGGGAGAGAACGCGGCATGTGCACAGCTGATCATATAATCTTCAATCTCGCTCTGCGCTACCAGCGGTGTGTCGGCTTCGCCTTACGACGCTAGTGCACGTGCCTTACTTTCAAAGCACTGATTCACTTATGCGCTGCCAGCGGAGTGGCAGCGGCGTTGATCTTCGCAAGTGCCTTTACAAGAAATGCTCTATTTAGAAAATCTGTCATTTCCTTGAGCTACCAGCGGCGTGGTAGCTGTGTGGCAGCATCGTCTTCTTCTTCTTTACTAAATTCACTGAATTTTCATTATTTAATCTACACATCTTGAAGATTTATTAGAAGACATAATTTGTCAAACATTTTCCATAAAAGGAGTGTGAGTTTTCACACTTACAATCTCCCCCTTGGCAAATGCCTGACAACAACCTTAAAACAGTGTTTAATATCAAACTCAGTTAATATTGATTTTCATTTAAGAATTTTAAAACCACACTGATAAGGAGAGACACAGTAATTTTGGAGAATCCAGAATTTCATTCATTCAAAAAGGATATACATTGTTCCAACAGATATGAGAATCCAGAATTTCATTCATTCAAAAAGAGTATACATTGTTCCAACAGATATATACACAGATATATACACATCCAACCAACCAACATAAAACTTCCCTTACAAACCCACAGAAAACTCCTCTACAAGCCAACTTTCAGAAACATAACAAATACACAACACATAGAGAGAGAAAAAATAACAAGCAGCAAGCAGCAAGCAAGCAGCAGCAACAACCCAGCAGAACCATCAACAGAAACATCAACCCCAGCAGCATCATCATCCAAAAAACTCCCCCTTTCTGGAAGGTGGTTTTGGTTCCCAAGTCCTTGAGTAATGCTTGTATGCGTCTTGGGACCTGGAGTGCAGCCAACAGAGTTTGTGATCCATCTCCAGCTGAGTCTTCCGAATGCTTTCCAGAAAATGATCAGCTTCATTTTGCATTCTTTGCTGAGCAGCAACATCCCTTTGTACCTCACCACAGGTAAAATCAACATCCTTTGCCAGTTTCTCCAGCTTCTCTTGGGTCTCTGATTTGAACATGCTCATCATGAGCATGTGAGCCCTAACTTCAGAATTGAAAGCCTCCTGGGAGGCTTGCATGGAGTTCAGTTTGTCCATAATTGCCACAGCATCAGAGCTGGACAAAGAGGACTGAGAAGAAGAGGGTTCAGAAGACACCAAACGAAAAGGATTTGCTCGTTTACTTCTGGACAAGGTGGAGGAATCAATGGGAGATCTGGGATGAAGGATCATTTCAACAGGATCAGGGAGTACCCCCTGATGAATGCACAGGTAAGATATGAATATGCCAAAAGGAAGAGCAGCAGTCTTGGATTTTAAATTCCGAGACTGAAGGATCTGATGAAAGATGATGGAGGGAATACAGATACTGTCTCTGTTCCAGAGAGCATGAAGAAGTCTTGCTCTCGAGTGAGAAATCTCAGAATGGTGATCTGAGGGAACAAGAGAAGCACACACAAACAGATTCAAGATCTGGAGAAGATCTTGAAGAGAGCCATGAGGAAGGTAGTTGGGCTTGTTTTTGATGGAAGTAGGAGCACCCGGAACAATTAGAGAAGGAATAATAGACTCCATCGGAGGATCAGTATGAGAATCAAGAAAGTTAAAGGAAGGAGAATCAACAAGGGGCAGTTCGAGAAGAGAGGAGATAAGCTCTTTCGAGAAGTCGAAAGAGATACCCCTGATATAGGCTTTGACATAGCCTTGATTGGCAAGATGAAGATGGTGGAGGTTCGAATAAAATTCTCGAACCAGGTCCGGATAGGTAAAACCACTGATCAAAGCAAATTTTTTCCAACCATTGTCCGAAAACAATGAGTAGAGAGGAGATTCAGAAAAAGACTCAAGCTTAATGGCCCTTTCCAAAAGGAGTGGCCAGTGCTTGAAGAACTCATTAAAATCAAAGAAACCATTCCCAAGGAATGGTTCAAAGGAATGAGAAGGGGAAGGGGGTCTCACTGGAGGAGAAGAGATAACAGAAGAAGACCTCACAGGAGGAGAAGATGTGGAAGGAGAATCAGTCCTCGATTTTCTCTTGAGAGGCATGGTGAAGATTTAAAAAAAATGAAAGAGAGAGAACAAAACAGACAGAAACAGACAATGCACGATAAAGCCCTAATGGCAGAATAATCTACCAAACCCTAGCTAAGAAGAACGAGAGAAGACCACTGAAATAGGAAGCAGAAAATGTAGAAGCAAGATGAAGACAGTAAAAAATTTTTTTACCTGAACAGTGAACATGGTGACGGAGGGTAAGCACGAAGGCAGAGTAAGACCACGACGCGAGGAGCGAGGTGAAAAGCAGAGAGAGTAAAAAAACAGAGGTAAAAAAATGAAACAGATTTCCCCCTTTTATAGGGAAAAAGATTTCGCTGCCAGCGTGCATCCAGCGACGCTTACCACGGCAGGTGCCAAAGCACGAAATAGAGGAGAGGCTACCAGCACGCTTCTAGCGACGTAGAAGGTGAACATGCACACTCAAACAGAAATACACTCATAAGGCAAAAATTTATAAAAAGAGTTTGAACTATTCTTCATGAAAAAAAATCATACTTCTAAACAAAAAGCTAAGATTTTAACTAAACTAGAATCGTCCAGATAATCAACAGTTATTCAATCCAAGAAGTACTTATTCACAAAACTGATCTTAAGGAACCTATCAAGGTTAATTCAGATGTGACACATTTCATATCTATGACCAAAATTCCTTCATGGTTTCTCATACTATAAATTTTCTTCAAGATATTGGGCTCATATGCATATTAATTAGTCAATGTTTGTGTAGTGTGTGAAAAACATTTTTTTGACTTTTACACTTTATACATATGGAAGGCTATTTTAGTGTAATCATACTTGGAAAGTATAGACATACCCCAACTTCATTTTGGTGGCTTTCGCACATCAGAGATAGGTAGCTTTTTCTGATCTCTTTTTCTTTTCTTTTTGTAGAAGGCATTGACCCTTAAAAAACCTGAGTTTACAGTTCATTCCAAGGATATACCTTCTTTCTCTTTTTCTTTTTCTTTTTTTGAGAATTACAGTGGCTTTCACTCTAGTCTCTATGGCAGCCATTTCCAAAACTTTTCTTTTCATAAAGGTGATAGCCTATAGAATCCAAGCTTCAAACACACAATAAACTTCAATGCACAAAAATGTTTAAGACAAAAATGATAGTTGAATATAATACATTTCTATCAATACGCATAGACTCAAGCTTCCTGAATTAAGAGTTCAGTATCAAGAACACACAAGATCATTTTGAATAGATATGTAGATTATTTTACATCTAAATTAACTCAAAACAGAACCTGATTTTCAGTTTTGAGAGCAAACTCCTAGGGATTTCCTAAGAGTTTCAAATCTGTTCTGATCTAAAGGTTTAGTGAAAATGTCAGCCAACTGTTTTTCAGTAGATATATATTCAATCAAAACAGTTTTGTCTTCAATTAACTCTCTTATAAAGTGATGCCTGATGTCTATATGTTTGGTCCTTGAGTGTTGAACAGGATTTTTAGAAATATTTATGGCACTCTGATTGTCATAGAAGAGAATCATTTGGTCCTGATCTAAACCATAATCAGATAGCATTTGTTTCATCCAAATAAGTTGAGTACAACTGCTTCCAACAGCAATGTACTCTGCTTCAGCAGTACTCAGAGAAACTGAGTTTTGCTTTTTGCTTAACCAAGCAATGAGATTATTTCCCATATAAAAGCAACCACCAGAGGTGCTTTTCCTATCATCCATACACCCAGCCCAATCGGCATCAGTGTATCCAGTCAGATATGGGTTTGTTTCTTTGGAAAACCAAATTCCCAGATCAGCTGTACCATTAACATACTTTATAATCTTTTTTACAGCATTTAGATGAGATTCTTTAGGATTGGCCTGATATCTTGCACAAACTCCAACACTAAAACATATATCAGGTCTACTTGCTGTTAAGTACAGAAGACTTTCAATCATCCCTCTGTACAAGGTAGGGTCTATATCCTTACCAGATTCATCTTTTCCAAGCTTTAAGCTAGTACTCATAGGAGTCCTAGCATGTTTTGCATGAGTTAAACTGAATCTTTTGACTAGATTTCTAGCATATTTTGCTTGAGAGAAAAAAATTCCTTGTTGAGATTGATAAATCTGAAGCCCTAAGAAAAAGTTCAGTTCACCCATCATACTCATCTAATTCACTTTTCATTAAGTCTGCAAAGGAGTGAGCATGATTTTCAGAAGTAGATCCAAACACTATGTCATCAACATAGATTTGAGCAATCAAAATATGTTTGGACTCTCTTTGAATAAAGAGAGTTTTATCCACATTTCCTCTCATAAAACCAGATTCAAGTAAAAAAAAGGTGAGTCTCTCATACCAAGCTCTAGGAGCTTGTTTGAGTCCATACAAGGCTTTGTTCAGTTTATAAACATATTTAGGATGATTTGTGTCCTCAAATCCTTTAGGTTGCTCTACATAGACCTCTTCATTCAGATATCCATTCAAGAATGCACTCTTAACATCCATTTAAAACAGTTTAAACTTCAAATAGCATGCAATAAACAAAAGTAATCTGATTGATTCTAACCTAGCTACAGGAGCAAAGGTTTCATCAAAATCTATTCCTTCTACTTGAGTGTATCCCTGAGCAACAAGCCTAGCTTTATTTTTGGTTACTATCCCATTCTCATCAGATTTGTTCTTAAAAATCCATTTGGTTCCTATCACATTCAGATCAGAGGGTCTTTCAACCAATTCCCATACATTATTTCTATTAAATTGGTTTAGTTCTTCATGCATAGCATTTAACCAGAATTCATCCAACAAGGCATCTTTATACGATTTTGGCTCAAATTGAGATAGATAAGAGGAAAATCTTACCTCATTATGTACTTGATGTCTTGTTCTTACACCATCTGAAATATTTCCAACAATTTGCTCAGTAGGGTGATCTTTGAGAGTTTTTGTCAGAGGAACCACTTCATTGCTTGAGGAAGCATCTCTGATTTCATCCTCTTCATCTACAACCTGCAAAAGTTCACAGTTAGTTCCTTCATCATCTATTAACACATTAATAGATTCCATTACAACAGATTTTTTCAAGTTAAAAACTCTGTATGCTCTACTAGAAGAAGAATATCCTAGAAAGATTCCTTCATCACTTCTAGAATCAAATTTTCCTAGATTTTCTCTGTCCCTTAGAATATAGCATTTACTTCCAAAGACTCTAAAATATTTCAGGTTTGGCTGTTTTCCTTTCCCCATTTCATAAGGAGTTTGTTTCCATCCAGATCTGACATATACTCTGTTACTTATATAACAGGCAGTATTTATAGCTTCAGCCCAGAATTTTGTTGACACTTTCTTGGCTATCATCATGGTTCTAGCCATTTCCTGCAAAACTCTGTTTTTCCTTTCCACAACTCCATTTTGCTGTGGAGTCTTAGGAGCAGAAAATTCATGTTTAATTCCCTGGTCTTCACAGAATTTGGAAAACATCTGATTTTCAAATTCTGTCCCATGATCAGATCTTATTCTAACTATTCTCCCTATTTGTAAGTTCTTTTCAACTTGAATTTGACAGCACAATTGTTTAAAACAATCAAAACATTCAGATTTTTCTCTTAAAAAATTTACCCAGGTATATCTACTGTAGTCATCTACAGCAACAAAGATATACCTCTTTCCTCCAAGACTTTAAATCTTTGTAGGTCCCATTAAGTCCATATGAATTAGTTCTAATGGTCTAGAGGTTCCTACAATGTTGGTTTTCTTGTGTGTGGCTTTGATTTGTTTTCCTTGATTGCAAGGACCACACATTCCTTTTTTTTTATTGTTCCCAAACTTGGGAATTCCTCTAACCAATTCAGACTTAGAGATTTTTGACAAATCTCTATAATTAATGTGACCCAGTCTTTTATGCCACAAATCAATTTCATTACATACAGAAGATTTTAAAGATTTTTCATTGTTTCCAATGATCCCATAACAATTGTCATTTGTTCTTACACCTATAAGAACAGTTTTACCAGAATTATCCAAGATTTTACATTCTTTTCTGGTAAAATTTACAAACAATCTGGAATCATATAAGTGGCTAATACTAATCAAGTTTGCCTTCAAACCAGATACAAATAACACATCTTTCAGACAAACACCATTTGGACCATTTATAGTTCCTTTACCTTTAACTTGGGAAGTGCTTCCATCACCAAATGTAACACTTCTACCAAAGTATTCTTCAAAGGTACTAAACATAGACCTATGTCCACATATATGTCTTGAACAACCACTGTCCAAGTACCACATGTTGACATCATGAGCTTTCAAAGCTACATGAACCACATTAGCAACTAAGGAATCTTTTCTAACCCAAATCTGTTTTTCAGGAGTTTTCTGAGAAGTACCTTCATCAACTACTTGAGTTTTTGAAGGAAGTTTCTTTGACAGATTTGTGACTTCCTTATTTAATGTTTCAGTCAATTTTAACAGGGAATCAAATCTGTTATGTAAATCCAGAGACTGACTTTGATTTACTTTCCTCTTATTCTCAAAATATCCCTCAGGAAAACCATGCAATACATAACACTTTGGTCTTATATGACCCTTTTTATTGCAGTGATGGCATACAGGTATGAACCTATGTTCAGAAAAATCAACATTTCCAGATTTGACAGTATTTCTAAAATGTACAGATTTAGATTTCTCAGAAGTTGAAGATTTACCTGTTGGTCTTACTTCTCCAGCAAAAATTTTCTGTGAAGATTCCTTGTTTTGATTACTTACACTCATTCTTTTTTCAGTTGAATTTGAGCTTTCAGGAACTTCCTTTGAAGTTGATTCCTCATCAATTTGATGATTTCCTACAGAAGAATTTGAAGCATTAGATTTAATTGAATTTGAAACTTTCTCAAGTTCAATCACTTTACCTTGAAGTGCAGAAATCTGAGCTTCCTTTTCTTTTAGTTTTTCAGTTTTTTCAGTTAAAGAAGTTACCAGAGAATTTTCTTTGGCATGTCTTTCAAGTAAGTTCTTGTTTATTGAATCAATTTCTGCAAGAGCTTTATTTTTCTCTGTTTCTGATTCCTTCAATTTTTTACTCAGTTTCTTGACTTTCTTCTGAGCTCTATTGAATTCCTTATAGAGCTGATTGTAGGCTTCTTGTAGTTCTTCTTCATCATCTGATAAAGTCTCTTTATTATCTCCTGCAATTCCAGAGATTGAACTACCAGAAGAAGATGAGTAAAAGGAATTGAAAGCAGTAAAATTAGCAGAAATATCCTCATCAGATTGAGAAGAATTATCAGTATTACTATCATCCCAAGTAACCTGATAATTTGTCTTTTTCTTTTTATCCTTTGAGGGACAATCAGAGGCAACATGTCCAAATCCTCTACATTTGTAACATTGAACTTCATCATTCTGAGAAAATTTCTTCTCCTTTCTTAGATCAGAAATTTTCTTATCAGATCTCCTATTAGATCTGTCCATGGATGATGAAGGATTGGATTGTCTCTTTTTAAACATTCTCTTAAACTTTTTAGCTAAGAGAACAAGTTCATCCATATCTACATCAGAATTATCTGATTCTTCAGTATTTACAGATTTTAGAGCTATTCCTTTACTCCTTTTAGGAATATTCAGATCTAGCTCATAAGTCTGTAAAGATCCTACCAGATCTTCAATTCTCATGGTATCTACATCTTTTGCCTCTTGTATGGCAGTAACTTTAGGTATGAATTTTTCAGGCAAAGATCTCAAAATTTTTCTAACAACCTTAGATGTAGAGATCTTTTCTCCAAGATTAAAACTCGAATTAACAATATCTGAGAGTTTAGCATAAAAAGCATCAAAAGACTCATCATCTTTTATATATAGAGTTTCGAAAGATGTAGTAAGTCTTTGAAGTCTGGACAGCTTGACAGCTGAGGTTCCTTCATGAGTGACCTCAAGAATGTCCCAAGCTTCCTTAGCGACTTCACATGAGGAAATTCTCCTGAATTCCTCAACACTAACAGCACAAAATAAGGCATTCATTGCCTTGCTGTTCCATCCACATTGATCAGATTCAGTTTTAGTCCACTGATCATGAGGTTTAGGGATCACAGCACCTCCTTCTGTTGTGATCTCAGGTGGATGATAACCATTACAAACCGAGAGCCAGACACGCTCATCGATAGATTTCAGGTAAGTTCTCATTCTTGCTTTCCAGTAAGAATAATTGTTACCTTCAAATAATGGAGGTCGAGAGGCAGATCCTCCTTCTTTTCCGAAGTCCATGCTATAGATCTAGATCACACTTTGTATAGCAATTCAAAGTGAATAGGCTGTGATACCAATTGAAAGAGTAGAGGACTACTCTATAGGTCCACGATCTACAACAATTAAGAATTTAACAATGCGGAAACAACACACAGAGAATTATACGAGGAAACCTGAATCCAGATCCAGGAAAAACCTCTAGTCTATATGAGGCGACTAACCCTTCGAAAATCCACTATTGAATGAAAAGACAATTACAAAGGAGCACACACTTAACCTTTACAATTGAACTCACTCAACAGCAATCCACAGTTCGAATCCACGAACTGCAACACAGCTTGAATCCACAAGCTGCAGAACACGATAAATCCAGATTACAAACAATCACTCACCAGTGATCCACAGTTCGAATCCACGAACTGCAACACAGCTTGAATCCACAAGCTGCAGAACACGATCAATCCAGATCGCAACAATCACCTCAGAGTCCACTGAGACGATCCAATACATTAGGAATCCACCTATGCATCAACCAAAGCCGATCACCAATCCAGGTGATCACACGATCAGGTGAAGTTCCGAATTGAAGAAGAATCCTCGACCTTCAATTCCAGGCGATCTATCTCAGATCTCCCCCTCACTCGATCGCCGACTCTCTAAAGAAGATTTGATCGAATCTCAAACACCTCAAGATCCGAAATCAAATTGATCCAAAGAAAAAGTCAATTCTAAAAATTACAGCACGTCTATTTAAAGGAGAAAAACTTAGATCGCGTTGAGCGCTGGTGGCGTCATGAAGTGATCGGGGTAGACGGCTGGAAGCGAACTCAAGTCCCGCTCAGAACAAGTTGAATCAGTTAAGGGCGCACTGCCAACGAGCTGCTAGCGGGAGAGAACGCGGCATGTGCACAGATGATCATATAATCTTCAATCTCGCTCTGCGCTACCAGCGGTGTGTCGGCGTCGCCTTACGACGCTAGTGCATGTGCCTTACTTTCAAAGCACTGATTCACTTATGCGCTGCCAGCGGAGTGGCAGCGGCGTTGATCTTCGCAAGTGCCTTTACAAGAAATGCTCTATTTAGAAAATCTTTTTCCTTGAGCTACCAGCGGCGTGGTAGCCGTGTGGCAGCATCGTCTTCTTCTTCTTTACTAAATTCACTGAATTTTCATTATTTAATCTGCACATCTTGAAGATTTATTAGAAGACATAATTTGTCAAACATTTGCCATAAAAGGAGTGTGAGTTTTCACACTTACACCTTGAAACCTCCTGGTTCTATTCTTGGACAAAGTTAGGGCATGATGCAATTGAGCGAGTATCAGTGGCATGATTCAGTACCAGCTAAGAGTTGATCCATAATCTCCATGAGGACTAAATTAATGGTGTCTCCACCAGTTGAAAAAAAAGATTTATGACAGAACCACGATGGTGAAGGTGTCCCACCAAACACGGGGTCTTTCCTACATTTTGTTTCTTATTTTTCAGCTAGGAAATTTTTGGAGACTCTCGTGAATGATTTGTCACCTCCTAAGGTCTGCTATTCTAGTTTCGAGAGGCCAAAGAATTTACAAGCTTCATTCTTGTAACTGTCTTGGAGGTTTGGCCTAGCTGGTTCTCCACAATCGCTAAACCTAAGGAATAGGTCAAATTCCTCGATTGTGGGTGTCAACTCTACAGTACTGAATCTAAAGACTGATAATTGGGGATCCAAAATAACAAAGAGTCTTGGATCATGTCCCAATTTATTGCCACATTTAACAGGGATAGAGTGAGTTCCATATGGTATCGTGCCTCCCACTTAATCTGCTCATCACCTTGGAGTTCTAATGTCCAAGAATGGATCCAGGGGGTGTCCCAGGCACATTTCTCTATCCTAGGGAACTTGGTTCTCTCAGATGAGGATGACGATGCCATGTGCCTAACTATCCAATCAGTGCTCCAAATCATTTTGGGGGGCCACACAAGAACTCTCAATTAGTCTAATGCATTAAAAGGGCATGCAGAAAGTAAATAAAAGGGATGAACATCACCATGTCTCAGGTTCCAAGCAAGATTCAACAAAACAGAAAACAAAATTAAAAATGCACAAAAAATTAAAGATCAAGCACACAAGGTGTGTGTGCAATCCTAAGGGTTAGCACCTATTGAGCCACGACTCATAGACATACTTGTGTAAGGAAGCACGTCCAAGTCCTGATTAGTCTTATTCTTTCATCTGCCTTTGGTGTCGAACCACAAGAAAAATTACAACTTGCCAGCTAGGGTGAAAATTACATTATAAAATCTACAAAGAAATCATCTTTAGGGTTGTTGGGAACCCAAAAGAAGGATACAAGTTGCTTCAGAGGCACAATGCACTAAATGTCCTAGATCTAGGGTTTAGTGCCCCAGTTTTGATCTGGCCTGTTTTCATCTATTTGTCTGATCTGTCTGGTTTTCATCTGCCAAAAGACTGGCTCGGACTTAGGGTGCTTCCAGTGGACTCAATGGGTCGAGGGCCACGGCTCACAAGACTCAATGCATGGATCTAGGGTGGTTCCCCTGATCAAGATTAGGTTGGTTTCCTAAATTAGGGCTAAGATAGCCCTTGGTCAAGGGTTTACTCAATTTAATGCAAAAAATGGCGGGGTTGCTACCCTTGATGGACTCTTGGGTTTAAAATTGATTTTACTCCTCTTGTATTCATCATTTAACCACATTCATGAATTGCAGTGTATCAGACGTAATAGGTGAGAAAAAGATACCTAGCTCGAGACATACGCCCACAAGGGTCTGAGCCAAGTACTAGACATTCGCCTACCATGATAAGAAATCAGTGGCGCTATAGGAATCCAAAAAGCTAGGGGGATGTTTTACTTCGCTTTCCCCGGCAAGCCACGGGCGCGTGAGACCAAGGTTTTCCAGACCAGTACCGGACTAGTCTGGTCCGGTCCTGGTACAAACTGGTCCATAATTGGACCGGCCGGTCCAAGGTTGTACGGCTGATATATCGATGTACCGGCCGGTCTAGGCTTAAAAATGATAAAAAAAAACCAAAAAAATGTGAAAAATAAGAAATAAGGGTTTTGTATGCAAAACCATGGTTATCACATATAAATAATTGATACAAATGCTGGTAATTGATATGAAACCTATAAATTAATTGATATAAATACATAGCATATCCGATTTGTACCGGTATCGCGAACCTTGATATCACTTGTAATTCTGTAAATTTTATTTATATGATAAATAGCATAAACAAAAAATGAAATATAGTCCAATGGGCCACAGTCTAAATACAATGTCATATAATAAATATCACAACACTATAAATTATCAAGTGTCAACATTCAAACAATCAAAGCCAGCCTCCCCACCAGCTGTGTCCTGTGTCTGTCTCTCCACCCGACGTGTCATCCTGATGATCTCTCTGATGATAAGAATAGTGTACTGGGTCTGGAAAGCTCTCCTCTGGGAAGAAGAAAGAGATGAACTCCTCCCTGACCGGAGCTGCCAAGCCAACTGACTCGTCATAAGGATGATATTCAGATGTCCGGTATACACCACCGCTACTAGAGGCATTGTCGTAATCTAGATAATGCGTACTACTGCTGCTCAACTCTGCTGGCTGATGTGGGTATGAATACTGAGGATAAGGCTGGGGGTATAGTTACTAAGGATAAGGCAAGTGTTGAGGATATCCATGGGAAGAAGATGACAAACCCTAAGGCTGGGGGTATGGATACTGATGATAAGGTTGGGGATAGGGATACCCATATGAAGAAGAAGATGAACCCTGGTATCGATCTCCAACTCCAATATCAGAGAATGCACGTTGTAGAGCATCATGTGGAACCATGTCATCTAGAGGCTATGTCTCATCTGGGTCTGTGTCCCCAAACACAAATCTAGGACGAAGATAGCTTTGATGTGAACCCCCGACCCCGGTACTACGCCCTCGCGACCCATGTGAAGTGTCCTGTGTGACAACACATGTCAGTAGTTAATCCTAAAATCAATTAACAATTGTTCATATTATATGTTTAAATTAATATGACAATCAGTTATACCAATTGTAAGCACCTCATTTTTGCGCTCCCAAAAGAGCCGGAAATGCAAACCCTCGACAGAAAGTCAAACCCTAAGGGGTGAAAAGTTGACTTTTTAATCAAGTGATAATTGGCCACCTTGCTCTATCTCAATGGATAGAGAATCCCGATGCGGTTCCAATGCAACTGAGTTTGCAGGAATCGGAGTCCGAATGAAGGTTCTGCAGGCCGGTCAAACCTAAGGGGGAATCGAAAGTTGACTTTTTGCTGAACCCTGAGCTAGGTGCTTTGCCCTATGTCATTGGATATAGGGCTCCGATACGGTTCTAATGCAACTGAGTTTGCTCAAATCAGAGTCCGGATGAAGAAGATATGAGTTGCCGAAGTTTCAGAGCAGCAAAATTGGAAACTGCACACGTGGCAGCAAACGCAGCAAAATATCTCAGGGAGCAATCTTTAAATATCCAAAACTTGCCAAATATCTCAGGGATTAAACCAAAATTCGCAGGGGGCAATCTGCAGATATCTAAAAGTGTCAAATCGGTCCAGTCGAGGGGCAAATCTGTAATTTTTTTATTTGTATCCGATCAAATATGTCGGATACACATACTTTTGTGTGTATCCGACACTATTCATTGGATACAAAGAGATCCGCCCGCGAGATTCGCGCCAATTCCCCGACAAATTCGCGGCCGAATTTAATTTTCCAAATTATTGTGTTTTGTATTTAATTTCGAATACACATAAGCTTCTTTGTATCCGACCATATAGGCCGGATACACATAGTAGGTAGTGTATCCAACCTATATGGTCGGATACAATTTTTTCTTTTATAAAAGGCCAACAGCAACCATGTGGTCGGGGTTGGCTTCATTTGGCCTTTTTCCCACTTCTTCTTCTCCATCCACCTTGGTGTGAAATCCCTCCCCCTTGATCCCCTTGGCTCCTTTTTCCACTCTCTTCCCCCACCTAAACCCACTCTTCCCAACTCTCCCTTGCCTCCACCACCTCCCTAGGCCACCTCAAGCTACTTCCAACCCCTCCCTTCCTTTTTCCTCTTCATTTTTCACCTACCAAGTGAAGGTTTGCTGCTGCTAGAGCTTGAAGGAGAGCCACCAGCACCTGGTTTGGCTTCCAAGGAGCTCCACACATTAGCTCCAGGACGTCCTCACTCCCCAGGTATTGTTTCTTGGTGGTTCTTACACCACATACATGAAAGTAGGCTTCTAGTATGGTATTTAAGGAATGTATGTTCTAGCCTTCATCTTGGTTTGCTTTCTTGCATGATCTTATGTATTTTCCTTCCCTTGGTATCACCATGGAGTTCCCCCCCAGGTAAGAGGACCATGTTTGGTTTTATGAGAGCTTGAGAGTCCCGTTATACATATTTTTAGGACTCACCGTTTGCTGGCATGGTCATGTTTTAATCATTTTTGGGAGGATCATGTTCCCCCTTAGCATATGATCCAATGTACACCCTATAAGCCCCCCTTCCTGCACCCTTCTTGTTGGTTGTTTCTTTTTCTACCAAATGGGTTGCTGTTTTGAGCGTAGTTGGTAATGTTGAAATGCACGTGCTTGTATATATTGGCATGTTTACTAAGTATGGGGCATGTTTCTTTAGATAGGAATGCATGCCCTCTCCCCTTTTGTTCTTTGCTGTTGTGGTATACATGAGCATGTACGACCCCCTCCCCCTTTACAGTTGCTGGTTCTAGCACGAGCTGCTCACCTGTTCACACACTTGACCCCCACCCCATGCATAACTGTTGTTTTCTTTTACTAAACCATGCATGCTACTACTTGGATGCATTAATCTCGTCTTCATTGCTTGCTATTCTTCTGGATATATGCCTATGAGCATGACCCCATCCCCCCTTAACCTACTATTTTACATGTCTAAGCCTGAATTTTTTCTTTGATATCATGTGGAGAGCCATTGTCATGCTCCCTTTGCTATGACTTAGGTGAGTTGCTGTTGGAGACAGCAGCAAACTCTCATGGGTTGCTGCTGTCCCAGCAGAATTGAAAGCCTAAGACCAAGCCCAGCTCATCAAGCCTCACTTGCATGCTTCCCTTCCCCCACGACCCAGGTATTTTCAGCCCCTGTTACATGCTAAACCCCATTTGTTTGATGCTATACCTTTACCTACAGCATTCTTTTTATATATTATCTTTTGACAGTGCATGCATGATGTACTTTGGTTTTATCGGATCATTGTGAATATGTGTCCCTTTTCGATTTGTAGTTTTTTGGTGATGCAATAAGCATGATCCTCTGCCCCCACTTACCCACTGTTTCTACACCGGTTTCCATGCTTCCCCCCTCCCATGCATCTTGTCTACTGTTCTGTGATTTCAGCATGATCCCATCACCCCTTGAACCCACTGTTGTGGCCAACACAAGCTGCTGCGGGGTGCTACAGCAGCAGCACCTTCATCCCCTGGTAGACAACCTCCAGGCATGCCAAGCATGATCCCTTCCCCATGAACTTGCTGTGTGCCTTTAGGTGTTGATGCATGCCCCCCAATCCCTTTACTATTTGCTGTATTTTTTATATGCATAAGAGCATGTTCCCTCTCCCCCAAGAGCCCACTGTTTTAACCACTTTGAAACCCCCAAAACCTCCTAAGATAACTTGCTGTCCAGTAAGTCTACCCACCATCACACCCTAGCACCCTCATGAGGGTAACCCCTCAAGGTCAACCTCCATGCATTGCCCACCTTCATGTACATGCTGAGATCTGGTTTGTTTTTTTGTTTGGTTGATTGTTATTCCATTCTCCATGATATATGTTATTTTGTGATGAACTTACATGTTTTGACATGTTTTGTGATTAACATCGGATTATGCATGGGTTGGTGAAGTGGAGGCACCAAAATTGGGGTGCCATGACCCCTTTGCCGCTATTGCATGATTGGAAAGGAATGAGGAGGGGCAGCTGCCCCATGCCCCCCACTGCCCATTTGCCTTTGTTGAGAAACCACAAAGGAGGCCAAAGTGGAGGCCTCCCCCCCATACCTAGCCAATGTGGGCCCTCCCAGGGGCCCACATGACTTGTAGAAGTCCCCTAGGAACCCCTGGAAGCCACCCCATGGAAAAACCCCAATAAAGGAGCCATTTCATAGTGATCCGACAACTCAGGTCGGATCACTTGGGATTTGTGGTTAGCCGACACTTATGGTCGGCTACATGGCAAAAATGCCAATTTTGGGTTTCTCCGGTTCTTGTCGAATTTGAATGGTATTTTCAACAAAACCCAACTTGGGATATGGACCACCGGTCCAATTCGGTACATTCGTGGGCCTTCCAACGGGGCCCACCAAGCCCAGTAAACCTTTGTACATGCAATTAAGCAACTTAAGCAAGTAATTGAACTGAGTGGGCCAGACCCGATGCGGCCCACCCGAACCGGCTTTGTGTAATGTGTGTTTGAATTGCATGGTTTGGCCGAGACCCAGGGTTAGGGCCTATCAGGCCCGCCAAGCCCATTAACAGAACCGAGTAAGGGTGCAAACCCTAGGCTTCACGAAATTTGGGTTTTCAAGCCCAAAACTGGACCACGAGCCCCAAGCCCAATGTCCAATGCACTTTGGCAAATTTAAATAAGGTAATTCGAAAACACTTTGGCAACCATCATGGGGGCCCACCTAAGGGCCTGCAAACCGAGGCCGACCCACTTTTGCATAGAAATCTCTAAAACTTCAAATTTGAACCATTAATGTAAAATCAACTCACTTCACCTAAAAACCAAAGGGCCTCCCAGGCTTAGATGGAGGCCCACCAGAGGCAGGTGGGCTTAAATAAGCCCACCAAGGACATCGTGAGCCTTCCAATGGGGCCCACCCAATCAGACTCAAATCACCTAATTAAGCAAGATAAAAGAAATTAAAGGGACCCACACCACTCAGGTGGCCCCGCCTGACTTAACCAAATGGCATGCCGGATTAGGAACCGGGTGAGAAACCAAAGCAAGTTGACTCAAACCAGGGAACCCACGGGACCCGTCATCCGACGGGCTGGTCTAGGGTGTCTACGGACTTCCCTAGACCGCAACCAAGACCTTTCTCAGAATCTCAAGCCGCAGACCAGCCCAATAGACAAGATTAGGCACCCAAGTGTCCGCCTGCACCCCATCAGGCGGTGGCGACTCCAAAATTTTCCCATGCGGCGTTTCCAACGCGCTCACACCAATGTCGCGCAATATGCATCATCAACAGACAGTGGGACATGATCATCACCAGTAGCTCCTGACCCACTAGCACCAAGACCAGATGCTGATCCTCCCACTGTACTCCCAGGACCTGTCCAGTTGTCATCACTCTCGTCCGAGTCAATGCGCTGATACCTCAGCATCATCATCACCGCTATCAATGTCTACTGCACCTCCACAAGTATCACCCTCGTCATCAAACTGTAGCCAGTCGTTTTATACATCATCCAGTAAGGCTGGCTCGATCTCTCTCATCCACTCGTTGAGGACGTCATCGTCATCAAATATCGTGTTGAGGTCGATTGGGTCATAGTAATCATCAGTGTGACTCCTCAACTGTAGGTTCCACATCCTCAATCTCATATTATAATGCATGAATACTAATTTGTGCAACTTTTTCGCCTTGAGCCGGTTACAAGACTTCGTGTGAATGGTTGCGAACGTATTCTAGTTTCGTTCACAACCAGAAGATGAGCAAACAGCACTCAACACACTGAGCGCAATCCATCTGAAGGTGAGGGTTTGTGTACCATAACTATTTCACCAAGTGCCTATAAAAAATTATCAAATATAGAACGATAAATAAGACTTGTTGCTACTATAAATTTACAATATAAACTTGTAATTTAAAAAACTTACATGGCAAATCCCTATCTCTCTTATGTATCACGATAGCGTTGCTAAACCAGTCTATTGCAACCTCAAAGTCCGGATCTGTTAGTTAATTATCCGAAAATCGAATTAGAAAGAAACCCAAAAATTATTTAAATGTAATCCACTAGTCACGTTTATATTAATTTGCATACCTCGTTTTCTACTTGTGTTGCCATGTTGAAATCCAGCTGCAACCTCTCAATGACTCTCATCACTCTCAATCTTACATCTGGATATCTCGCCCAATCATACTTATACTAATAATAAGGATTGAGAAAGAAGACTGCAAAACAAGTATAACCCATTAAGAATAGCACAATTTACAATTACCGATGATTGATTTAAATGCATATTAAAATATATGTACCTGCAGCGGGTATGTCATGGTACAGTTGATTGTTCTACCTTTCATCTATGATATCCCCATACCTCTGGTAGTTCTTCAAATAGGCCTCCATAGCCATCTTTGCTCTTTCAATGGCCTCAAACAAGATAGGCATTGTTGGCTTCCTATCCTACCAAATTTAATGAAGTGAATAAACATTAATAAATTGAACATAGTATCAAAGCATAATAGAACTAGAAAAAAATTTTTTTTTACCTGGTCTACTAACTTCAGAACCTTAACCATTGGCTCCATCACCTTCACAACATAATCAATTTCTTTCCAAAATCTAGATGAAAGGATCAGTTCGATAACAGCTTGTGCATCTTCCTTTTCTTTCTGGTAGGATCTATGGATACCAGGAGACAACGCCACTTGTCCGACACGAACATCTGCTTAAGAGCGGCCTGGTGCTTAAATAGCGACTCCATCGCTATGAACTCCGTGACAAACCATGTAATGACCAGTCTAAGAAGATGTCGGCCTTCAGTAAAATTGTGCTAAATCAAATTTACAATTCGGTTGCTATTGTAAATAAATGGCATCACCTTCTTTGCCAAGAGTAAATCTATGTCAATTGCACATGGTGTCCAGTAAAGATGTATTCTCTTCTCCATCAACAACGTGCCAGCAGCTTTATACGTAGACACATTATCAGTAATCATCTATTGAAAAAACAAAAAAGTCATGTCAATCAAATGAATCAATAAATACATAATTTAATACATTGCCAAAATTAACCATAAGTAGAATCCAAAAATATTTACCTAGACCACGTGCTCCTCACCAACCTCCTCTACCACATCATCCATCAACTTAAATTATCTTTATCTTTTTGGACATTGGAAACATCCGCACTCCTCAAATATATCAACTGGCAGTCACAATAAATCATGAAATTTATGATGTTACCCCGAGTCTATGACATCCACCCGTCACACATCAGAGTGACCCCGAATGTCCTCCACTTCTTCTTCAGCCACCAATATACGACTTTATCTCTGTTACCTCCTGATTTAGATACTTCCCGCTCATCTGTCTGGGCTCAGGTGCCTTATAGCCTGTTGAAAAAACGATTGTAGTGTCAAATTGTTTTAAGTGAATCTATATCAATAAAAGTAAAAAAGTAACACATAAGTGAAAACCAAAATTTTACCTAGGCCGGCCTCTGCAACTATATCGAGCATGCTCTGAAAGTAAGGAGTGGCTGTTGCATTAAAGGGTATTGCATTATAGACAAACCATTTTGTACACGCCTTGCCAATCCTCTCCACCTACTTCGGTTTAAACATTTCTTTCACCCTCTTCTGCTTGCTTTCCCTAGATGGGAAAGCATATGGATCGAACCCCCTCAGTGGCTCATCTCGAGACCCAATCTCTGTGCCCCTCCTACCTCTGCCGTCTTGGCTACCAGAAGAAGGCCCCTCTCTAACACTGTGGGTCCTCGTCAATTAAGGAGTGCCACCACTACCACCAGGCCTCTTCCTAGCAGAAGAGGAACCCCCCTCCTCATAATAAGATGGGCATACGGATACTGAATGACGTCTGCTCTCGTCATCCCTCAGTGTATCCATACTGACCCTCCTAGCGAACTCTAAATCTAAGCTCTAGAAACCAGCATCATCACTGTCATCACCACTGTCATCCCCACCGTAGTCTCCCCTCCCATACATGGCTTCTTCATTTAAAGTCTCTAAAATGTCCCTCTTCTCCTTCCTTGCCTGCTCCCACCTACTCCCCCCAGATCTAAGTTGCTCCTGCATCCGTAACATCAGCTCTTTGGAAACCTTCGTACACGGTAATACATCCCCCTTCTTATGAGCTAGGTGCTCCTTCAACCTAGTCACCCCTCCCCATATCTCTCTAGAACAGTAATTACATCTAATATATTTATTGTTTCCCCCAATCGGTGTCCCATGCTCCCATCCTATATCAGGTTGATGTGGCATCCTCCAACTTGAAACAATAATAAGACAATTACATTAGTAATGTAAACAAGGTCAAATAATGTAGCAAACCGAAATCCACACCAATAAGAAAAAAATTATAATATAAAAATTTATAAAATTACTCATGTATCAAAAACATCAATCCAACATCGGACATGTGCACACGTCATGGTGATCCGCGGACCGCACGTTTGACTCGAGGTGCACGCGGGTGCGGGCTTCTCTTTTTCGGGGAAATGTCAGGTTTGGAGTTGCCACTGCCTTATGGGGTGCAGGCAAACACCTAGGTGCCTAGGGTTTGTCTATTAGGTTGTCTGCTATTTGAGATTTAGGGTAGGGTCTCAGTTACGGTCCGGGGAAGTCTGTAGACACCCCGATCCGCCCCGTCGGGTGAGGAGTCTCTCAGGTCTTCCTGGTTTAGAGTCAACTATCTGTATATCTCACCCAATTCTATTCGGATATGCAGCACTTATGTTAAGTCTGGTGGGGAACACCTGAGTGGTGTGGATCCCCTTTATTTGATTTTATCTTCTTTATTTGAGTGGTCTTTGTCTGATTAGGCGGGCCCCGTTGGAAGGCCCACAGATTCCTTGGCGGGCTAAGCATAGCCCACATATCCCTTTGTTGGGCTTCAATCTTATCGTAAAAGCCCTTAAGGGTTTTGGTTAGTTTAATTGCTTTTGTTTAGGGTTTTATCAAAGAATTAGCTTAAGTTTTATTTGGTGGGCCCGGATGGTCTGTGGGCCCATTGGGTGGGCCGCACAAGGGTTGCCTTGAGATTTGTTTTATCTTGATTAGGTTTATCTCCACTTGGGCTAGGAATGGGCTTAGGACCCATTTCCTAGGCTTAGGCTCGAATCCCAAGGCTTGGTGAGTTAGGGCTTTGGATCCCTTCCCTTCTTTGGTAAGTGGGCCTTCTTTAAAGAATGTAGCAGGGCCCAATAGGCCCAGGCCCATGGTCACGGCCAAACCATGCTCATACACAAGCAATCCACTAGTATATGCAAGACAAATTCAATCCCACCTAATGCATGTTGTAAAACAAAGATTTAAAGTGTGTGAGTGTGCTCTGATAACATGTACGCAAATGGAATGAAACTAACGGGGGAGAACCAAACATGCTATCTAAGTGTGGTATGCATGTGCATGTGTTGGGTGTGGGTGAAGAGAAGAGGGGATCATGCAAGGCACAAACAGTGGCACAAAGGGGGGGAAGGATCATGGCAAGATAAGTGAGCATGCTACTTAGGCTTGTGAAAACCAATCACCCTCATGTAAACATGCTTTATGGTAAAGAAGGAAACAAGGATGTACAATCATGATAGTAACCTAGGAAACCATTAAAGAAGGGTTTTTGGGTGGTTTAAAGGGGGTACATGAGACTTGAATAGAGTGAGGGGAACATACTCCCCTTCAGTCAATAAAAAATGCAAATAAACACATATAAGGGCATGCTTTAGACCAAAGACCCAACCGATAATGGCATACCCTATTATCCTCTCTTTTTCGGGCCTACCAACCTCCCCCCACCATGGGAGTTCCATTAACAACAAGAAATAGGAGAAACATGAAGAGGAGAGGAGATGGAACAAGTCAAAATGAAGCCAAATAGTAAAAAGAAAAACATGCTCACATTAGGCTTATTTCTACATATGTTAAACAAAATGTTACAAGAGAGCTTACCTAGGGGTTTAAAATGCTCTTAGATGAGTGTTGGAGCTCCCTTGAGGGTCAGACAACACCTAGGCCTCCTCTCCGTGGCTCCACCAAGCTTCTTTTGGTCTCCTTCTAGGCCTAAGGTGAAGAAGAAGAAGGGAGGGAAGGGTTTATAGAGGTTTTAGAGAGGGTTTGAGTGGTTAAGAGAAGGTTGGGAGGGTAGAGTGGGGTGTTTCGTACAGGGGTAGGGGAGAGGGGAGAGCAAAAATCAGAGACCCCTCTTCAAATGAGCTGCTGATGCCTTTTTATAGTCAAAATTTTGTAAAAAACGATTTTTTCCATATTTACCCTTTGATTTGATGGGATTCTCTCTCTTAATGAGAAAATCCGAATTTTGGGATTTTTTATTTATTTTAATTAGTAAAATCAATATATTTTTTAAGGAAATTAATATTATATTCTAGATATTTTGGTTCTCTTGTCCTTTCCTTCACCACGTGGTGGATGTGACTTGCACATTCACCACATGGACAATTTTCTGCATTTTGCCCTAGGGCTTGATCTATTCATAACTTCTTCATCCAGACCCCGATTCTGGCAAACTCAGTTGTGTCGGAACTGTGTCGTAATTTCCTATCTGCCGAGATAGGGTATGATATCCAATTCAAGTTTTGATCAGAAAGCCGAAACTGCTCCCTAGGTTTTGATCTGCTCATAACTTCTCTATTTGGGCCCTGATTCTAGCAAACTTGATTGTGTCGGAATCGTGCCGGAAATCTTTATCTGTCAGGATAGGGTATGGCAGTTAATTTGGTTTGAGCAGAAAGTCAATTTCTACTCACCTGGGGGGTTGACCTACCCATAATTTCTTCATCTAGACTCCGGTTCTAGCAAACTCAGTTGCGTCGGAATTGTGTCTGAATTTCCTCTCCATTGAGATAGGGTATGTCACTCAACTTGGATTTGATCAGAAAGTCAATTTCTGCCCCTTAGGGTTTTGAGCTGTCTTTTAGGGTTTTCACTTCTGGCACTTCCGGGAGGTGCAAAAATGAGGTGCTTACAAGACCAATACATTAATTTACATCATAAGTGTCCATATTCATGGCATAACCAACATATTATATGAGTGACAATATATTGGGTGATCATGTGGACCCTTGTGAAAGCTACGCTACATTCACCGACATGAAGCCCACAAGAGAAGGCATGCTAAACTTGTGAGGGGTCTTGTAGGCCGTTCAAATTTCAATGGCATGTGGCTCTGTAATAAGCCATGGGCCTACCCACTGAAGTCAATGGTGGAGATTGTCACCATGATACAACTTACCTTGTTGACACTTGTCCTAATATGTGCCTTGAAACCCTTCAATGATTCACAACAGTAAGGAAAGGATAAATTCTTGTACCAGAAAAAATTATTTGAGTGCAACCCTTAAAAATCTTTCTGACCCCACTAACCCTTCAGAAGCCGATGCTTTTGTGTGCTTGAGGTGACCATTCACCAGTTACTTTTTTGTCATTTTGTGTGCTTAAGGTGACCATTCACCACTTACACCTGCTTTTCATATTGCCTGATAGTGTTGAAATTCCTCAAAGTTACTTTTTTTTTCTTTTGAATAAACAAATCCCTCCAAGCTTAACGTTTAAAAGGTTTGGAAAAAAGAGAAGAATATATATAGGTCCTTTAATCATAGAGACCCCCAATCATAAAAGGTGTGGAAATATATTTCATGCTAATGATCCGTGCTCCAAATATTAAACCATTAACTAGCAAAAGGTCACATAAGCTTTCAATATCTATTAATGTGAATTTAATCATTAAGTTCAATCTCAATATTCTATTGACTTAATGAAGGGGATTACTTTATTGTGGGACAATTATTTCCTTAATTAACAAATAATGTCTTATGAAATTCAAGAATGTTAACTTGTTGAGAACAACATTCATAGCAAAGGACTTCTTCATAAAATTTGAATTAATTTACTTCATCGATCTGCACAATCTCAAACCCACATTCATAGCAAAGGACTTCTTCATGCCTTCAAGGGATCACACACACCACTCTTCTTCCTTGTCTACTTTCCGGGAACAAAGTTTGTGGATGAGAAGTTTTAAGATACAACATGGATGAGAAGTTCTAAGATACATAATTTTGTAGATAATTTTGCAATGAATGGGGACTCTTTCTCCTTTTGTTTGAAAGACCACAAAAATTGGAAAAAAATCAATTTTGGAAATAAAAAAATTCTTTTTTTTTTTTCAAAATCACTAAAACCTCCACCAAATCACATAAAACAAAGTTAAATCTACAAAAAAAAAAACATCTTTACAAACATCTAAAACACATTTGAAACAAAGAAGTAGAGGATAGAAAGAGATCTCACCTTTTTTTGTTTTTTGAAAAAACTTCATTTCTTGATGTTAAATCTTCAGATCTAAACAATAGAGAGTTTAATCTGCAAAACAAAGGCTTCCATTAGATTTAGAAGGCAAAAAAAGGGAGGGGTTGTTTTTTTTTTTTTTTTTTTAAATTTCTACCTTCTTTGGAGCTTGGGACGCTTGAAATGGTGTCCCAAGTCTCTCGGGTGGTCCAACTCGGGACTGCCCGAGTTAATGTCGACACAGTCCAAAGTATATCTAGACTGTGCTTTATTAACGAGACCGAGCGGTCTCGTTACGGACCGCCCGATCTATATTATTACCGGGCGGTACTATTATAGAAAACCATGTGTGAGACTAATACCATTATATTTGTATTATTATTATAGAAAACCATGCATGAGACTAATACCATCCCAAAATTTGTTTATACGATAAAGAAGGACGGCTGCTAGAGAGGTCTAGGTTTTGGTAAAGAAGAAGCAGTATCAAGTAACCACATATCTTATTTTGGTTCAGATCATTCATGTGGTTTCCCTCACGCGTGTCATCCCACCCATTTTTTTTATAGCTCTTAAATTCATTCATGGTCTTGTGAGTGCATATGTGTACAAGTGGTTGAATGCTATGTCTAATTGGGTGAGTTTAATCCGGGCTTTTATTGGTAGAAAGTTTTACGCTACCTGGTATAGTAAAGTGAGGAATTAGTAAGTAAATCAACGTTTTGGGAAAGTTCCCAGGAAACTGGAAGGGTCACAGTGGTCCCGCTTAAGTTCTGGTTTCCTTAGGCCATTTAAGTCCTGTTTGATAGAACTTTTCGAAATCATGTATTTTCGTACATTCTGCACCACTAATGTAAGGTAGAAACTCTCTAGACCAACTATACCCCCTTATGTTGACTCTTATTAACCAGATCCAATTGGGTTGAGAGTCCCCAGCGGAGTCGCTAGGCTGCGAACATGTCTATCATGATTTGCACCTCATTTTATTTCTGGGAGGTGCATGTGAGTGTGCATGCCTCCTTTAAGGATTAATCGTTCCCGGAATGATATCCGATGAAAGCACGAAGGATCGGGTGCTTCCTAGATCGGGAAAAGAAAATAGGGGAATGGGGAGTCGCCACTCCATGATGGGGTGCAAGCAGACACCTTGTGAGACATGGAAAAAATCAATCTCGTGACTTTCCTATCATCACACGGGATTCGTAAAAGGGAGGAGTCATCACCATTCAATTTTAAGGTGTGAATGGACACCAAAATCATCAAAATAAGCACTAAAGGCAAATCTAGATTAAAAATAATTCTACTTTAAATAAAAATCCAGAGATGGGTAAGGTGATTAGATTATGAATAGGGGAAGGTGTTAGGCACCCCTATTCATCCACACAAAGTGGTTGCCAAGTGTTGTTCATGCTACAAAAATGCTTGCTAATAAAATCAAAACAAAGTAAAAGGAAACAAAAGAATGTATGGCTTATTTTCATGTGAATGATCCAATTTATTCTGGATCCTTCTTTATGAAAACAAAAGCCATTTCTTGGGCTTCATGATTGACTGAAATCAAAAGGAAACAAATTTAAAATCAAAACTTTAAAATCAGGCTTTAAATTAAATCCTTCAAATCTCGGCATAAACAAAAAAAAATCATTTTTACAAAAAATTGCATATCTGAATCTGAACAATCCAGGACATAGATCTAGCCCATATTTTTCATTAAATAAAGAAATCAAACCAAATATACCAACGTTGATGAAGAACATCAAAAGGGGAGAGCTTAGACCTTAGGGTCTTCTCTCAAGAACCAAAAATGACTCAAAAACCACATCATGATGCAGAACTAAATCTAAACAATCCAGTGCATAGATCTAGCCCACATTTTTCATTAAATAAATGAAATCAAACCAAATATACCCACATTGATGAAAAACATCAAAAGGGGAGAGCTTAGACCGTAGGGTCTTCTCTCAAAAACCAAAAATGACTCAAAACCCACCTCATGAGACCCTAGATATTATTGGAAGGCTTCTGATCCCAGATCTACCATATGGACAATGGCAGATCTAATATTTTAGCCCAAATGACTAAAAACATCAAAAAGCATAAAAAGGGAGAAAACAAAGAGAAAAATCAAAATATATGAGAAAAAATGAGATCTGATGCTATGAATAGCATAGATATATTGTATTCCTCCATATTTCATCAATAAATCATCACACAACTTAAACGGTAGAAGACAGAATAATTCTAGAAATTAAAACTAGAGAAGAAAAGAGTTCCAGGCTTACCTGGAGCTTTGAAAGCAGAGAGGCAGGGGTTCCCTTCTGGAGTTCTGAAAGCAGTGAGGCAGGGATTCCCTTCTTCACTTGGAGCTCTTCAATTTCCAACTTCTGGACATTTGCTTGAGGAGAGGCCTCCTATTTATAGGCAAAGGCTAGGGCAAGGGGTGCCCTAATGGTAGACACAAAAATGTGTCTAGAATCCTCCAACTTAAACCCTAAGGCTATTTTCGAGAATTTCCACTCTTAGAGAGAGGTAAAACAGTAAAAAAGTGAAAACTTTCGGAATTTTCCAAGTTTGCAGCAAGACATTAGTATCCGGCAACACAGGTCGGATACTAACACAACTCTTTGTATCCGACATGATCTGTCGGATACAAACAAAACACTTTGTATCCGACATGATCTGTCGGATACAAAAGGAACATGTCGGATACAAAAGGAACATTGCTTTTCTTTTTTAATGATTTTGTCCAATTATTCATCTTCTTATGCAGTGAAATTTGGGGTGTCTACAACTGCCCCTCTTTGCGGGAATTGCAACACAATGAACAGCAAAGATTAGACAAACCCCAAATTTCACTTCCTTAACCATGATTTGCTTGGTTAAATTTTGCAAAATAATTTTTGGTGGAGATTTGCCAAAAATCCCTAACTTAAAGGGGGCGTTTCTCCATGCTGTCTTAAATTCCACTGAGCTCTCGTGGCCATGAAGTGGATCTTAAGATCAAAATAAGATTTTTGAAACTGATTTTGCAGCAAATCACGTTAGAAAAATTGACTGATTATCTTGACCAAAATATGAGGTTTTTCTCTCTTTTTCTCCCTTTTTTTCTTCTTTTTCTTTTTTTTTTCTTCTTTTTATTTTTTCTTTTCTCCTTTTTTTTTCTTTTTCTGTTTATATCCGATATTGATATTCAGATATAAGAACCTTCATTTGTACCTGACATTAGTTGTCAGATACCCTAGGTTATATGACCTGCACGCACGACCACGACTTGCATTATGTTTCTTTCTTCTCCGAACATCAAAGGCGGACACAGACTTCTCTTCTTCTCCAACGAATGCTGACCTCCCTTCTTCTCCGGCGACCTCCCCTGCTTCCGGCGACTTCTCTTGACTCCGGCGATTCCCTGTTTCGGCTAAGCCCTAGCTTGGCTTGTCTGCTAACACCGATTCCTCATCACTATTTGCTACTCACGGATTCCGACCATCTCGTTCCAGAGACTGTGCTTTCGGCGGCCATTCCTACTTCTCAATATCACTCAAGTTTTTGACTCCTATTTCTTGCCGCAACCGACAGTGGGTGTTTCACTTGCTCTTGACGATTACCCTCCTCAATTTAAGGTAATTTCTGCAAACCTTGAGTTCGATGGATTTTTATTTGTGAATATCTTCTTCTTCTTTTTCAAATTGCAATCCATGATACTTGTGATCTTTTTTTTTTTAGGCTTTTTTCCACCAAGTACTGCATTGTTATTCCCTCTGGTATAGAAAGTCTATGTTTGCTTTATTGCTGCCTTTCGATGATTGTTGAAGCAGTCTTGCATCTTGATCCCATATGCTTTTAGACATCGAATGCATCCTCGATGTCTCATATTTTGCTACAGACTTGTATGTTGACACCAAACGCATGCATGTTAACTCCTCAATTCACTTCTTGGAATTCTTTGGGATGGGTTATATGCAATTCCTACTTTTGATCATTATGCAATATTTTCCAGGGCCCTTTTTTCTGCTTTCTTGAGTGCATCCTATATTTTTCTTACTCTTTTTGCACCTGGTAACCCTGAAATCAAAGCAACTTTGGAAGGGTTAAGCTTTGTAGAGATTTTCAGGATTAGAAACATATTGAAAGTAAGAATACTTAGGGGTTGAAATCCAAATTCTTGATAACCCATTAGACATCAGATTAACAGAAATTTAAAATACTCCCCTGTTTCCTGTAGATGACTAGGAGTCGTTCCCGTGTGCGAGAGGAGGTTGATCCAGCTGATTAGCCGTCTTTTTCTTGAGCTAGGATTGAGTCTGATCAGAGTGCCACCCTATACGAGCCATTGGATGATTCCCGAGAGAGCTCTGGAGAGGGTTCTACCGAGGTAGGCCACTTGTTCTTTCTTTTTCTTTTTTTTCTCCTTTTCCTCCTTAAACAAACCTTCACACTTTCTGCTTTTGACTTTTAGCCCATTGTGGCTCTCACTTGAGGTCGAGGTAGAGGCCGAGAGAAAGGCCGTGGCTGAGAGAGAGGTCGTGATAGAGAGAGAGGCCGTGGTAGAGATGGAGCGTCAGATCAGGCTCCGGGGGACATTGCTTAAGACTTCCGCTTAGATGTCTCAGAGGAGTTGAGAGCATCTGTTCATGACACAGAGCTCGGCTTGGATCGCCATCCCTCTATGTGCATCAGGGCTGATATTCCTCTTCCGTATCCTCCCTCTCATCTTCGAGGCAGTTGGGGGAGGTTCAGCGAGCTGGTTAAGGATCTTTCTCCCACACTCGGACGAGAGTTCAGTCTGTGCCATTTTGACCACTTTCTCCGTATTCCATCGTTCCGAGCTGACCGCCCTCTCGTCTTCGCCATGATAGAGCGATACATCCCTGAGACGCAGTCCTTCCATTTTCCGGACGTTGAGCTTGGGATCCATCCTTCTGACTTTGTTATGATCACTGGCATCCCACTGGTGGGGCAGACTATTGTGATGGACCGGCCTTCTGTGGCAGACATCAGCTCTCTTCTGGGATATGCTGTCCTACCCGATGACGCTTGGGATGGGAGGAGCGGCAGACTTTCGATCAGCTGGCTACGTAGTAGCCTTATTGATCACTTTGAGGGGAGGCATGCGACCATCACTGCAGAGGCCGAGGATTTTGCACCTATTTTCTGGCACATTTTCTTGCTAATGCTCGGGTGCTGCTTCTTCCAGGAGGACACGACTGCGGTTAGTCCTGTCTTCTTGGATGCCAAGAGAGACTTTCGTCAGACTAGGAGATTGGCATGGGTCAGCTTATATATGGGACCATTCTGGCTGGACTATGCCGAGCCATCCATGGTTTGGCCGGTTCGAGAGAAGAGGGTGTTAGCTATAGATTCTTTTGGCAGATATTACAGGTATTGACTGCATTTGTTTTATTCCAAAACTTTATCCTTCTGCCCCTAACTGGTTCTTCTCTTGCCAGATATTCATGTATACTTACATGACTTATTTCCGTCCATCTCCCGTACCTGGTGCTGTTGAGTTCCCTGTTGCTATACGGTGGTCTGTGCTTGATAGGGATGTGGACAGAAGTCAGCCTCATACCGCTCAGGTTCATTTGGACCGTGCTCGACGATCTGATGTAAAATTCCCGAACCCTTTGTCTTTTGTCTCTTTTTTTTGTACCTTGTTTATACCTAACATTCTCCTTCTTCTTTGCAGCTCTTGTCGGCACGCTTTGATGACGTGGATGACGGGATCGCTCGTGAGCTTATAGTACATGATGCTTTTGAGCGAGACCTTCGACGCCAACCCTACCAGTGCTTCCTTGGGAGGCTTGGTAGGGTTATGTATCTAGGCGAGCACTTGTGCTATCAGCACACTGGCGTACCTCGCATTCTAGTTCCTCCTCCTCCTGTTGGTCCTACTACCTTCATGCCCAAGTTTGATGTTGGCCAGTTTGACCAGTGGGAGGATGCAGAGGGGCTCACAGTAGCCGGAGATTATGATGAGTGGTTCCGCAGAGTATCCATCGGGTGTCTGATGGATCGGCCTACCTGTGCAGGAGTGACTGAGATTGGCGGGATCTTCATCCGGGTCCATGATGATACTGTAAGTTTATGACTTGCCTTCTCCCATCTCATTTCCTTCAATTCAACATTTATGATTCTAATCCCTTTCTTCTTGGTAGGTAGAGGAGTTGAATGCTCTGAGAGACTGGTTTCAGGGCCAGCGAGCAGCTGTCAATGACTTGATTGCTGAGCACGACATGATAGTGGCTCAGAGAGATGCCCGAATCATAGAGCTAGAGGCTCTGGTTGCTGAGCTTAGGACTAGACGGGTATCTAGCTCTTTGCAATGCTATTTCTCTTACTTCTATATTTCTCTGCTGCTCTGATATGAATTGCTTTGACTTTTGCAGGGTCCGGCCCCAGATCATGACGCTACAGTTGAGCCAGACCCTCCTGTTTCTGGCTTGTCTCCCGTTCGGGCTGCTGATCCCGAGGACTTCCCGGCCGCTGTTCCTGACCTTAATGACATCCTAGTTGCATCTCCTGCTCCTACTTCCACTGCCGGTCTTGCTAGTGTATCACCTCCCGTGATCATTCCTGATCCTATGGTCCCTGCTGCAGATATTCCTGGTAAGCTTGCTTTAGTTTCACTTCTTTGGTTGATTGTGACATTTCAATTTCTGACTTCATTTCCATTGAAACAGTTATCCCTATCCCTGATCCTCTTCCAACTGCTGCCAAGACTTCTGGAGCTGGAGGAGTTGAGACTACTTTGACTGAGGATCCAGTTGCGCCTGAGGCAGCTATCCCTCCGGCTGAGCCTGCTCCTGCTGAGCCTGAGGCTTCTTCATCGGACTCTGTTCCCACGAGCCCGTTCCCTGACAACTCGGCTTACAACTATACGTACCAGATTCAGTCCATTCTGGGCCGGGGACCACGCTGCGCTGCTGAGCGTATTCTGACACATGTCTTCAGGCGCCAACGACCTCTAGGCAGAGGCCATAGGGGAGGACATGGCAGAGGACGCGGGGATGGTCCTGTAGAGGAACAGTAGATTAGGATTTCTTGTACATTTACATTAGCCTTGTAAAAATGAAATTCATATATTAGAGAAACTTTTCATTCATTGTCTTTTGTGCTCTTGTTCTTTTCTTTTCATTTTTGCAATTATCAAAATGTGCACAAGTAATACAGGAAAAATTTTGAACATTTTCTTCCTACTCCCCTTTTTTCTTTTTTTTCTTTTTGTATCTGACATATCAGGTCAGCAAAGGCAAGCTTCTTTTGTATCCGACAAGAAATATCGGATACAAACAATATTCCTTGTATCCGACATATTTCATTGGATATGAAAGGAACACTATGTATCCGATCTGACATGTAAGATACAATTAATTGTATTATAAAAGAAACAGGCCTCGGGATGTGCGTCATTTTGACGACTTTTTGAGTTTAGAAAACCCCCTTCTTGCGTTTTTTCTTCCTCCACTTCATTCTAGCAAGCTCCATTTATCCCTAATGGCCTCCGGATCATCTTCTGCCCCATTATTGTCTGTCACTGAAGCCTCCCTTGCAAAACAACCATTTAGAGCAAAACCCCCTAATCTCACTAGGTACAACCTTGTAGATTCATTTTACAATAGGTGGGTTAACTCTATGACTCTTGAAGAAGAGATCAAATGGGATTCCATTCACCTAGGTCATATCTTGCTCATCCCTACTATCCCTTTTAAATGGGAAATCATCGAGGCTTTGATCGGGCATTGGGAACCTCAACTAAATCTCTTTCAATTTGGTGACAAAGAGATGACCCTAACCATTGAGGAGGTTGAAACTATCCTTAGTCTGAGGTTTTCAGAGAAAGTAATAAATCCACCCCTTAAGCCTAGCTACAAAAAGGAGGCTTCCACTTTTCTGGGCATAGGGAAGAAGGATCTAGGGGACTCTGACACACTTTTGACCTTGTCTAAGCCTTTTCTGACTGAAAAGCTCTTGAGGGGGGAAAACAAAGAGACCAGGTTTAATGCCTTGACCTTGATAGTGGTCAACCAATTACTTTTTCCACGCGATGATGATGAGGTTGACTTGGCTCTTATCTCAGTCATCTGCCAGGTTAGGGAGCGTGAGAGATTGGCCCCTATGATCTTTGTAAAACCCCGAATTTTCCTTAAATAATATAATAAATTAATAAATAATATATTTGGGAATTTTAATTGATGGAAATATTTTAGTAATGTAGGGGATAATATAAATAGTGGAGATCCAGAGTTGGATGCAGATCCGACCATCTGATCGTGAAATATCGAGGTATGATTGATACGCTAATTTAGATGTATTCTAATTGGGCAATGTACATTTAGTTTTGTGCGTGGGTTGCATGGGATCAAAGAGTATATATACAAGTTTGATAAACTAATTCTATATGCTTGGAATACCTATTGTATTTTCGTGCGTATTCAACAGCCGCAAGAGACAAAACCGAGAGCGACTGTGCGACTGAGGAAGAAGAAGAAGGAAGGAGAGAAGGGCCGAGTCTTTCATTGATTCAAGGTTTTCTGCAACCAAAGAGGGAGTGGGATAGCGTTGTTTTGGAAGAGAAGAAGAGAAGACAGCCGTAAGAGGTAGGTGACACCGTTTTCTGTTTGTTTTTGGATTTACGATTGATTAATCTCCAAAGCATGTTTTTATATGATATATTCATGTATTTAGTTTGACAACAATATTATATGTATGTTAGAATGATCTTGGACGTGAAAAATCACATTTTTACACTGTTTCTGAACGTTTTCGAGTGACTGCCGACCTCGACTGTGCTTGGCGATCCTCAGCACTCTTAGGCGCTAGTATAATTTTTGAGACCGCCTGAAACTGCGAGACAACTTATCGTCGGTGATCTAAAATGAACTACCGCTTACCTTTGACCGCCGGGGCGATCCTAGGTGCTCTGTGCAGAAAATGCAGAATTTCGTAATTTCAAACCCTAATTCAATTCCAAACTATTTTTAGTCAATTTTAATCATTAATTAAGATGTTTTAAGACCAAATTAATTTATTAAATTCCCGGTTTTACAGAAAAATAAATTAGGAAGATATTTAGGACACTAGTTGCCAAACTTTGCATGAAACTGTGAAATCTAGTATTTGGAAAACTTGACTATTATTTGATTACCAGAACATCTCTAAATTACACTATAAACCAGATGATTACATAAAGAGAATTCAGATCATAAGTTCAACTCAGTTAACCCGAATATTGAAGTAAATGTCAGATTTAACCTTTATATGCCGCTAGGCACCAACCCTTATAGAATTATTAGACTTTAGGGATATTTGGAGTCTAGTGGGCATAGCTGATTATGAATCCATAGTTGTGGCTAGATAGCTAAGGGATATGTCATTTGGGTTGAGTTTCTCCCTTGTGCGAGCGCGCTTCCTTTGCAAGTTGGTTTGTTTGGGAAGATCCTATGTCTGGAGGGACACCCCGGTGAGCCGCTGGTGATTCCCTGTACATGTGGATAAGCGACCATCTCCATGCATTGATTCTGGTGCTGCATGCTGGTGGTACATGCTAACTCTGATGGGTACGTATGCAATAAGTCAGTGGCTACGGATTTTGTCCAAGCTGCACTCCATGGGACTTGAGTATCATTAGTAGCATTGCTCCTAAGCCGCACGGTGGTATAGCAATTGGTCGAAAGTCATCTCAAAAGGTTTATCTATCTTTGTGAGTCCTACAATGACACTAAAATCATAAACACTTGTTATTACTATTGCATACATGCTGGAGGCATGTAATTGGTACATTTCTTGGATGTGACTGGTTAGTGCATCCTAGTAACGTATGGATTATGCTATTGATTTCTGATATTGGATTCCTATAATAGAACATGCTGAAATTCATATTTAGAACTGTTTATTATACTGTTTTGTATTCATGATCGATATGGATGATTATACAAGCCTGCTTAGTCGAGATTGCTTAATCGTGCATGAATTGCTATTTTATTTATATGAACTGTTTAAACATGCATGTGTTACCAACTGGGATATTCGTATTTCACCCTACCTTTATTTCATTTTTCAGCTGATACACGAGAGGGGGATCATAGTATTAATTTCCAGGGAGAGATAGCTGATTATTCACCGGAGGATTACTATTACCCGGATTTTGTCTAAGGTTGTGGATTGTCATGGATTTAGTTATTTTATCAGATTATTATATTCATTTTGGTTGATGTATTAGAGAGATGAGAGATTAGTGACCTCTTTATTTTACTAGACTTAAATATTGATTTTGATGGTTAACTATATTAGTTTCATGAGGATTTTAGGCTATACTTCCGAACATACATGTTCCGAACTCTAATAGTTAATTAATTGAATGGATTACTTATTTCTTTAGTCTGGTATATTCTTGATGATTTATTGATATGGGCCAATAACACCTCAGATTTGGTTGTTGAACTGAATTCGGGTTGTTACAGTAGTGAACCGGGTTCGGATTGGGTGCCAATTTGCACTGACCTGGGTTCGGGGCGTTACAATCTTAGCAGGTATGTATCAAGCATTGACTGACTGCTAAAAGAAGCGCTTCCTGGCATGTGCCCCTATCCTATAGGTAAAATCCCTTTTTCTTTTCTTTTTTTATTTCTTCAATACATTGAAATGTTTCCCCCTTTTTGCAGCTTTGGTTACTTGACCACCTGAGCCAAATTGAGATGATTGATAGACACTTCTCTCCAAGGATGAAAATTCTTGTCTTGATGAGCAACCAAGGGTGTCCTGACATCCAAGGAGGCAAGCAGGGTTGGTTTAATTTCTTGGGTACTCTCCAGGATGATCAAATGAGGTGGCCTGGCTCTTATCAACCCAATGCAGAGACAGTGATTAGCTTCAAAGACAGGAACTTCATGGTCCTAGTAGGCTTGAGGTCTGCTGTCCTCTACCTTCCTTTGTGTGTTCTTCGGCAGTTTGGAGCGACGTAGGGGATTATGATCCCAAATGGATATGAAGACTTCCTTGGGCCACTTACACTAGCCACCATGGGGCTGAATGCTCGGTTGATGAAGGAATAGTCCTATGCTCGTTTTATGCGAGGCCCCATATTCTCTGAAGCCCATGTGAAAGACTATCTTTTTTGGATCAGAGAACAGGTCCAGAATTGTGCCCCAGTACTAGAGGATCCTCCTGCTGTTCTTGCACCCACTTACGAAGACATACTGGTTTCTGAGAGAGCATCTCACAAGCGGCTTCAACAGATTTGGGTACGAGAGGCCCAAGAGCTTAGGATACGAAGCCTTGATCTGGAGAAGCAAATTGAAGAGCAGGTGTCTAGCCGCACTGCTTTGGAAAAGCAACTTGAAGAACAGAGGCTAGCTCGCCGCTTTGAAGTCCGGGTGATACAGCAAAAATACCAGGATGCTTTAGCCAACCTTAGGGGTATGAAGATCAAGCAAGCACTTTCAAATGAGGTTATCTCCTTTTTGAGCGATCCGGATGCAGAGGAAGCTTCTAGGATTATTGTGGCTCAGGAGGCTAGGATTCGGGACCTTGAGGAGCGACTAGGGGATAAGGCCTAGCTTCTTTTTTTTGCATTTTGTCTTTTCATACCTTTGTATCAAAGCAAACTCCAATAGTGGAAAGATAAAGGATTTTATTCAAAAATAAGTTTTTATACTATCGGCCTCAGAATTCTCAGTGCTTGTAAAAACAAAGGTTTTATGAAAAGTATTTGATTTCTCATCACTGGCCAGAATATAATTTTTTAATATTTTTGTATTTTATTATTTTTTGAATTTTGGTCCAAAACACTTAATCACACACAATTAAAAGAATTGAAATCAAGTTGAATAATGAAAGGGGTAATTCAATCAATAAGGAAAGATAAGATATGTCTATCCTAGGACCTTTAGAGTCATCCCCAAATGCCTTTTCTTCCAGAATTGACCCCCTTATTCCCAATCTGTTCCATCTTCAATGCTCATACTGATTTCCCTTCAAGCTTGGACAACATGATCAACACAACCCTTGATTTTTTTTCTTTTTTTTTTCTTCTTGCCAATATTGCCCCTAGCGCCAGTTACGGTTTTCACTAGGGCTGGCCTTTGCATTCCGTCATCACCAATCTTTACTCTGATCATTGAAAGAATACACTAAGATCACCGAGGGATTATAAATAGGATGAACTGAAGGCTAGGCTCGGTTTATGAAAGAAAGGGTGCTAAAGGCTCAAAATTTTCCAACCATGAAAATAGGTCAACTGGACTTACAGTCATGATGCATATAACCCCGGTTCCCCAAACTTTGTTCATTTCTTTTCTTTTTGCACTTGGCTTTCATTTGCCACTATTCCTTACTTTTTTTTCTATCCCTTTTTCTTTTGTTTTTGCCCCCAATTGGCTTTGCCCCAGTATGAAACTGTAAGTCCTAGTTTAGGTTTATCAAAAAACGAACAGGCTCGACTTGGCTAGACTAGGGATTAAAATTTTTGGGAATAAAGAAAAATGGCCTCGGATCATTTCCTAGTAATATTCAATCAAGGAAAATACCTTTTCACTGCATCAGAGTTAATTGGCTCAGGAAAACCTTTTCCATCCATTTCTGTTAAGATGAGTGCACCCCTTGACAGGACCTTCTTGACAACATAAGGCCCTTCCCAATTTGACTTGAACTTACCACAAGGGTCTTCCAAAAATGGTAAAATTTTCTTTAAAACCAAATTTCCTTCTTGGAAAGTTCTGGGCTTCACCTTCTTATTGTAAGCCCTGGCCATTCTCTTCTAATACAATTGGCCATGACAAAGCGCCTTCAGACGCTTTTCCTCTATCAGATTGAGTTGATTATGTCTTAACTGTATCCATTCAGATTCTTCCAATTCTGCTTCCATTAGCACTCTCAGTGATGGGATTTCAACTTCAACGGGTAATACTGCTTCCATTCCATAAACTAGGGAGTACGGGGTTACCCCAATAGGAGTTCGGATTGAGGTCCTGTAGGCATGTAGAGCAAACGGTAGCATTTCATGCCAATCTTTGTAACTCACTACCATCTTCTGAATGATTTTCTTTATATTCTTGTTTGCTGCCTCTACTGCCCCATTCATCTTTGGTCTGTACGGAGCGGACTTGTGATGGGTAATCTGGAATTGCTCACACATCTTCTTCATATCCTTGTTCTTAATATTCGAAGCATTGTCTGATACTATGGCATTTGGCAAGCCATAGCAACAAATAATGTTGTGCTTAAAAAATTTAAGAACATGGCTACTGGTGATATTCGCATATGAAGTCTCTTCTACCCACTTGGTGAAATAGTCGATTGCTACCAGGATAAATCTATGCCCGTTCGATGCCTTAGGAGAAATCATGTTGTGCGCACGTGAAAATGGCACGGCGGGGGCGCACGTGAATTGTGCATGCCTCCGGATGGGTAAAATTGGGAATTTGGAGTCGCCACTACCTGATGGGGTGCAGGCAGACACCTGGGTGCCTATGTTTTTTTATTTAGGCCGGTCTGCAGCTTGAGATTCTAAGCAAGGTCTTGGTTGCGATCTGGGGAAGTCCGTAGACACCCCAGTCCACCCCGTCGGATGACAGGTCCCATAGGTTTTCCTAATTATGAGTCAACTTTGGTCTTTCTCACCCGATTCCTATTCCAACATGCACATTTTATTGAGTCTTGCGGGACCTGCCAAAGCGGTGTGGGTCCCTTTACTTGATTTTATCTTTTTAGCTTAAGGTGATGTGAGCCTGATTGGGCAGGCCCCGTTGGAAGGCCCGCGGATTCCTTGGTGGACTGAGTCCAGCCCACATGTGCCCCTTGATGGGCCTCTGTCTAAACCTGGGAGGCCATTTGGGCCTTGGTTCAATGAGTTGATTTTACTTTAAAGTTCAAGTTGAAAATTAAGTGATTTGCAAGGTGGGCCGGAATTTGTTTGTGGGCCCATGGGTAAGCCTCACAAGGGATGCCAAATGATTTGAATTATTCTTGATTAAATCTGCAATTTGGGCTAGACATTGGGCTTAGGGCCCATGGCCTAGGCTTGGGCTTTGAAAGCCCAAGACTTTCTGGGTTAGGGTATTGGACCGTACCCTTGCTTGGTTCACTGGGTTTAGTGGGCCCGATAGGCCCGTACCCGTCGTCACAGCCAAACCACCTATCCTAGCAAACATGATCCAAGTCGGGCTTTCGATGGGCCTCATAGGGTTCGGCCCATTTAGATTACTTTAATTGTTCCATTTATCTTCAAGAATGTTCTTGGGCTGGGTGGGCCCCGTTGGAGGGCCCGCGAAGGAATCAGATTGGGCTTAAAAGCCCATTGTGCGCACCTAAAATCTAGATTGCACACGGGGCGCACGTGGTGTTCGTGCGTGCCTCAGGACATTCGGAGTCGCCACTACCTGAGAGGTGCAGGCAGACACGGTGTTTGCCCTATCCAGGTCTAAGTCTGGTCTGCGGCTTTTCAGAGTTCTAGCTAAGTCCTCGATTACGTCCGGGGAAGCCCTAAGACACCCCGACCCGCCTCGTCGGTTTGACGAGTACCTCGGGTCTCCCTGGTTTTTGAGTCAATCTCACCCTTACTAGACCAGCATGCTGTTTCTTGGGTCTGGCGGGGCCCTCTGAAGGTGTGGGTCCCTTTTATTTTGATTTTATCTTTTTATTTGGTGGAGTGGGTCGAACCCGGGTCCCGTTGGAAGACCCGTGGGTTGCCATGATTGGGCTTGGGGCCCAATTGGGTTATTGGGTAACCCATTTGGTTATTTATTTAAACTTTATTTATTTACAATTTGTTTGGGCTTAATGGGCTTGGATTTGGCCCATTAGCCAAGGGTCAAGGGGCCTAGGCCTGTTTATTGAAAACAAGCCTGGTATAGGCCAGTCAAAGGTGGGCCCCTTAAGTGGGCCCAAGGTGATCTTGGTGGGCCCATCTAGGCCCATGGTCTACTAATGGACTAAAAATGGCCTAAATAGCCTTATAGGGTTGGGTCAAGCCGATTAGGGTCGGAACAAATCCAACTAGGTCGAAAAATTACATTATTTGAGTTATTTTTAAACTTGCCCGTGTTTGATATATGGGCTGGCTCTACCCGTGGATGTAAATCGGTTCAGGCTTGCCCGTGAAGCAAACACGGGCATGCCTGAACCGTTCTGAGTTTACGGGCACCTTCAGTTTTGTACTTTTGGTGCTGATTCTGCTTGGGGTCCAGTCCGTGGCCTCTTGGGAGCTTTCTGCAACATCTGGGATGGTTCCACTGCTTTCGTGATTTTTCATTTACTCAAATATCCTCCTTTTGAAGCACTTATTGATGAAGCCTTCTCTTTTCCTCCTTTTATCAAGTTATTTCCCATCTCATCTTATGGCATTTGAAAGAAAGGATAGAGGGGAAGAATATTACAAGGGATAAATTTGCATTAGCAAATATAGCTTAAGCGAAATATGTCATTTCTTATATCTTGTTCTTTTTGTTCATTTTTTGGGTCCACCTTCTTTTTCTTTCACAAATGGACACTCATTTGTGTGGGTGTAAGTGTGAAAACTCACACTCCTGTTATGGCAAATGATTGACAAATTATGTCTTCTAATGAAGCTTCAAGATGTGCAGATTAAACAATGAAAATTCAGTGAATTTAGTAAAGAAGAAGAAGTTGATGCCACCACACTGCTACCACGCCGCTGCCACCCCGCTGGCAGCGCATAAGGGAATTCGTGTTTTGAAAGAAAGGTTCGTGCACCTGCCGCGTACTCTCCCGCTAGCAGCTCGCTAGCAGCGCGCTTTTAACTGATTCAACTTACTCTGAGCGGGACTTGAGTTCGCCACCAGCCGTCTACATCGATCGCTTCACGACGCCACCAGCGCTCGACGCGATCTGAGTTTTTATTCTTTAAATAGACGTGTTGTAATTTTTTATCGTGACTTTTTTCTTTGGATCATTTGGATTTCGAATCTTGAGGTGTTTGAGATTCAATCAAATCTTCTTTAGAGAGTCGGCGATCGAGTGAGGGGGAGATCTGAGATAGATCGCCTGGAATTGAAGACAGAGGATTCTTCTTCAATTCGGAACTTCATCTGATCGTGTGATCGCCTGGACTGGTGATCGGCCTTGATTGATGCGTAGGTGGATTCCTACTGCATTGGATCGTCTCAGTGGATTCTGAGAGGATTGCTGCGATCTGGATTGATCGTGTCTTGCAGCTTGTGGATTCAAGCTATGTTGCAGTTCGTGGATTCGAACTGTGGATCACTGGTGAGTGATTGTTTGCGATCTGGACTGATCTTGTTCTGCAGCTTGTGGATTCAAGCTGTGTAGCAGTTCGTGGATTCGAACTGTGGATTGCTGTTGAGTGAGTCAAATTGTAAAGGTTAAGTATGTACTCCTTTGTAATTGTCTTCTCATTCAATAGTGGATTTTGAAGGGTTAGTCGCCTCATATAGACTCGAGGTTTTTCCTGGATCTGGATCCAGGTTTCCTCGTATAATTCTTTGTGTACTGTTTCCGCATTGTTCAATTCTGAATTGTTATAGATCGTGGACCTTTAGAGTAGTCCTCTACTCTTTCAAGTGGTATCAGAGCCTATTCACTTTGAATTGATATACATAGTGTGATCTAGATCTATAGCATGGATTTTGGAAAAGAAGGAGGATCTGCCTCTAGACCTCCTTTATTTGAAGGTAACAATTATTCTTACTGGAAAGCAAGAATGAGAGCTTACCTGAAATCAATCGATGAGCGTGTCTGGCTCTCGGTTTGTAATGGTTATCATCCACCTGTGATCACAACAGAAGTAGGTGTTGTGATCCCTATACCTCATGATCAGTGGACTAAAACTGAATCTGATCAATGTGGATGGAATAACAAGGCAATGAATGCCTTATTTTGTGCTGTTAGTGTTGAGGAATTCAGGAGAATTTCCTCATGTGAAGTTGCTAAGGAAGCTTGGGACATTCTTGAGGTCACTCATGAAGGAACCTCAGCTGTCAAGCTTTCCAGACTTCAGAGACTTACTACATCTTTCGAAACTTTATATATGAAAGATGATGAGTTTTTTGATGAGTTTTATGCTAAACTCTCAGATATTGTTAATTCTAGTTTTAATCTTGGAGAAAAAATCTCTACATCAAAGGTTATTAGAAAAATATTAAGATCTTTGCCTGAAAGATTCAGACCTAAAGTAACTGCTATACAAGAGGCAAAAGATGTAGATAACATGAGAATTGAAGATCTGGTAGGATCTTTACAGACTTATGAGCTAGATCTGAATATTCCAAAAAGAAATAAAGGAATAGCTCTAAAATCTGTAAAATCTGTAAATACTGAAGAATCAGATAATTCTGATGTTGATATGGATGAACTTGTTCTCTTAGCCAAAAAGTTTAAGAAAATGTTTAAAAAGAGACAATCCAATTCTTCATCATCCATGGACAGATCAAATAGGAGATCTGATAAGAAAATGTCTGATCCAAGAAAGGAGAAGAAATTTTCCCAGAATGATGAAGTCCAATGTTACAAATGTAGAGGATTTGGACATGTTGCATCTAATTGTCCCTCAAAGGATAAAAAGAAAAAGACTAATTATCAGGTTACTTGGGATGACAGTAATACTGATAATTCTTCACAATATGATGAGGATATCTCTGCTAATTTTACTACTTTCAATTCATTTTACTCATCCTCTTCTGGTAGTTCAATCTCTGGAATTGCAGGAGATAATAAATAGACTTTATCAGATGATGAAGAAGAACTACAAGAAGCCTACAATCAGCTCTATAAGGAATTCAATAGAGCTCAGAAGAAAGTCAAGAAACTGAGTAAAAAATTGAAGGAATCAGAAACAGAGAAAAATAAAGCTCTTGCAGAAATAGATTCAATAAACCAGAAGTTACTTGAAAGACATGCCAAAGAAGATTTTCTGGTAACTTCTTTAACTGAAAAAACTGAAAAACTAAAAGAAAAGGAAGCTCAGATCTCTGTACTTCAAGGTAAAGTGAGTGAACTTGAGAAAGTTTCAAATTTAAGTAAATCTGATGTTTCAAATGTTTCTGCAGGAAATCCTCAAATAAATGAGGAATCAATTTCAAAGGAAGTTCCTGAAAGCTCAAATTCTGCTGAAAAGAGAATGAGTGTAAGTAATCAAAACATGGAATCTTCACAGAAAATTTCTGCTGGAGAAGTAAGACCAACAGGTAAATCTTCAACTTCTGAGAAATCTAAATCTGTTCAGTTGAGAAAAACTGACAAGTCTAGAAATGCTGATTTGTCTGAACATAGGTTCATACCTGTATGCCATCACTGCAATAAAAAGGGTCATATAAGACCAAAGTGTTATGCACTGTATGGTTTCCCTGATGGATATTTTGATAATAAGAGAAAGGTAAACCAAAGTCAGTCCCTGGACTTATACAACAGATTTGACTTTCTGTTAAAAATGACTGAAACATTAAATCAGGAAGTCTCAAATCTGTCAAAGAAGCTTTCCTCAAAAACTCAAGTAGTTGATGAAAGTACTTTTCAGAAGACTCCTAAAAAACAGATTTGGGTAAGAAAAGATTCATTAGTTGCTAATATGGTTCATGTAGCTTTAAAAGCTCATGATGTCAACATGTGGTATTTGGACAGTGGTTGTTCAAGACACATGTGTGGTCATAAGGATATGTTCAGTACCTTTGAAGAATATTTTGGTGGAAGTGTTACATTTGGTGATGGAAGCACTTCTCAAGTTAAAGGTAAAGGAACTGTTACAGGTCCAAATGGAGTTTGCTTAAAGAATGTTCTATTTGTATCTGGTTTGAAGGCAAATCTTATCAGTATTAGCCAATTATGTGATTCCAGATTATTTGTTAATTTTACCAGAAAAGAATGCAAAATATTGGATAAATCTGGTAGAACTGTTCTTGTAGGGGAAAGAACAAGTGATAATTGCTATGGGATTATTGGAAACAATGAGTGCTCTTTAAAATCCTCCATAGGCAATGAAATTGATTTGTGGCATAGAAGACTTGGCCACATTAACTATAGAGATTTGTCAAAAATCTCTAAGTCTGAGCTGGTTAGAGGAATTCCCAAGTTTGGGAAAAATAAAAAGAAAGGAATGTGTGGTCCTTGCAACCAAGGAAAGCAAATCAAAGCCACACACAAGAAAACCAACATTGTAGGAACATCAAGACCATTAGAACTGATTCATATGGATTTAATGGGACCTACAAAGACTGAGAGTCTGGGAGGAAAGAAATATATATTTGTTGCTGTAAATGACTACAGCAGATATACTTGGGTAGACTTTCTAAGAGAAAAATCTGAATGTTTCAACTGTTTTAAACATCTGTGCTGTCAAATTCAAGTTGAAAAGAACTTGCAAATAGGAAAGATTGTTAGAATCAGATCTGACCATGGGACAGAATTTGAGAATCAAATGTTTTCCAATTTCTGTGAAGAACAAGGAATCAAACATGAATTTTCTGCTCCTAAGACTCCACAACAAAATGGAGTTGTGGAAAGGAAGAACAGAGTTTTACAAGATATGGCCAGAACCATGATGATAGCCAAGAAAATTTCAACAAAATTCTGGGCTGAAGCTATAAACACTGCCTGTTACATTAGTAACAGAGTTTATATCAGATCTGGGTGGAAACAAACTCCCTATGAACTTTGGAAAGGAAAACAGCCAAACTTGAAATATTTCAGAGTATTTGGAAGTAAATGTTATATCTTAAGGGACAGAGAAAATCTAGGAAAATTTGATTCTAGAAGTGATGAAGGAATTTTTCTAGGATATTCTTCTTCTAGTAGAGCATACAGAGTTTTTAATTTGCAAAAATCTGTTGTAATGGAATCTATAAATGTGCTAATTGATGATGAAGGTATTGACAGTGAATTTTTGCAGGCTGTAGATGAAGAGGATGAAATCAGAGATGCTTCCTCAAGTATTGAAGTGGTTCCTCTGACTAGAACTCTCAAAGACCACCCAACTGAGCAAATTGTTGGAAATATTTCAGATGGTGTCAGAACAAGACATCAGGTACATAATGAGGTAAGATTTTCTTCTTATCTTTCTCAATTTGAGCCAAAATCTTATAAAGATGCATTGTTAGATGATTCTTGGTTGAATGCTATGCATGAAGAACTGAATCAATTTACTAGAAATAATGTTTGGGAATTGGTTGAAAGACCCTCTGATCTGAATGTGATAGGAACCAAGTGGATTTTTAAGAACAAATCTGATGAGAATGGGATAGTAACCAGAAATAAGGCTAGGCTTGTTGCTCAGGGGTATACTCAAGTAGAAGGAATAGATTTTGATGAAACCTTTGCTCCTGTAGCTAGGTTAGAATCAATCAGATTACTGTTGTCTATTGCATGTTACTTGAAGTTTAAACTGTTTCAAATGGATGTTAAGAGTGCATTCTTGAATGGATATCTGAATGAAGAGGTCTATGTAGAGCAACCTAAAGGATATGAGGACACAAATCATCCTAAATATGTCTATAAACTGAACAAAGCCTTGTATGGTCTCAAACAAGCTCCTAGAGCTTGGTATGAGAGACTTACCTTCTTTTTACTTGAATCTGGTTTTATGAGAGGAAATGTAGATAAAACTCTCTTTATTCAAAGAGAGTCCAAACATATTTTGATTGCTCAAATCTATGTTGATGACATAGTGTTTGGGTCCACTTCTGAAAATCATGCTCACTCCTTTGCTGATTTAATGAAAAGTGAATTTGAAATGAGTATGATGGGTGAACTGAACTTTTTCTTAGGTCTTCAGATTTATCAATCTCAACAAGGAATTTTTTTCTCTCAAGCAAAATATTCAAGAAATCTTGTTAAGAGATTCAGCTTAACTCATGCTAAACATGCTAGGACTCCTATGAGTACTAGTTTAAAACTTGGAAAAGATGAATCTGGAAAGGTTGTAAACCCTACCCTGTACAGAGGAATGATTGGGAGTCTACTGTACTTAACAGCAAGTAGACCTGATATAAGCTTTAGTGTTGGAGTTTGTGCTAGATATCAGGCTAATCCTAAAGAATCCCATCTGAATGCTGTAAAAAGGATTATAAAATATGTTAATGGGACTATTGATCTGGGAATCTGGTTTTCCAAAGAGACAAATCCACATCTTACTGGATACACTGATGCTGATTGGGCTGGGTGTATGGATGACAGAAAAAGCACCTCTGGTGGTTGCTTTTACATGGGGAATAATCTCATTGCCTGGTTAAGCAAGAAACAAAACTGTGTTTCTCTGAGTACTGCTGAAGCTGAGTACATTGCTGCAGGAAGCAGCTGTACTCAACTTATATGGATGAAACAAATGTTATCTGATTATGGGTTAGATCAAGATCAAATGATTCTCTTCTGTGATAATCAAAGTGCCATAAATATCTCTAAAAATCCTGTTCAACACTCAAGGACCAAACATATAGATATCAGGCATCACTTTATAAGAGATTTGATTGAAGACAAAACTGTTATGATTGAATATATATCTACTGAAAAACAGTTGGCTGACATTTTTACCAAACCTTTAGATCAAAACAGATTTGAAACTCTTAGGAAATCCTTAGGAGTATGCTCTCAAAACTGAAAATCAGGTTCTGTTTTGAGTTAATTTTGATGTAAAATGTCTCACATATCTGATCAAAATGAATTTGTGTGTGTTCTTATTACTAAGATCTGTTTTCAGGAAGATTGAGTGTATGCATATTGACAGAAATGTCTTATTTCTAACCAGCAACTTTGTCTGAAACACCTTTACGTATTGAAGCTTATTGTGTGGTAAAGCTTGGGATCTATAGGCTATCACCTTTATGAAAAGAAAAGTTTTGGAAATGGCTGCCATAGAGATTAGAGTGAAAGCCACTATAAATCTCAAAAAGAAAAAGATAAAGAAGGTATATTCTTGGAATGAACTGTAAACTCAGGTTTTTTAAGGGTCAATGCCTTCTTTAAAAAGAAAAAGAGATCAGAAAAGGCTACCTATCTCTGATGTGCGAAAGCCACCAAAATGAAGTTGGGATATGTCTATACTTTTCAAGATTGTTTACACTGAAATAGCCTTCTATATGTATGAAGTGTAAAAGTCAAAAATGTTGCTCATTTCTCACAAGCATTGTCTCATTAGTATGCATATGTGCTTAATATCTTGAAGAAAATTTATAGTATGAGAAACCATGAAGGAAATTTTGCTCTTTGATATGAAATGTACCACATCTGAATTAACTTTGATAGGTACTTCAAGATCAGTTTTGTGATAAGTACTTCTTAGATTGAATAAGTTGATTATCTGGATGATTTTTGGTTCAGCTAAAATCTCAGCTTTGTGTTTGGAAGTATGAGGATGTCATGAAGAATTGTTCAAACCTCTTTTATAAATTTCTGCATTGAATCTGTGTTTTTCTTTGTGTGTGCATGTGCACCTTCTACGCCGCCAGTTACTCGCTGGCAGCGTACTTTGTTTGCCTATATATAGGTGAAAGTGCGATTTTTTTTACCCCTATTCTTTTTCACCCTCTTCGTTTTTCCCTCGCCTCTCGCGTCGTGTCCCGGTGCTGCTGTCGCTGTCACTTTCTTCCTTCCTGCCTACTGTTCAGGTAAAAAAAATTTTTTTACTATCTTCGTCCTGCTTCTCCATTTTCTGCTTCCTAGTTCTGTAGTTTTTTCTCATTATTCTAAGCTAGGGTTTAGTAGATTTTTCAGCCATTAGGGCTTTCTCATTTTGTTGGTTGGTGCTGTCTGTTTTCTCTTTCTCTTCCATTTCTTTTTACCATGCCTCTCAAGAGAAAGTCGAGAACTGATTCTCCTTCAACATCGTCTCCTCCTGTGAGGTCTCCTCCTGTGAAGTCTCCTCCTGTGAGGTCTTCTCCTGTTATTTCTTCTCCTCCAGTGAGACCTCCTTCCCCTTCTCATTCTTCTGAACCGTTTGTGGGGAATGGTTTATCTGATTTCAATGCATTCTTCAAGCACAGGCCACTTCTTCTGGAAAGGGCCATCAAGCTTGAGTCTTTTTCTGAATCCCCTTTCTACTCATTGTTTTCGGACAATGGTTGGAAAAAATTTGCTTTACTTGGTGGTTTTGCTTATCCGGACCTGGTCCGAGAATTTTACTCTAATCTTCATCATCTCCATCTTGCCAATCAAGGCTCTGTAAAAGCCTATGTCAGGGGAATTTCTTTCGACTTCTCGAAAGAGCTTATATCCTCTCTTCTTGAACTGCCTCTTGTTGACTCTCCCTCTTTTAACTTTCTTGAGTCACACACTGATCCTCCTATGGAGTCCATCATTCCCTCTCTAATCGTTCAGGGTGCTCCCACTTCTATTAAGAATAAGCCCAACTATTTGCCTCATGGCTCTCTTCAAGATCTTCTCCGGATCTTGAACCTGTTTGTATGTGCTTCTCTTGTTCCTTCTGATCATCACTCAGAGATCTCTCACCATCGGGCAAGACTTCTTCATGCCATCTGGAACAGAGAAAGTATCTGTATTCCTTCCATTATCTTCCATCAGATTCTTCAGTCTCGGAATTTAAAATCCAAGACTGCTGCTCTTCCTTTTGGAATATTCATCTCTTACATGTGTGTTCATCAGGGGGTACTCCCTGATCCGACTGAATTGATCATTCATCCCCGTCCTCCCATTGCTTCCTCCACTCTGACCCGAAGTAAACGAGCAAGTCCGTTTCGGGTGGTGTCTTCTGATCCCTCCTCTTCTCAGTCCTCTCTGTCCAGCTCTGATGCTGTGGCTATCATGGAGAAACTGAATTCCATGCAAGCTTCTCAGGAGGCTTTCAATTCAGAGGTTAGGTCTCACATGCTCATGATGAGCATGTTCAAATCAGAGACCCAAGAGAAGCTGGGGCAATTGGTAAAGGATGTCGATTTTACATGTGGAGAAGTACAAAGGGACGTTGCTGCTCAGCAACGTATGCAAAATGAAGCGGATCATTTTCTGGAATGCATTCGGAAGACTCAGCTGGAGATGGATCACAAGCTCAGTTGGCTGCACTCCAGATCCCAAGATGCATACAAGCACTACTCAAGGTCTTGGGAACCCAAACCACCTTCCAGAAAGGGGGAGAAATTTGGATGATGCTACTGGAGTTTCTGTTTCTGTTGATGGTTTGGATGGGTTGATGCTGATGCTTGCTGTTTGCTGCTGCCTATTATTCTTTTTGCTGTGGATATGATGTTTTTTTTTGTTATGTTCTGTTCTGGGTGTTTTCTCCTGTCTTTCTTTCTTGAACATTGTATATGATTCTGTTATCTGTATATCTTTTTGTAAATGAATGAAATTCTGGATTCGTCCAAATCATTGTGTCTCTCGTTAACAGTGTGGTTTTAAAATTCTTAAATGGAAATCATCATTAACTGCGGTTGATATTAAACACTGGTGTAAGGTTGTTGTCAGGCATTTGCCAAGGGGGAGATTGTAAGTGTGAAAACTCACACTCCTGTTATGGCAAATGATTGACAAATTATGTCTTCTAATGAAGCTTCAAGATGTGCAGATTAAACAATGAAAATTCAGTGAATTTAGTAAAGAAGAAGAAGTTGATGCCACCACACTGCTACCACACCGCTGCCACCCCGTTGGCAGCGCATAAGGGAATTCGTGTTTTGAAAGAAAGGTTCGTGCACCTGCCGCATACTCTCCCGCTAGCAGCTCGCTAGCAGCGCGCTTTTAACTGATTCAACTTACTCTGAGCGGGACTTGAGTTCGCCACCAGCCGTCTACATCGATCGCTTCACGACGCCACCAGCGCTCGACGCGATCTGAGTTTTTATTCTTTAAATAGACGTGTTGTAATTTTTTATCGTGACTTTTTTCTTTGGATCATTTGGATTTCGAATCTTGAGGTGTTTGAGATTCGATCAAATCTTCTTTAGAGAGTCGGAGATCGAGTGAGGGGGAGATCTGAGATAGATCGCCTGGAATTGAAGACAGAGGATTCTTCTTTAATTCGGAACTTCATCTGATCGTGTGATCGCCTGGACTGGTGATCGGCCTTGATTGATGCGTAGGTGGATTCCTACTGCATTGGATCGTCTCAGTGGATTCTGAGAGGATTGCTGCGATCTGGATTGATCGTGTCCTGCAGCTTGTGGATTCAAGCTGTGTTGCAGTTCGTGGATTCGAACTGTGGATCACTGGTGAGTGATTGTTTGCGATCTGGACTGATCGTGTTCTGCAGCTTGTGGATTCAAGCTGTGTAGCAGTTCGTGGATTCGAACTGTGGATTGCTGTTGAGTGAGTCAAATTGTAAAGGTTAAGTATATACTCCTTTGTAATTGTCTTCTCATTCAATAGTGGATTTTGAAGGGTTAATCGCCTCATATAGACTCGAGGTTTTTCCTGGATCTGGATCCAGGTTTCCTCGTATAATTCTTTGTGTACTGTTTTCGCATTGTTCAATTCTGAATTGTTATAGATCGTGGACCTTTAGAGTAGTCCTTTACTCTTTCAGTGGGAGAATTCCAGTAAGAGTGAAACAAATAGGTTAGTAGGAACGTAAAAAGATAAGAGAAAACATATACAAAATTGTATAAGGAAATGCACATGTATATTGAAAAAGAGATGCGAAACATTACCAAATTACAAGTTCCTTGCTTTTGGATGATGTTGGGATTCTCAGGGAATTTCAGCAGCGCTTCCGCGTCTACGGAGGTTTTCTAAATTGATTTTGAAAGAGTCTTGGTAAGAGGTTGGGTTTAAAAGAAGGTATTTGGGGGTTTAGGAATGGTTTTGGGATGACAAGGGCATTTTGGGTATTAAATGGGTGTAGGTATTGGGGTGGTGGCAATTGGGCAGAGTTTCGGCCGTGGAAAGCACGCAGACGGAGAGGGGAGAGGCCAAGGGGAAAGCTTGTTGAAATGAGGGGGGGCTCTCTATTTACAGGCAAAAAGGGGCGTGCCCGTATTTGAAGTACGGGCATGCCTTGCCCGTACTTCAAGTACGAGCGTGCCTTGCCTGTAATTCAAATACGGGCGTGCCTTATCCGTAATTCAAATACGGGCAAAAAACGCACATTTCCAAATCTCGCAAAATTGGCCGTACGGGACGTGTGTCCCGCCGTACAGCGACGCGTGTCTTCTTCCAGAAGCTTGCCGGTATTTCAAATACGGGCATGCCCTGCCCGTAATTGAAATACGGTCCAGCACGTTTTTAAAATGTTTGGATTCCAAACCTTTATTCAATTTGGTTTTTTGCAAGATTTTCATTTGATTTTTCCGATTATTTTATTAAAAAGCGAGATTCTATTTATTAAAATATTATTAAACACATTTATCTTATTTATTTTATTGGTTTATTCCATTTTTTGCTGCCTTTTTGCCACATGGGCAGTTTTTCTGAAACTTCAACTGCTCATAACTTCTTCGTCCGATGTCCGATTTTAGCAAATTTGGTGTTGTTGGAATCGGCTCGAAATCACCTATCCATTGGGATCAAGTTTGGTAGCTGAATTGGGGTCGAACAAAAAGTCAACTTTTCGCTCCCCAAAAGTTTGACCAACTCATAACTTTCTCATCCGGACTCTGATTCCAGCAAACTCAGTTGCGTTCGAACCGTGTCAAAATGCTCTTTTTAATGAGATGAAGTTTGATGGTCAAATTCACTTGAATCAAAAGTCAATTTTTTGGCCCCCTCAGGGTTTGACTTTTTAATTGAAATTTTCATTTTCTTCATTTTTTGGGGTGCAAAAATCAGGTACTAACACCCATGTCCCAATTTGGGTTTCCGGTCAACCGGAAACCAGAAACCCTGTTGGTTCACCCGGTTCGGCTTTAAGCAATACAACAAATCAGCAAACACTTCAAAACTAGTTTTTATCAAATTAATAAGGTAACCAAAAATTGATTTCGGTTAAACACCAAATACAGTATAACCGAAAATGGATCTCGGTTATACTGTAATTCTAGCTTAACTGAAATTGGATTTTGATTAAGCCAGAAAACACTCATAACCGATCTGAGTTTTCGATTAACCTATAGAAAACAGTTTTTTCAATTCTTCAACAGCAAACCACTCCCTGCTACTTGTTTGCATGTATGAGGCCTACGTGGGCCCCTGGGTGGGCCCACAGTGGTATAAAAACTCGAAGATTGGCCTTGCTTGGCCACCAGCTAGTCAGCTATACACCCAAATTGCAGTATCTACAACCAATAACTCAAGGACGAAGCAAACACAACTCACTACATGCTTAAACTTAGTGGAGGAAGGTGCCCATGCTCATGCCTTCATGCCAAAAGCAATGAAGTTTAAGAGGGAATCTAACATGCCTTATTTGAACCAAACATGCATGTGCTCATGTGCATATGTGGAAAGAGAAGAGGACAACTTGAAAAACAAGACAAACAGTAAGTGAAGTATGGCAATCATGATGTGTGGGTGGGATGAAGCATGCTATTCATGTACACAAGCAAAAATCCAAATGCTAGGCAAACCCTATTTCATGATAAAACAAACACAAAGATACCAAGCATGACACTTAAGCTAACATGGCAAAAGAAAGAAGGGATCCGGGGGGTTTAACGGGGTACAAAAGATTTTAAGGGGAAGAAGAGAACATGCTCTCCTTATACTTTATACAACATGTGAGTGCACGGGGTGGAGATGTGGACATGGCCTAACTGAAACAAACTCTCGTTTCCTCTCGTGAAGCCCATCCCTCTCTCCTTACCATGAGAGCTCTACTATTAGGAGGGGAGCATCAAATGAAGAAGGAAAGGAGATCCAACATGCTAAACTCAACGAAAATAACATACAAGAGGTGAAGAATATTACAATATGCTCACAATGCTCTTATTCTCATATATGTCGAATGAAATTACCAAGGAAGCTTACCTTGAGGGCTTAAAGACCCTTGAGTGATGAGTTGAACTTCCTTCAAGGCTTAAAGACCCTTGTTCTTGTGCTTGAGATGAAGAGAGAAGGGGGGAGAAAGGATTCCACAAGGTCTTGTGGGGTTTAGGGCTTGAAGATGTAGAAAGAAAGGGGGGAAGAGGGGTTCGGACAAGGCTGGGAGAGAGGGCAGAGCAAAAAGTCTCCAACCCCAGAAAATGAGCTGCTGAGCAGCTTTTATAGAAAAAAATTGAATAACCGGAATTTAATTCCGGTTATGAAGAAAATATAGTATAACCGAAATTTAATTTCGGTTATACTATAAACCATGTGTAACCGAAATTAAATTTCGGTTATTTTTGCACTTGATTAGCAATTAATTTCTGTCAAGTACGGGATCAAAGAATCTGTCAGGTGATTTTTTATTTCACTTTATGAACCGGAATTGAATTTCGGTTATTCTGCCAATATTTTTGATATTTACAGATTGCCCCCCGGATTTGACCGATTTGACTGATTTAACACTGGAGATATTCACAGATTGCCCCCTGCGCAATTTTGGTTTAATCCCTGAGATATTTTGCAGATTTTAGATATTTACGGATTGCCCCTCGAGATATTTTTCTGCGTTTCTCGCCACGTGTACAATTTCCTTGCCACGTGTGCAGTTTCCGACATTGCTGCCCAGAAACTTCAACAGCTCATATCTTCTTCATCCGGACTCCGATTTGAGCAAACTCAGTTGCGTTAGAACCTTGTCGATATTCTCTATCCACTGAGATAGGGCAAAGTGGTCAATTATCACTTGATCCAAAAGTCAACTTTTCATCTAGGGTTTGCATTTCCGGCACTTCCAGGGGTGCAAAAATGAGGTGCTGACACATGCCAATGACATATATGCCCTACATAGAGAAGGGCCATGCTGATGTCATGTTATGCAACTCACTTGGGGGTGCATGCTTGTTATCCTCATATATTTGGCATTGATGACACCTCCTAACATGTATACAGCAATCGCGCTCCATAGTCAACCAATAGTATCCCAATCGCAGAATCTTCCTTGCAAGCATGTGCCCGTTTATATGGGGTTCATAAACTCCTCCATGTACAGTCTCAATCAATCTTTCTGACTCAGCCTTGGCAACACATCTAAGTAGGATATCATTATGTGATCTCTTGTATAGATGTCCACCACTTAGTAGGAACTGACCGGCTAATCTCTGTATTATCCTTTTCTCAGTAGAAGTGACCTTTTCTGGCAGATTCTGATCATTCAAGAAATTTTTGATGTCTTGAAACCACGGTACTTCCTCTTCTGGTGCTACCTCTAGAACAAGACAGTATGCAAGCTCATCTCTTACTTCAATTTCTAGTGGTTTGATATCTAACCCTTATGGCATGCTGACCATTGAAGCCAATGTTGCTAGAGCATCTGCAAACTGATTTTTGGCCCTTAGCATATAGTTGAAGGAAATTTGAGTAAATTTAGTGCTTATTTCTTCCAAATACTGGTGATAGGGGATCAATTTGTGATCCTTGGTTTTCCATTCACCAGTTGTTTGAAAGATGATAAGACTCGAATCTCCATATACGTTAAGTTCCTCTACTTCATGGTCTATGGCAGCTTGCAACCCAATTATGCATGCTTCATACTCTGTAATATTGTTTGTACATTGAAATCTCAACTTCACTGCGATTGGGATGTGTGACCCATCCGGCTTGACCAAAACTGCCCCAATTCCATTTTATTCATGTTGGCAACCCCATCGAAGAACATCTGCCAAGAGCTTTCACTTTCCTCTTCTTCAGTAAACAGAATTGCCTCATCAGGAAAGTTAGTCTTCAAAGGTTGGTATTCTAGTAGAGGATGTGTAGCTAGGTGATCGGCAATGGCTTGACCTTTAATCGCCTTCTATGTGATGTATGTGAGGTCAAATTCGGAAAGCAACAACTGCCACTTCCCTGTTCTGCCAGTTAGAGCTGGTTTCTCAAATAAGTATTTCAAAGGGTCCATCCGGGATATCTCTAATGTGGAGTGACTGAGGAAGTAATGCCTCAGTCTCTGAATCACCCACACTAAAGCACAACAGGTCTTTTCCAAAGGGGAGTACTTGGCTTCATATTCTGTGAACTTCTTACTCAGATAGTAAATTGCCCTTTCCTTTCTACCAGTCTTATCATGCTGTCCCAAGACACACCCCATCGATGTCTCCAAAACCAACAAGTAGAGAATCAATGGTCTTCCTGGAGTTGATGGCACTAACACAGGTGGATTCAGCAAATATTCCTTTATTGTATCAAAGGCATGTTGGCAATCATCATTCCAGTCCGTTGGGTTGTTCTTTCTTAGCAGCTTGAAAATCGGTTCACAGATAGCAGTGAGCTGTGCTATGAACCGGCTTATGTATTGAATCCTTCCAAGAAAACCCCTAACTTCCTTCTCCGTTCTGGATGATGGCATTTCAATAATTGCCCTTGCTTTGGCCGGGTCAATTTCAATTCCTTTTTTTCTTACAATGAAACCCAATAATTTTCTTGATGTAGCCCCAAAGACGCATTTTGCTGGGTTCAACCGTAAACTGTATTTCCTGAGTCGGTCGAACACCTTCTTCAAATTGATCAAGTGGTCCTCTTCTTTGCATGATTTGGCAATCATATCATCCACATAGACCTCCATCTCCTTGTGGATCATATCATGGAATAGTGCTGTCATGGCTAGCTCGTAAATTGCCCCGGCGTTCTTAAGCCCAAACGGTATGACCGTGCAGTGGAAGGTGCCCCAAGGTGTGATAAATGTCATTTTCTCTTGATCTTCCTTTGCCATCTTGATCTAATTATACCCTGAGAAACCATCCATGAATGAGAACAGGCTATGTACAGCAGTGTTATCGACCAGAATGTCGATGTGTGGAAGTGGAAAATCATCCTTTGGGCTTGCCTTGTTTAGATCCCTGTAGTCCACGCACATCCTGACTTTTCCATCCTTCTTTGGTACTGGCACTATGTTTGCGAGCCACTCGGGGTACGTGGAGACTGCCAAAAATCCCGCTTGGAATTGCTTGACCACTTCATCTTTGACCTTCAGTGTCCATTCCGATTTCAATCTCCTCGGCTTTTTCTTAATCGGCTTGACCCCTGGCAGAATTGGTAGCCTGTGCACAACCATGTCAGTATCCAGCCTTGGCATGTCTCGGTACAACCATGCAAACACATCTTCATAATCTGCCAAGAATCGTGACATTGCATTACGTTGCTCATCAGACAGGCATGCCCCAATTTTCACTATTTTTGGGTCATCTTCGATCCCTAGATTTATTGAGATGATCTCCTTAATATTAGGTTGCACACCCTTTTCATGACCCTCCAACTAATATTCAATTTCCTTGGGAGGGTCTTCTTCTTCGACCTCGGTCTCTTCTTAGATCTCCATTAGGTCAAATTCAAGCTCAAGGTCGAAGTCATATTCGGCCTGATCTAACTCTGTTTGCTTATATGGTTCATAAATAGTTTGGACCTTTTTGAAAAAATTAAATTTTCTAGAAAAAATAGAAAAATCTTTTCGGGTTTTTCGTGAGCCTTCTAAAAAACTTTCCTTGAAGACGAAGGCTCATTAAGACCTTCAGGAAAATGGCATTCCACTAATGAATTTTTTTTTTGGAAGCCGCATCTGTTTGCCAAACAAACGCCGCCTCAAAGGTAAGGGGAGTTTCCTCCCAATTATTTAAAACAAATTTTTCAGGAGTAGGGGAAATGGAGCAAGCCTGCTCATCAAGCTCAGAATCCGATGCCATCATTACTGGATGAGTTGTACTACCATTTTCTGCCACGAGGACCAATCCAGGTATAACCTCTTCTGGAATCCTTACTGCTGCCCAATCAATGAAAGGCAACTCCTTATCATCTTCAGTCTTTTCGCCTTCAGTCATGGCGAAGAAAGCCCCAATGTCCTCAGTGACATCATGCTGCTTTTTGAGCTGTGGCCCAAGCCCGCCCATTGTTTCAGGTGCAGAAGGTGAGTTGTATAGTTGCAGGGTTGGAATAGATGGCTTTTGGAAGGGATTGATGTTGTGGTATGGAGGCTTGGACTGATCCATGGAAGGAGACAGTTGGATCGTATATGAAGGTTTAGGAAAATTTTCCCTTAAATGAGGGAATTTTCCTCTACTTCTCTTCTCTACATTCTCCCCTTCTTCCTACTTCTGCCTTCTCCATCCTCTTGGTTTAAACCCCAACCCTACTCTAGGGGTAAGCTTCTTGGCCTTTATTGGTTCCAATCTCCCTTGCAAATTGACCCCCAGACCCTTTCCTGGATGGAAATTGTATTTCTCCATCTTTTTCTTTACCATCCTCTCAACAGCAGTCATTTTCTCTTTGAAAGAGTAGAGGACTACTCTATAGGTCCACGATCTACAACAATTAAGAATTTAACAATGCGGAAACATACACACAGAGAATTATACGAGGAAACCTGAATCCAGATCCAGGAAAAACCTCGAGTCTATATGAGGCGACTAACCCTTCGAAATTCCACTATTGAATGAAAAGACAATTACAAAGGAGCACACACTTAACCTTTACAATTGAACTCACTCAACAGCAATCCACAGTTCGAATCCACGAACTGCAACACAGCTTGAATCCACAAGCTGCAGAACACGATCAATCCAGATCGCAAACAATCACTCACCAGTGATCCACAGTTCGAATCCACGAACTGCAACACAACTTGAATCCACAAGCTGTAGAACACGATCAATCCAGATCGCAACAATCACCTCAGAGTCCACTGAGACGATCCAATGCACTAGGAATCCACCTATGCATCAACCAAAGCCGATCACCAATCCAGGTGATCACACGATCAGGTGAAATTCCGAATTGAAGAAGAATCCTCGACCTTCAATTCCAGGCGATCTATCTCAGATCTCCCCCTCACTCGATCGCCGACTCTCTAAAGAAGATTTGATCGAATCTCAAACACCTCAAGATCCGAAATCAAATTGATCCAAAGAAAAAAGTCCATTCTAAAAATTACAGCACGTCTATTTAAAGGAGAAAACTCCGATCGCGTCGAGCGCTGGTGGCGTCGTGGAGCGATCGGGGTAGACGGCTGGAAGCGAACTCAAGTCCCGCTCAGAACAAGTTGAATAAGTTAAGGGCGCGCTGCCAGCGAGCTGCTAGCGGGAGAGAACACGGCATGTGCACAGCTGATCATAGAATCTTCAATCTCGCTCTGCGCTACCAGCGGCGTGTCGGCGTCACCTTACAATGCTAGTGCACGTACCTTACTTTCAAAGCACTGATTCACTTATGCGCTGCCAGCGGAGTGGCAGCGGCGTTGATCTTCACAAGTGCCTTTACAAGAAATGCTCTATTTAGAAAATCTTTCATTTCCTTGAGCTACCAGCGGCGTTGTAGCTGTGTGGCAGCATCGTCTTCTTCTTCTTTACTAAATTCACTGAATTTTCATTATTTAATCTGCACATCTTGAAGATTTATTAGAAGACATAATTTGTCAAACATTTGCCATAAAAGGAGTGTGAGTTTTCACACTTACAATCTCCCCCTTGGCAAATGCCTGACAACAACCTTAAAACAGTGTTTAATATCAAACTCAGTTAACATTGATTTCCATTTAAGAATTTTAAAACCACGCTGATAAGGAGAGACACAATGATTTTGGAGAATCCAGAATTTCATTCATTCAAAAAGGATATACATTGTTCCAACAGATATATACACAGATATATACACATCCAACCAACCAACATAAAACTTCCCTTACAAACCCACAGAAAACTCCTCCACAAGCCAACTTTTAGAAACATAACAAATACACAACACATAGAGAGAAGAAAAAAAATAACAAGCAGCAAGCAGCAGCAACAACCCAGCAGAACCATCAACAGAAACATCAACCCCAACAGCATCATCATCCAAAAAACTCCCCCTTTCTGGAAGGTGGTTTTGGTTCCCAAGTCCTTGAGTAATGCTTGTATGCGTCTTGGGACCTGGAGTGCAGCCAACAGAGTTTGTGATCCATCTCCAGCTGAGTCTTCCGAATGCTTTCCAGAAAATGATCAGCTTCATTTTGCATTCGTTGCTGAGCAGCAACATCCCTTTGTACCTCACCACAGGTAAAATCAACATCCTTTGCCAGTTTCTCCAGCTTCTCTTGGGTCTCTGATTTGAACATGCTCATCATGAGCATGTGAGCCCTAACTTCAAAATTGAAAGCCTCCTGGGAGGCTTGCATGGAATTCAGTTTTTCCATAATTGCCACAGCATCAGAGCTGGACAAAGAGGACTGAGAAGAAGAGGGTTCAGAAGACACCAAACGAAAAGGATTTGCTCGTTTACTTCTGGTCAGGGTGGAGGAGTCAATGGGAGGTCTGGGATGAAGGATCATTTCAACAGGATCAGGGAGTACCCCCTGATGAATGCACAGGTAAGTGATGAATATGCCAAAAGGAAGAGCAGCAGTCTTGGATTTTAAATTCCGAGACTGAAGGATCTGATGGAAGATGATGGAGGGAATACAGACACTGTCTCTGTTCCAGAGAGCATTAAGAAGTCTTGCTCTCGAGTGAGAAATCTCAGAATGGTGATCTAAGGGAACAAGAGAAGCACACACAAACAGATTCAAGATCCGGAGAAGATCTTGAAGAGAGCCATGAGGAAGGTAGTAGGGCTTGTTTTTTATGGAAGTAGGAGCACCCGGAACAATTAGAGAAGGAATAATAGACTCCATCGGAGGATCAGTATGAGAATCAAGAAAGTTAAAGGAAGGAGAATCAACAAGGGGCAGTTCGAGAAGAGAGGAGATAAGCTCTTTCGAGAAGTCGAAAGAGATACCCCTGACATAGGCTTTGACAAAGCCTTGATAGGCAAGATGAAGATGGTGGAGGTTCGAATAAAATTCTCGAACCAGGTCCGGATATGCAAAACCACTGACCAAAGCAAATTTTTTCCAACCATTGTCCGAAAACAATGAGTAGAGAGGAGATTCAGAAAAAGACTCAAGCTTAATGGCCCTTTCCAAAAGGAGTGGCCGGTGCTTGAAGAACTCATTAAAATCAGAGAAACCATTCCCAAGGAATGGTTCAGAGGAATGAGAAGGGTAAGGGGGTCTCATTGGAGGAGAAGAGATAACAGGAGAAGACCTCACAGGAGGAGAAGATGTGGAAGGAGAATCAGTCCTCGATTTTCTCTTGAGAGGCATGGTGAAGATTTAAAAAAAATGAAAGAGAGAGAACAAAACAGACAGAAACAAACAATGCACGATAAAGCCCTAATGGCAGAATAATCTATCAAACCCTAGCTAAGAAGAACGGGAGAAGACCACTGAAATAGGAAGCAGAAAATGGAGAAGCAAGATGAAGACAGTAAAAAAATTTTACCTGAACAGTGAACAAGGTGATGGAGGGTAAGCACAAAGGCAGAGTAAGACCACGACACGAGGAGCGAGGTGAAAAGCAGAGAGAGTAAAAAACAGAGGTAAAAAAATGAAACAGATTTCCCCCTTTTATAGGGAAAAAGATTTCGCTGCCAGCGTGCATCCAGCGACGCTTACCACGGCAGGTGCCAAAGCACGAAATAGAGGAGAGGCTACCAGCACGCTTCTAGCGACGTAGAAGGTGCACATGCACACTCAAACAAAAATACACTCATAAGGCAAAAATTTATAGAAAGAGTTTGAACTATTCTTCATGAAAAAAAATCATACTTCTAAACACAAAGCTAAGATTTTAACTAAACTGAAATCATCCAGATAATCAACTGTTATTCAATCCAAGAAGTACTTATTCACAAAACTGATCTTAAGGAACCTATCAAGGTTAATTCAGATGTGACACATTTCATATCTATGACCAAAATTCCTTCATGGTTGCTCATACTATAAATTTTCTTCAAGATATTGAGCTCATATGCATATTAATTAGTCAATGTTTGTGTAGTGTGTGAAAAACATTTTTTGACTTTTACACTTTATACATATGGAAGGCTATTTTAGTGTAATCATACTTGGAAAGTATAGACATACCCCAACTTCATTTTGGTGGCTTTCGCACATCAGAGATAGGTAGCCTTTTCTGATCTCTTTTTGTTTTCTTTTTGTAGAAGGCATTGACCCTTAAAAAACCTGAGTTTACAGTTCATTCCAAGGATATACCTTCTTTCTCTTTTTCTTTTTGAGAATTACAGTGGCTTTCACTCTAGTCTCTATGGTAGCCATTTCCAAAACTTTTCTTTCCATGAAGGTGATAGCCTATAGAATCCAAGCTTCAAACACACAATAAACTTCAATGCACAAAAGTGTTTAAGACAAAAATGATAGTTGATTATAAAACATTTCTATCAATATGCATAGACTCAAGCTTCCTAAAGTAAGATTTCAGTATCAAGAACACACAAGATCATTTTTAACAGATATGTAGATTATTTTACATCTAAATTAACTCAAAACAGAATCTGATTTTCAGTTTTGAGAGCAAACTCCTAAGGATTTCCTAAGAGTTTCAAATCTGGTCTGATCTAAAGGTTTAGTGAAAATGTCAGACAACTGTTTTTCAGTAGATATATATTTAATCAAAACAGTTTTGTCTTCAATTAACTCTCTTATAAATTGATGCCTGATGTCTATATGTTTGGTCCTTGAGTGTTGAACAGGATTTTTAGAAATATTTATGGCACTCTGATTGTCACAAAAGAGAATCATTTGGTCCTGATCTAAACCATAATCAGATAGCATTTGTTTCATCCAAATTATTTGAGTACAACTGCTTCCAGCAGCAATGTACTCTGCTTCAGCAGTACTCAGAGAAACTGAGTTTTGCTTTTTGCTTAACCAAGCAATGAGATTATTTCCCATATAAAAGCAACCACCAGAGGTGCTTTTCCTATCATCCATACACCAAGCCCAATCAGCATCAGTGTATCCAGTCAGATATGGGTTTGTTTCTTTGGAAAACCAAATTCCCAGATCAACAGTACCATTAACATACTTTATAATCCTTTTTACAGCATTTAGATGAGATTCTTTAGGATTGGCCTGATATCTTGCACAAACTCCAACACTAAAACATATATCAGGTCTACTTGCTGTTAAGTACAGAAGACTTCCAATCATCCCTCTATACAAGGTAGGGTATATATCCTTACCAGATTCATCTTTTCCAAGCTTTAAGCTAGTACTCATAGGAGTCCTAGCATGTTTTGCATGAGTTAAACTAAATCTTTTGACTAGATTTCTAGCATATTTTGCTTGAGAGAAAAAAATCCCTTGTTGAGATTGATAAATCTGAAGTCCTAAGAAAAATTTCAGTTCACCCATCATACTCATCTCAAATTCACTTTTCATTAAGTCTGCAAAGGAGTGAGCATGATTTTCAGAAGTAGATCCAAACACTATGTCATCTACATAGATTTGAGCAATCAAAATATGTTTGGACTCTCTTTGAATAAAGAGAGTTTTATCCACATTTCCTCTCATAAAACCAGATTCAAGTAAAAAAGAGGTGAGTCTCTCATACCAAGCTCTAGGAGCTTGTTTGAGTCCATACAAGGCTTTGTTCAGTTTATAAACATATTTAGGATGATGTGTGTCCTCAAATCCTTTAGGTTGCTCTACATAGACCTCTTCATTCAGATATCCATTCAAGAATGCACTCTTAACATCCATTTGAAACAGTTTAAACTTCAAATAGCATGCAATAGACAAAAGTAATCTGATTGATTCTAACCTAGCTACAGGAGCAAAGGTTTCATCAAAATCTATTCCTTCTACTTGAGTGTATCCCTGAGCAACAAGCCTAGCTTTATTTCTGGTTACTATCCCATTCTCATCAGATTTGTTCTTAAAAATCCATTTGGTTCCTATCACATTCAGATCAGAGGGTCTTTCAACCAATTCCCATACATTATTTCTAGTAAATTGGTTTAGTTCTTCATGCATAGCATTTAACCAGAATTCATCCAACAAGGCATCTTTATACGATTTTGGCTCAAATTGAGATAGATAAGAGGAAAATCTTACCTCATTATGTACTTGATGTCTTGTTCTTACACCATCTGAAATATTTCCAACAATTTGCTCAGAAGGGTGATCTTTGAGAGTTTTTGTCAGAGGAACCACTTCATTTCTTGAGGAAGCATCTCTGATTTCATCCTCTTCATCTACAACCTGCAAAGTTCATAGTCAGTTCCTTCATCATCTATTAGCACATTAATAGATTCCATTACAATAAATTTTTTATTGTTTCCAATGATTCCATAACAATTGTCATTTGTTCTTACACCTATAAGAACAGTTTTACCAGAATTATCCAAAATTTTACATTCTTTTCTGGTAAAATTGACAAACAATCTGGAATCACATAACTGGCTAATACTAATCAAGTTTGCCTTCAAACCAGATACAAATAACACATCTTTCAGACAAACACCATTAGGACCATTTACAATTCCTTTACCTTTAACTTGAGAAGTGCTTCCATCACCAAATGTAACACTTCCACCAAAGTATTCTTCGAAGGTACTAAACATAGACCTATGTCCACACATATGTCTTGAACAACCACTGTCCAAGTACCACATGTTGACATCATGAGCTTTCAAAGCTACATGAACCACATTAGCAACTAAGGAATCTTTTCTAACCCAAATCTGTTTTTCAGGAGTTTTCTAAGAAGTACCTTCATCAACTACTTGAGTTTTTGAAGGAAGTTTCTTTGACAGATTTGTGACTTCCTTATTTAATGTTTCAGTCAATTTTAACAGGGAATCAAATCTGTTATGTAAATCCAAGGACTGACTTTGATTTACTTTCCTCTTATTGTCAAAATACCCCTTAAGAAAACCATGCAAAACATAACACTTTGGTCTTATATGACCCTTTTTATTGCAATGATGACATACAGGCATGAACCTATGTTCAGAAAAAACAACATTTCCAGATTTGACAGTATTTCTAAACTGTACAGATTTAGATTTCTCAAATGTTGAAGATTTACCTGTTGGTCTTACTTCTCCAGCAGAAATTTTCTGTGAAGATTCCTTGTTATGATTACTTACACTCATTCTCTTTTCAGCAGAATTTGAGCTTTCAAGAACTTCCTTTGAAGTTGATTCCTCATCAATTTGATGATTTCCTGCAGAAGAATTTGAAGCATTAGATTTACTTGAATTTGAAACTTTCTCAAGTTCAATCACTTTACCTTGAAGTGCAGAAATCTGAGCTTCCTTTTCTTTTAGTTTTTCAGTTTTTTCAGTTAAAGAAGTTACCAGAGAATTTTCTTTGGCATGTCTTTCAAGTAAGTTCTTGTTTATTGAATCTATTTCTGCAAGAGCTTTATTTTTCTCTGTTTCTGATTCCTTCAATTTTTTACTCAGTTTCTTGACTTTCTTCTGAGCTCTATTGAATTCCTTATAGAGCTGATTGTAGGCTTCTTGTAGTTTTTCTTCATCATCTGATAAAGTCTCTTTATTATCTCCTGCAATTCCAGAGATTGAACTACCAGAAGAAGATGAGTAAAAGGAATTGAAAGCAGTAAAATTAGCAGAAATATCCTCATCAGATTGAGAAGAATTATCAGTATTACTGTCATCCCAAGTAACCTGATAATTTGTCTTTTTCTTTTTATCCTTTGAGGGACAATCAGAGGCAACATGTCCAAATCCTCTACATTTGTAACATTGAACTTCATCATTCTGAGAAAATTTCTTCTCCTTTCTTAGATCAGAAATTTTCTTATCAGATCTCCTATTAGATCTGTCCATGGATGATGAAGGATTGGATTGTCTCTTTTTAAACATTCTCTTAAACTTTTTAGCTAAGAGAACAAGTTCATCCATATCTACATCAGAATTATCTGATTCTTCAGTATTTACAGATTTTAGAGCTATTCCTTTACTCCTTTTAGGAATATTCAGATCTAGCTCATAAGTCTGTAAAGATCCTACCAGATCTTCAATTCTCATGGTATCTACATCTTTTGCCTCTTGTATGGCAGTAACTTTAGGTCTGAATTTTTCAGGCAAAGATCTCAAGATTTTTCTAACAACCTTAGATGTAGAAATCTTTTCTCCAAGATTAAAACTCGAATTAACAATATCTGATAGTTTAGCATAAAACTCATCAAAAGACTCATCATCTATCATATATAGAGTTTCGAAAGATGTAGTAAGTCTTTGAAGTCTGGATAGCTTGACAGCTGAGGTTCCTTCATGAGTGACCTCAAGAATGTCCCAAGCTTCCTTAGTGACTTCATATGAGGAAATTCTCCTGAATTCCTCAACACTAACAGCACAAAATAAGGCATTCATTGCCTTGTTGTTCCATCCACATAGATCAGATTCAGTTTTAGTCCACTGATCATGAGGTTTAGGGATCACAACACCTCCTTCTGTTGTGATCTCAGGTGGATGATAACCATTACAAACCGAGAGCCAGACACGCTCATCGATAGATTTCAGGTAAGCTCTCATTCTTGCTTTCCAGTAAGAATAATTGTTACCTTCAAATAAAGGAGGTCGAGAGGCAGATCCTCCTTCTTTTCCAAAGTCCATGCTATAGATCTAGATCACACTTTGTATAGCAATTCAAAGTGAATAGGCTCTGATACCAATTGAAAGAGTAGAGGACTACTCTATAGGTCCATGATCTACAACAATTAAGAATTTAACAATGCGGAAACATACACACAGAGAATTATACGAGGAAACCTGAATCCAGATCCAGGAAAGACCTCGAGTCTATATGAGGCGACTAACCCTTCGAAATTCCACTATTGAATGAAAAGACAATTACAAAGGAGCACACACTTAACCTTTACAATTGAACTCACTCAACAGCAATCCACAGTTCGAATCCACGAACTGCAACACAGCTTGAATCCACAAGCTGCAGAACACGATCAATCCAGATCGCAAACAATCACTCACCAGTGATCCACAGTTCGAATCCACGAACTGCAACACAGCTTGAATCCACAAGCTGCAGAACACGATCAATCCAGATCGCAACAATCACCTCAGAGTCCACTGAGACGATCCAATGCACTAGGAATCCACCTATGCATCAACCAAAGCCGATCACCAATCCAGGTGATCACACGATCAGGTGAAGTTCCAAATTGAAGAAGAATCATCGACCTTCAATTCCAGGCAATCTATCTCAGATCTACCCCTCACTCGATCGCCAACTCTCTAAAGAAGATTTGATCGAATCTCAAACACCTCAAGATCCGAAATCAAATTGATCCAAAGAAAAAAGTCCATTCTAAAAATTACAGCACGTCTATTTAAAGGAGAAAACTCCGATCGCGTCGAGCGCTGGTGGCGTCGTGGAGCGATCGGGGTAGACGGCTGGAAGCGAACTCAAGTCCCGCTCAGAACAAGTTGAATCAGTTAAGGGCGCGCTGCCAGCGAGCTGCTAGCGGGAGAGAACACGGCATGTGCACAGCTGATCATAGAATCTTCAATCTCGCTCTGCGCTACCAGCGGCGTGTCGGCGTCACCTTACAATGCTAGTGCACGTACCTTACTTTCAAAGCACTGATTCACTTATGCGCTGCCAGCGGAGTGGCAGAGGCGTTGATCTTCGCAAGTGCCTTTACAAGAAATGCTCTATTTAGAAAATCTTTCATTTCCTTGAGCTACCAGCGGCGTGGTAGCTGTGTGGCAACATCGTCTTCTTCTTCTTTACTAAATTCACTGAATTTTCATTATTTAATCTGCACATCTTGAAGATTTATTAAAAGACATAATTTGTCAAACATTTGCCATAAAAGGAGTGTGAGTTTTCACACTTACACTCTTCTTTTTTCTCACACCCCCTAGGTATAAAATTTACCGTTTCAAACTGAAACGAGTGGAATGCAATTTTGTCAACAGTTAAATCAACATTGACGAAGGGTACGTCAGGTGCCACTATGGGAGGTATTAAATTCTTAGCTAGGACAGTTATCACCCTTTGTCCTCTTATATATTTCACCCTTTGGTGAAGAATAGATGGTATTGCCCTAGCCGAGTGTATCCACGGCCTCCCTAGGAGCAGATTGAAGGCTACTGGAATATTCATCACTTCAAATGTGATGTTAAAGATATTCGATCCAATGGTGACCGGCAGTTCAATCTCCGCTAGGGAGTATATTTTAGAGCTATCGAAAGCCCTCACAATCCTCCCATTCTGTTTGATCTTGGATTGATCCAGACCAAGTTTGGCAAAAGTGATTAATGGGTAGACATTTAAAGCCAACCCATTGTCAATTAAAACCCGTGCCACCATACTGCCCTTACAGAGCACAGTGATGTGCAAAGGGTCAACATGGTAGCACCCACCGAGGCTTATTTCACTTTCCGAAAAACTTATCATATTGTGTGATAAGATTTGACCAACCATTTTGCCTAGTTGGTCTGGATCAATAGCCTTAGGCACGTGTGCACTCTGAAGCACCCTTAATAATGCATCCCTGTGCTTTTCAGAATTCAGCAAAAGTCCCGGTATTGAAATCTTTGCCGGGACCTTATTTAGCTGATCAACAATATTAAATTCACTTTTCTTTATTACCTTGATGAGGTTTGCTTCCTCATTTTCTACCTCCTAGGGGGTGTCCTCCCCTATTTTTGTTTTTCCTTTCATTTTTTTTCTTCTCTTCTACTTCTTTTCTTTCCCTCTCCACTTCCGATTCTTTTTCTTTTTCTTCTCCTCCTACACATCTCCCTGACTTTGTCATGAGGTTCACCTCCTCCTGGTTCTAGTTCTTGACCACTGGAACTGTAGTTGTGACCCTCTCGCTGTAATTCCATGGCACAGGTGTCTCGGAATAGGAAAGTTTAGGGACGTTGATCACAAGCGGTTGAAGCCTGGACCGAGATATAGGAGTTGGTTTAGGAGCATTACAGATAGAAGGAACATTTACCACCAAAGATGGGAGCTGCTTAAGAGCTATTGGAACAGAAAAAGTAATGGATGCAGCGGTGGGGTCATAGTGGATGACCAAGGGAGTTTTTGATGGCTAGGATGGAGAAAAGGTGGGTGAATTGTAATTAATGACAAAGGGAGGCCTTGCATTGTTTATCTGGGCCATGAGAGAGGAGACCCGGTTCAAAGAGGAGCTAATATCCTCAGCAGTACAATCACTCTTCCTGGAGATGACATTGACTTCATCCTCCTCTTTCTCTTGGAAGAAATGAACCTTATCTGATGTCCCTACGGGAGTGATCAATTGAGAGGGGTCAAAGGTTCTTCTAACGGAAGAGATGGCTGTAACTGAGTTAGACGAGCCTGCCCCATTGTGATAAGGCAGGGGGTTTTGTCCAATGTCACCTCCCGACTGGGTAGGCGCACCAATATTGAAGGACAGGGCTTTCTGGTCCAACGTATCTTGAACCACGTGCTTCAGAACCCAACAACTGTCTGTAGAGTGCCCCGATGCACCCATATTAAAGTCACAAGTGACTGCTGGATCAAAATTCCTCCCCTTAGATGCATTTGGGTTGGGCTCCTTCAAGGTTACATACCCCTCTTTCAGCAAGGTTGGTAACAGTTGGGAAAGAGATACGGGAATAGGAGTGAAAACTCTATTCCTCCTTGCTGCCATCCAGGCATCCCTTTCTTTTTTAGTGAAAGCCCTCTTCTGATTTGCAAGCATGGAGGGGGAGAAATTGATGTTGAGTGGGGTTTGATATGGCTGCTGGGCCTGCTGGGGTGCAGAAACATTGATGTGGAGTGGTTTCTTGGGAGGAGGAGCTTGTACCAAGTTAACTTCTCCTTCTTTCTTCGCTCCATTCTTCTTAAACCCATTCCCTTTCTTCTGTAAAAAGGAAGTGGAGGTATCCAATTGTCCGGCCATAGCAGAGTAATCAATGATTTTTCCTGACCTGACCCCATCCTCAATCCGGTCGACCACTTGTACCAAGGCTGCAAAGTTGGTGGTGGTCTAACCCACCAAGTGATTGTAGAAGGGTTGCCCCAGCGTACTTATGAACATCAAGATCATCTCAGGCTCCAACATAGGCGGCCTGACTTGGGAGGCAGTTTCTCTCCACCTCTTGGCATATTGCCTTACAGATTCTTCGTTTCCCTTGCTCATCCTCATCATGTCGTACCGGTCTGGCACAATCTCCGAGTTAAACTTGTACTGGGCCAAAAAAGCATCCGCTAGGTCCTTCCACCTTCTTATCCTTCCATGGTCCACTGTGGCAAACCACCTTAAAGCTGCTCCCGTCAAACTTCTTTGGAAGAGTTGAATCAGTAGGCCATCATCCCAGCCAAACTAGCACAAAGCCCCGCAGTATAACTTCAAGTGGCTCATTAGGCAGCCCGTGCCATCATATTTATCAAAGTCCGGGCACTTAAATTTTTCCGATAGGCAAATATCCGAGTATATGCACGGGTCTTCAAAGGTGGTACCTCCATAACTTTTCACCCCCTTCACTTCTTTTGAGTTCTTCCTGAATCCTTTCCAACTTGTGTAGAAGTTTCCTTTCCATCTCGTCCTGTGCTTTTTCCTTTTCCATCTCTTTCTCAAATTCAACAGTATTTTCCCTTATTAGAATAAGTTCAGGGACAGGTTCAGAAATGGGTTCAAGTATGGGTTGAGCTGGAGGTGGAACATTGGCTTGAGGTGGCGGTGCTTGGTGGGAAGTGGAGGCTTGGTTTTGGGCTTGGGCTTCTTGGGCCTGAGCCGCTAGTAATTCTTCTAGCATTTTGGCCAGTCCTACCACTTGCCCTTGTAGTTGAGCAAAATCCTGAGTAGGGACAGTGTCTTGATTCTCAGCAGGATTCATTGTACGAGCCTTTGATCTGGTCACGGGAGCAATGGTTGCAAGTATTTTATACCTAGAGAAGGAAAACAAAGAAATACGTCAGCTTCAATTTAATCCTAGTCACACACCCATAAATGTAGATACGCTAGGTAGGTGAACACAAGTCCAGTTTTACTTTTTTTTATTTTTAGAATTTGTTGGAATATTTTAGGGCTTCCAAAGGTCCCACAAGATTTTGAATTGATTGGTACGAAAAAGACCAACCAAGGGTTTTTTGGAATATTTTAGGGCTTCCAAGTGTCCCACAAAATTTCAATTGATTGGTACGAAAAAGACCAACCAAAGGTTTTTTTGGAATATTTTAGGGCTTCCAAGTGTCCCACAAAAGTTTGAATTGATTGGTACGAAAAAAACCAACCAAAGGTTTTTTGGAATATTTTAGGGCTTCCAAGTGTCCCACAAGATTAGATTTTGAATTGATTGGTACGAAAAAGACCAACCAAGGGTTTTTTGGAATATTTTAGGGCTTCCAAGCGTCCCACAAAATTTTGAATTGATTGGTACGAAAAAGACCAACCAAAGATTTTTTGGAATATTTTAGGGCTTTCAAGTGTCCTACAAAATTTCAATTGATTGGTACGAAAAAGACCAACCAAAAGTTTTTGGAATATTTTAGGGCTTCCAAAGGTCCCACAAAATTTTGAATTGATTGGTACGAAAAAGACCTACCAAAGGTTTTTTGGAATATTTTAGGGCTTCCAAGTGTCCCACAAAATTTCAATCGATTGGTACGAAAAAGACCAACCAAAGGTTTTTTGGAATATTTTAGGGCTTCCAAAGGTCCCACAAAAATTTGAATTGATTTGCAAAATTTCCTCTGTTTTCAAGTTCAAAAGTTTGATTGAAACATGTTTGAGGTAAATTGGTATCAAGAAATATGACACCTTGACCCTCCTTTAATGTATCTTCTTTGAAAGTGAATTTATGTTCGAAGATTAAGTTGAATCCTTCGCTAGATCATTTGAACCTTGAAATTATCTTTTCATATTTCCATTGAGGTGCCCACAGGTTATTTACAATGTTTTGGGCATTTTATATTCAAGAAACATTGGGATAAAAATTAATTTGGAAGTTTCTGGATTGTATCCGGCATATTAGGTCGGATAAAGGTATGATTTATTGTATCCAATATAAATAATCGAATACACACATAAAACCTTTTTGCCGACAATATATATCGGATAAAAATGCTATATCGCTTTACCGACCTGAGTTGTCGGTTAATTCCGAAATAGCCATTTTTTGACTCATTTGTTCCCCAAATTTGCACACCTTAGGTTATCTTTATTCCCACTTAATGTTCACCTTGATTTGACCTCTAAATACAGTCCCAAATTGGACTTTGACCCTATACTTTGCAAACATACATAAATTTTCATGAGGGTATATGTTCCCTCAAAATTAGACACCATATTCAAAGATTTTGTACATTTGGTTGACTCCTACATGGATTTTGGGTAGGATCACATCTGAGAAGAGTAAAAAAACTCTTCCTATAGGATACACCAATCTTAGGGTACAGACTTTATTGGGAACAATTTCATCCCAAGCGGATGGACACCATGGCTCTTACTTTACATGAAGGTAATAAAAAAAATGAATTTACCTTACCACCTTGTGTTACCTTCAATATGGTATTCATATTATACCTTGGCCTGTGAAACATGCAAACGGCTTTCCCTCAATTACACCCAATTCATCAAACGTAATTGTTTACTTTAGCTGAAAAAGTGTTTCTCCACCTTCAAGCGTATGGTTTTTAGGTTTTGGTTTATTAGCAACTTAGACCTCAAGTCTAGTGATGACCAGAATCAAAGATCCACAATTTCATCACATCATTGACTCAAAGTTCTAAGGTGAATGTTTTCACTTTCGCTTTCCGAAGTAACGACCTCGTTGTGTCAAGCTACACACATTCGGGTTCAACTTCCTATAAGTAAAGGGTAGGCTGTGCAAAAAGTTTAAAGTGCTCAAGTGCATTTGAAATTTAAGGTGCATTCACAACGTCCCAGCCCCTTGCCACTCTTTTTCGCAGCCATGCATACATTTTCAAGCCAAGGCAAATATAACATCATATTGGAAGTAAATAAACACAAGCCAACAAGATAGTAAAAACATCTAAATATGCACATAATTATCTAATACCCAAAAAGTATCACACAAACATGTTATCATATTGTACAAATAACAATTAAACCATGACAAGCATGCTTGAAACCCAAAAGCATCCCCTAAATTTCTAGATTTCATGCTCTTCATTGTGATGCTCAAAACACACTATTCATACCCGAATCAAAGCCTAAAAATCCAGCAACTAATAACATGGTACAAGAAATGTTTATTTAGGGAAAATATGCTTGAAACCCCCAAAAATACCCACTGAATTCCTAGGTTTCATGCTCTTCATTTTCATGCTTAAAATGCATCATTCATACCCGAATCAAAGCCTAAAAATCTAGCAACTAACAATATGGTACAAGAGGTGTTTTAATTAGGGGAAACATGCTTGAAACCCCTCAAAAATACCTATTGAATTTCTAGGTTTCATGCTCTTCATTTTCATGCTCAAAATGTATCATTCATACCCGAATCGAAGCCTAAAAATACAGCAACTAACAATATGGTACAAGAGGTGTTTTAATTAGGGGAAACATGCTTGAAAACCCTCAAAAATCCCTACTGAATTTACTGAGTTTATGCTCTTCATTTCCATCATCAATTCATGGCATTAAACCTCCAAAGCAAAGTATGTTATCATAAAAATACAACAAATAAGCATGTATGACAAGATAAGGCCCCTAAACATAATTCTAGACATAACCAAGCAAAACATACATGACATTATCCTATGAATTTTCTAATCATACAAATCAGATTTGAAATACAACAACATGCACAAATAAAATACACAAAACAGCAAGTATTCAAAGATAAATAAAAGCATGAGCCAATCCACCAATCATGGCTTAAATCCACAAGTCCCCAGCGGAGTCACCAGTTGTGAGACATGGAAAAAATCAATCTCGTGACTTTCCTATCATCATACGGGATTCATAAAAGGGAGGAGTCGCCACCATTCAATTTTAAGGAGTGAATGGACACCAAAATCATCAAAATAAGCACAAAAGACAAATCTAGATTAAAAATAATTCTACTTTAAATAAAAATCCAGAGATGGGCAAGGGGATTAGATTATGAATAGGGGAAGGTGTTAGGCACCCCTATTCATCCACACAAAGTGGTTGCCAAGTGTTGTTCATGCTACAAAAATGCTTGCTAATAAAATCAAAACAAAGTAAAAAAGAAACAAAAGAATGTATGGCTTATTTCCATGTGAATGATCCAATTTATTCTGGATCCTTCTTTATGAAAACAAAAGCCATTTCTTGGGCTTCATGATTGACTGAAATCAAAAGGAAACAAATTTAAAATCAAAACTTCAAAATCAGGCTTTAAATTAAATCCTTGAAATCTAGGCATAAATATATAAAAAATCATTTTTACAAAAAATTGCATATCTGAATCTGAGCAGTCTAGGACATAGATCTAGCCCATATTTTTCATTAAATAAATAAATCAAACCAAATATACCCATGTTGATGAAGAACATCAAAAGGGGAGAGCTTAGACCTTATGGTCTTCTCTCAAGAACCAAAAATGACTCAAAAACCACATCATGATGCAGAACTGAATCTGAAAAATCCAGGGCATAGATCTAGCCCACATTTTTCATTAAATAAACGAAATCAAACCAAATATACCCATGTTGATGAAAAACATCAAAAGGGGAGAGCTTAGACCGTAGGGTCTTCTCTCAAAAACCAAAAATGATTCAAAACCCACCTCATGAAACCCTAGATATTACTGGAAGGCTTCTGATCCCATATCTACCATATGGACAATGGCAGATCTATGATTTTAGCCCAAATGACTAAAAACATCAAAAAGCATAAAAAGGGAGAAAACAAAGTGAAAAATTGAAATATATGAGAAAAATGAGATCTGATGCTATGAATAGCATAGATCTATTGTATTCCTCCATATTTCATCAATAAATCATCACACAACCTAAACAAAACATTAAAACTATACATTTCTAAGATTATCACATATGGGGCTCTGCCCTACGGATCCACCTGTCTTCCTTTCCCCTAGCTCTCTCTTCAGGTTTTACGGCTAGAGAGTAGTCTTGAGGTACTTAGAAGTAGGCTTGGGTAACAACCACACACAAGGGCCTTATTCTACAGAAGAGGTAGAAGACAGAATAATTCTAGAAATTAAAACTAGAGAAGAAAAGAGTTCCAGGCTTACCTGGAGTTCTGAAAGCAGAGAGGCAGGGGTTCCCTTCTGGAGTTCTGAAAGCAGTGAGGCAGGGATTCCCTTCTTCACTTCGAGCTCTTCAATCTCCGACTTCTGGCCATTTGCTTGAGGAGAGGCCTCCTATTTATAGGCAAAGGCTAGAGCAAGAGGTGCCCTAATGGTAGACACAAAAATGTGTCTAAAATCCTCCAACTTAAACCCTAAGGCTATTTTCGAGAATTCCCACTCTTAGAGAGAGGTAAAACAGTAAAAAAGTGAAAACTCTCGGAATTTTCCAAGTTTGCAGCAAAACATTAGTATCCGGCAACACAAGTCGGATACTAACACAACTCTTTGTATCCGACATGATCTGTCGGATACAAAAAGAACATTGTTTTTTTAATGATTTTGGCCAATTATTCATCTTATTATGCAGTGCAATTTGGGGTGTCTACACACCTAGGTGCCAAGTATTTGTCTATTAGGTGGTCCATGGCTTTAAGATTCTGGTTAAGTTCATCAGTTACGGTCTGGGGAAGTCTATAGACACCCCGGTCTGCCCCGTTGGGTGACGGGTCCCATGGGTCATCCTGGTTATGAGTCAACTCCTTTATCTTGCCTGTCCTAAACAGATACGCACTCATTTAATTAGGTCTATGTGGGGACCACTTAAGTAGTGTAGATCCCCTTACTTGCTTGTATCTTATTTTATTAAGTGATCTTAATCTGATTGGGCGAGCCCTGTTGGAAGACCCGCGGTATCCAAGATGGGCTAAGGGATAGCCCATATGCCCTATATTGGGTTCATGCTAAGCCTAATGACCCTTTAGGATATGGTTAGGTTTGGTTAATTATTAGTTATTAGGTTTGAATTTAAAAGATATTAAATTAAGATTTCATGCTCTTTGTGGGTATGGATGACTCATGGGACCTCTAGGTGGGGCCCACTATAGCTTACTTTAATTTTGTTATCTTTTTGTTAATTTGATTCCAATTTGGACTAGGGATGGGCTTGAGGCCCATCTCCTAGGCTCAGGTTAGAAAGCCTAAGGCTTTTAAGGTTATGGGATGTGTATTTCTTCCCTTACTCAGTTTATTAAATGGGCTCTCTTTAAATATAGAGATGGGGCCTGATAGGCCAACACCCTAATCTCTCAACCAAACCATCTAAAAGTATCCAAGCATGTATGAAGTTGGGCTTTAATTGGACCTCATGAGGTGTAAAACCCCGAATTTTCTTTAAATAATATAATAAATTAATAAATAATATCCTTGGGAAATTTAATTGATGGAAATATTTTATTAATGTAGGGGATGATATAAATAGTGGAGATCCAGAGTTGGACATAGATCCGACTGTCTGATCATGAGATATCAAGGTATGATTAACACCTTAATTTTTAAGAGATATGATTGGGCGTGTGTATGGAGTCTAATTCATGTGAGCTACGTGGGATCAGAGAGTATATATAATAGTTTAATAACCTAATTCTATACGTTTGGAATAGTTGCACGTATTCTACAGCCGCAAGAGACAAAACCGAGAGGGAGAGCGACTGTGCGACTGAGGAAGAAGAAGAAGGAAGGACGTTGGCTTGTGTTCTCCATCGTCCAGAGCATTGCTTGGTGTTAGAGTTTGTTGCTATTCAAGAGGAGAAGGAGAAACCACGCGAATAGAGGTAGGTGACACCGTTTGATCGACTGTTTTGTATTTACGTGTGTTTAACCTTCAAACCATGTTTTTATGATGTAGATATATGTATAATGCATGATATAATCGTTATAAGTATTGTGGGATTGCTTAGAATAGGAAAAATCACGTTTTTAAACTGTTTCTGTTCGTTTTCGGGGGACCGCCGACCTCGACTGTGCTCGGCGATCCTCGGCGCTCTTAGGCGCTAGTGTAAAAATTTAGACCGCCTGAGATCGCGAGACGACTTATCGTCGGTGATCTAAAATCAACTACCGCTGACCTTAGACCGCCGGGGCAATCCTAGGCGCTCTGTGCAGAAATTTCATAATTTCAACCCTGATTCAAATCCAAACTATTTTTAGTAAATTTTAATCATTAATTAAGATGTTTTAAGACCAAAATAATTTATCAAATACCCTGTTTTACAGAAAAATAAATTAGGGAGATATTTAGGACATTAGTTGCCAAACTTTGAACGTAATTGAGAAATCTAGTTTTTGGAAAACTTGACTATTATTTGATTACCAGAACATCTTTAAATTTCACTATAAACCAGATAATTACATAAAGAGAATTCAGATCATAAGTTCAACTCAGTTAACCCGAATATTGAAGTAAATTTCATATTTAACCTTTATATGCCGCTAGGCACCAACCCTTATAGAAATATTATATTTTAGGGAATTTTTGGAGTCTAGTGGGCATAGCTGGTTATGGATCCATAGTTGTGGCTAGATAGCTGAGGGATATGTCATTTGGGTTGAGTTTCTCCCTTATGCGACGCGCTTCCTTTGCAAGTTAGTTTGTTTGGGAAAGTCCTATGTCTGGAGGGACACCTCGGTGAGCTGCTGGTGATTCCCTGTACATGTGGATAAGTGACCATCTCCATGTATTGATTCTGGTGCTGCATGCTGATGGTACATGCCAAATTTGATGGGTATGTGTGCAATAAGTCAGTGACTACGGCTCTTGTCTAAGATGCGCTGCATGGGACTTGAGTATCATTAGTAGCATTGCTCCTAAGACGCAGGGTGGTATAGCGATTGGTCGAGAGCCATCTCAAAAGGTTTATCTATCTTTGTGAGTCCTACAATGACACTAAAATCACCAACACTTGTTATTACTATTGTATACATGCTGGAGGCATGTGATTGAGATATTGGTCGGATGTGACTGTTTAGTGCATCCTAGCAAAATATGGATTATGTTATTGATTCTGATATTAGATTCCTATCATGGAACTTGCTGAAACTTATATTTAGAACTGTTAATTATACTATTTTGTATTCATGATCGATACGAATGATTATACGAGCCTGATTAGTCGAGATTGCCTAATCATGCATGAACTGTTATTTTATTTATATGAACTGTTTAAACATGCATGTGTTACCTACTGGGATATTCGTATCTCACTCTACTTTTATTTCATTTTTCAGTTGATACACGAGAGGAGGATCATAGTAGTGATTTCCAGGGAGAGCTAGCTGATTATTTGCCGGAGGATTTCTATTATCAGAATATTGTCTAAAGTTGTGGATTGATATAGACTTAGTTATTTTGATTAGACTATTATTCATTTGGTTTGATGTATTAGAGAAATGAGAGAGATAGTGACCCTTTTATTTTACCAGACTTTCATATTGAGATTGATGGTTGATTATATTAGTTCTTGAGGATTTTAGACTATACTTCCGCACATACTTGTTCCGCACTCTGATAGTTAATTAATTGAATGGATTATTTATTTCTTTAGTCTGGTATATTCTTGATGTATATTTGATATGGGCCAGTAACACCTCGGATTTGGTTGTTGAACTGAATTTGGGTTGTTACAGTAGCGAACCGGGTTCGGGTTGGGTGCTGGTTTGCACTGACTCGGGTTCGGGGCATTACATGAGGTACGGCCCTTAATTATGTTTTATCTTTGCTTAATTTATCCGAGTGAGTGAGTTGGAATGGGCAGGCCCCGTTGGAAGGCCCATCGGTATCAAATTTGGGCCCACATATGGCCCAAGTCCCAAATTGGCTTAAAGGAAAGCCCAAAACCCTATTGGTTTTATTAAAAGGGGATTAAAATAATAAAGGGTTCAAAAAGGGTATTTCTGGGTTTTTTCTAGTTTTGATAAAAAAGATCGTTCGGTCAAACCCTTATTTGTTCGTGACCAAAATTAACTTTTGGTCATACTAAAAATGAGTATAGCCAAAATTTAATTTTGGCTATGAACAAATATGTGCTTGACCGAACTGAGTTTTCGATCAAGCATAAAAAAATCCATGTGGGCCACTGGGCAGGCCCTTGGTGATCTGAGACTATGGCGGTGAACCTAATTAAGCTATTGGTTTGGTTTTAAACCAAAGGGAATGGAGAGCATGGCTAGGGGCCTTGCTTCATCACCAATGAGCTAAAACTCATGTACTTTAGAAGAGGCCAACATGCCTCTCATAGGGTGTGGAGGGGGTGCTCACCTTTTCCATGATAAGGAGGTGAGTGACCTAATAGTTCTCCCCTTTTTGTCTAATCCGGCCATAACACAATACATACGCAAACAACATAACCAAATAAGCATAAAAAAGGGGCCAAAAAATGTAATCTAAGATGCTTTTAAAGATGATCTTAGTGTGTGAGTGTAAGCATGGAGTGTGCTTGAGAAACTAAAGACACATGTAACATCACTTAAAGCAATAGACATGAGTATAGGCATGTGTGCATGATTCTTTTATATCTAGATACATGAGATGCTTCCAAAAATAGTGAACAAGCCATGGTGATGTGTGTGTGTGAAGTATGCTACTTGCATGCATTCAAAGCTACAGCTACACTCAATCAACTTCATGGAGCGAATAAGAAATGAAAGAAACGTGCTAAAGAAAACTAGGAAAACATGAAAAGAAGGACATTAAAGTGAGACTTGTGTGTGTGGTTATGTCACAAAAGTGGTCTCTCATCACGTCCCTTTTAACCTAAACTTCTCCCCCAACCATGGAAGCCAATCCTTGTGAAGAAAATAAAGAAGAAATGAAGAGAAGAGGGAAGCTCACCTTGCAAGAGAAACTCCTCTTGGGGGTGTGTGCGCACGTCGTAATGCCGCACTGTGAGGTGCACGGGAGTGCGTGCCTCCTTTCGGGGTAAATCGGGAAGGTTGGAGTTGCTGCTACCTGATGGGGTGCAGGCAGACACCTGGGTGCCTAGGTTTGTCTATTTAGGTAGTTTGCTGCTTGTGAGACATTGGAAAATATCAAATCCAATGACTTCCTCAATCATCACACGGGATTGAATAAAACAAAGAGTCGCCACCATTCAATTTAGGTGTGAATGGACACCAAAATATTAAATAAGCACAAAAGGCAATTTTAGGGTAAAAATAGCCCTCCTAAAAATAATCAGAGATGGGTAAGGGGATTAAGTTATGAACAGGGGAAGGTGTTAGGCACCCCTATTCATCCACACAAGGTGGTTGCCAGGTATTTGTTCATGTTGAAATAAAGGAAAAAAGGCTTGCTATAAAATTCATGAAAAATCACAAAAAAGACAAAAATATATTGTTTTTTCATATGAATAGTCTAATTGATCAAGAACTTTCAAATATGATCATACCATTCCTAGGGTTTCATGATCAAAATAAAATTGAGATAAAATCAATTTAAAGTGAAAAATCCAAAAATCTGGCTTCAAGTTAAATTCTAGAAATCTAGAAAAATATTATTTTTATAAAACATTTCAAAATTGAACTTGAATAGTCCAAGACATAGGTAGAGCTCAAATTTCACATTAAATCAAAGAATAAAAACCAAAAATACCCACGTTGATGAAGAACATCAAAATGGGAGAACTTAGACCGTAGGGTCTTCTCTCAATAATGAAAAACGATTCAAAAACAACATCATGAAACTCTAGAATTTACTTTCAGGCTTCTGGATCCAGATCTATCATATTGATCATGATAAATCCAGGATCTTAGCCTAATATCACAAAAATCACGAAAACAGTGTTGTAGGTGCAAATATGTGAAAAATCCAAATTTTATAAAAAAGTGGGGATCTCATGCTATAAACATCATAGATTCATGTGATTCATTCAGATTCATCATAAAAACCATTAAAACATGATCAGGATATTCAAAGCAGTCACATCTCACAGATTAGAGCACATGGGGGTCTACCCTACGGATCCACCTGTTCTCTTTTCCCCTAGCTCTCTCTTTACGTTTTACGGCTAGAGAGGATTCTTGAGGTACTTGGAGATAGGTTTGGTTATACAAACATAATCACAGGCTTTATTCTACAAAAAAAGGAGAAAAACAGATATGGGGTTCTATTCTAGGGATCCACCTGTTCTCTTTTCCCCTAGCTCTCTCTTCACGTTTTACGGCTAGAGAGACTCTTGAGGTACTTAGAGACAAGTTTAGGAATACAAGATAAAAGATCAGGCCTTATTCTATAGCAATAGAGAAGATCCTATTATTTCTAGAATTGAAGACAGAAAATAAAAGGGAAAAGGGACTTAACTGGATTGAGCAAGCAAGGCAGCAGGGATTCCTCTTCTTCTCTTGGAGCTCCTTGGACTTCAAAATTTCGTGGCCTTTTGCTTGAGGAAAGGCCCTCTATTTATAGGCAAACACAGGGGTATGGTTGGTCCAAGGTTTGGCAAGATAGAGTTCCAGTTTGAGTTAAACACAAGATAATGCCCATCCTTTATCCACAAAGATATTTCGTACGAATAAAATATATAATTCGCTCATTTAAAGGGATATTGGACTAAAGATAAGGCTCAGAAATCGAGAGAAGAACAAAACTCGGACGAGTCTAGAGTGCCCGTAAATGATTTACGGTCCCACGATGTCCGTATATTTACTATGGGCGCTGCGTGCCCGTATTCAAACTTCAGGCATGCTCAGCCCGTAGTGGTAATACGGTCTAGGCTCTAATTATTGATTTTCATGCCTTTTTGGCCTGTTTTAACTTCCAATTAATGTTTTCATTATTTTCTCATTTTGTAGTGCAATTTGGGGTGTCTACAACGGCCCCCTCTTTGCTGATAATTGGGAACCAATTACAAGCAGAGAGCAAAAAAGACCCACCAATTGCACTTTTTGAGATCTTTGTCTAACTAATTGAATTTTGCAAGGATTAAATGGATGATTTTGGGAAAAAGGAATTCATTGTGGATGATTTGCTAAAAGTCCCTCAGCTTAAGGGCCAAATCCTCCTCTCTCCTCTCACTGAGCACTCGTGGCTATGAAGTGAGATTTGAGACAAAATTTTTGAACAAAAGTGGGTAAGGTGGCAATCCTTGCAACTTACAACTAATATAAACATTGATCTCCTGAAAAGTGTGGAGAAAATGATGAAAAAGACAATTTTTCTGGGTGGCCTGCAGTTGTAGCACAATGATCAGCAAAGAACAGACACAACTCAAAATTGCACATTTGAAAGACATCTCATTAATTGAACTTGCTTTGGTCAAACAAAGAAATGATAAAACATGGATTCGAAGATAGCCAATGAAACCCCTGCTTGAAGTCTGATGGGGTGGCGTCTCTTCCTTATCTCAGATTTCTTGGAGCTCTCGTGGCTATGAAAAGAAATCTGAGACAAGCAAATTTTGAAAAGAATGTGGATTTAAAATTGACCACTGCAAACTCAATTGATTTTGATGTTTTTCACCTTTTGAATTTTCTTGATTGATTTTCTTATTTGATATACGTGGGTGTCATTTGATGCCCGAACCTGTGCTTGAATATTCTGCAACTTGCTTTTGCTTCTTTATCTTCTTGCTCTCTCAATAACGATGTATGTGCCCTTACTGCCCATAACCTATCTTCATGCTTTTTAATTGCCCAAGTGAATGCCCTCATCTTGATTGATGGATCATGATCTTTTGATCTTGTAGAGCCTGGTCCTGGTACTGATGTTCCCGAGACGTCTTTTACAGCTGATCCCACCACGAAGCCTGCTGTGACAGAGGAGATGGACCTGCAGAGGCACAGTAGATTAGGATTCTTCATGTACATGTACTTTGACAAAATGATGTATCCATTCATATATATAAAAGAAATTTGATTCATTTTTATTCATTTGTGCTCTTTTTTCCTTTTATTACTAGCTTTTCTTACATGATATATGTTAAAGCAGGGACAGGTGAAACTTAGGAGACCAATGAAATTAAAATTTCCCACTTTTTGGCATTTTCCCGAAGGAGCCGTAATTGGGTTACAAGCAAGCCGTGCCCGTAATGTTAATACGGGCGCACTCTGCCCGTAAATGTTTCACGGTCACTGTGTGTCCGTATTCTTTATACGGGCACGCCATGCTCGTATTATAATTACAGATTTTACTGCCTTTTCGAATTTTCTATATAAACTCAAGGGGGATGTCGTTGTGACACTTTTAAAAGTTTGAAAACTCCCTGAGCCTTCCGTTTTCTGCTTTCCTTGTCTTCTTTGGTGCTTCCATGGCTTCCCTCGCCCCTTTCGCTTCTGTCGATGAATCTCCTCCTGCAAGACAACCTGTTAGATCAAAACCTCCTAATCTCACCAGGTACAATATTGTGGATTCCTTCTATGATAGGTGGGTTAACTCCATGACCCTTGATGAAGAAATTCGCTGGGATTTTATCCACTTAGGCCATATCCTACACCTCCCTAAAATTCCCTTTAAGTGGGAAATCATTGAAACTTTGATTGGACACTGGGTTCCTGAACTGAATCTCTTCCGTTTTGATGACAAAGAGATGACTCCTACCATAGAAGAAATTGAAACCATCCTTGGCCTAAGATTTTCTGAAAAAGTTGTGAACCCGCCCCTAAAGCCTAGTTACAAAAAGGAGGCCTCTACATTCTTGGGTATAGGGAAGAATGACTTAGGAACTTTTGATACCCTATTGACCTTGTCCAAAACCTTTTTGACTGAAAAACTTCTAAGGAGTGGGGACAAGGATGCCAGGTTTAATGCTTTGACTTTAATAGTGGTCAACTAGTTGCTCTTTCCACGGGGTGATGACCAGGTTGACTTGGCTCTCATCTCAGTTATCTGCCAGGTTAGGGAACGTGAGAGATTGGCTCCTATGATCTTGGCAGAGATATACTAGGCTTTAACTGACTGCTATTTCAAAAAGAAGAAACGCTTCCTTGCCTGCGCCCCTATCCTACAGGTAAAAAAAAAGGAATAAAATTTTTTTTCTTCTCTTTTTTTTCTTTTCTTCTTCTTCTTCTCTTTTTCTTCTTTTTTTCTTCTCTCTTTTTTTTTCTTTTTTTTTTCTTTTCTTTTTTTTCTTTCTTTTTTTCTTTCTTTTTTTCTTTCTTTTTTCCTTTCTTTTTTTTCTTTTTTTTTCTTTTGAAATAAATTGAAATTCTCCCCTTTTTTGTAGCTTTGGTTGCTTAACCACCTGAGTCAAGTTGAAGAGATAACTCGCCGCTTCTTTCCAAGGCTGAAAGTTCTTGTCCTGATGAGCCACAGGGGTTGTCCTAATATCCAAGGCGGCAAGCAGGGATGGTTCAATTTCTTGGGTACTCTCCAGGATGATCAAGTGAGATGGCCTAGCACTTATCAGCCCAATCCAGAGACAGTGATCAGCTTTAGAAATAGGAACTTTTTGGTCCTGACAGGCTTGAAATCTGCTGTTCTCTATCTTCCTTTGAGGGTTCTTTGGCAGTTTGGAGCGACCCAGGGAATTATGATCCCAACTGGCTATGAGAGCCTTGTAGGACCACTTACATCAGCCACCATGGGGCTAAATGCTCAATTAATGAATGAGTGGTCCTATGTTTGCTTTCTGCGGGGTCCAGTCTTTTCTAAGTCCCATGTGAAGGACTATCATTTCTGGATCAAAGAGCAGGTGTAGAGTCATGCCCCAGTACCAGAGGATCCTCCTGCAGTTCTTCCCCTACCTATGAGGACATTCTGGGGTCTGAAAGGGCAACCCACAAGCGGCTTCAACAAATTTGGGTACGAGAATCACAAGAGCTCAGGATAAAGGGTATTGATTTGGAGAGGCAACTTGAAGAGCAGAGGTCTTGCCGCATTGCCGTGAAGAAGAAACTTGAAGAACAAAGGCAGGCTCGTTGCTTTGAAGTCCGAGTGATGCGGAAGAAATATCAGGATTCCTTGGCTACCCTTAGGGCGTTGAAGATCAAGCATTCTTTTTCAGATGAGATCATCTCCTTTTTGAGCGATCCTGATGCAGAGGGAGCTTCTGGAATCATTGCAACTCAGGCAGCTAGGATTAGGGAGCTTGAGGAGCAGTTAGGGAGTAGGGATTAGATTCTTTTATCTTTTTTTTTTTTTACTTTTATACAAAAGCAAACTCCATTAGTGGAAAGATAATAGATTTAATTCAAAAATAGGTTTTATATTATTGGCCTCAGAATTCTCAGATGCTTGTAAAAACAGAAGTTTTATGAAAAAGTATTTGATTTCTCATCACTGGCCAAAGTATAGTTTTTTTTTTTTGAAAGCTGATCCACAACACTTAATCACATATAATCAAAGGAATTAAAATTAGGTTGAATAATGAAAAGGGTAATCCAAGCAATAGGGAGAGACCAAATCTGTCTACCCTGTGGCCTTTAGAATCATCCCTTAATGGCTTTTTCTTCATGATTGACCCTGCTAATCTGCTCATTTTCCAGTTCTCATGCTGACTTCAAACTTGAACCACATGATCAACTCAACCTTTGATTCCTTATTTCTTCTTCTTCTTCTTTTTTTTATATATTTTTTTCTTTTGCCCCTAGCGCCAATTACAGTTTTCACTAGGGCCGGCCTCTGCATTCCGTCATCACCAATCTTACTCTGTAAGTTGAATGAATATACTAAAATCACCGAGGGCTTAATAATAGGACGAAACAACGGCTAAACTCGGTTTATGAAAGAAAAGGTATTAAAGGCTCAAAATTTTCTAAGTGTGAAAATGGGTCAACCAAACTTACAGTCATGATGAATTCAATCCCGTTCCCCTTCTTTTGTATTTGGCTTTCATTTGCCCCTATTTTTTTCTCTTCTTTTTTTTTTCTGCCCCTATTGGCTTTGCTCCTATTGGCTTTGCCCCAGTATAAGATTGTAAGTCCAGTTTTAGGTTTAACAAAGAAAACGAACAGGCTCAAATTGGCTTGACTAGGGATGAAAATTTTGGGAAATATAGAAAAATGGCCTCAGATCATTTCCTAGTAATATTAATTCAAGGAAAATATCTCTTTACTGCATCAGAGTTAATTGGCTCAGGAAAATCCTTCCCATCCATCTCTGTTAAGATGAGAGCACCCCCTGATAGGACCTTCTTGACCACATAAGGTCCTTCCCAATTTGGTTTAAACTTTCCACGAGGGTCTTCCAAAAAGGGTAAGATTTTCTTCAATACTAAATTTCCTTCTTGGAAAGTTCTGGGCTTTACCTTCTTATTGTAAGCCCTGGCCATTCTCTTCTGATACAATTGGCCATGACAAAGCGCCTTCAAACGCTTTTCCTCTAATAAATTGAGTTGATCATGTCTTGACTATATCCATTCAGCTTCTTCTAATTTAGCTTCCATTAGCACTCTTAATGAAGGGATTTCTACTTCCACTGGTAAGACCGCTTCCATTCCATATACTAAAGAATATGGGGTTGCCCCTGTAGAAGTCCGAATCGAGGTTCTGTAAGCATGTAGAGCAAGTGGCAGCATTTCATGCCAATCTTTGAAACTCACTACCATCTTCTGAATGATCTTCTTTATATTCTTATTTGTTGCTTCCACTGCCCCATTCATCTTTGGTCTGTAAGGAGCTGACTTGTGGTGGGTGATCTGAAATTGTTCACACATCTTCCTCATGTCCTTGTTCTTGAGGTTTGAAGCATTGTCTGATACTATGGCACTTGGCAAACCGTAGCAACAAATGATATTGTGCTTCAAGAATTTCATAACGTGGCTACTTGTAATGTTTGCATAAGAAGCTGCTTCTACCCACTTGGTGAAGTAATCAATTGCTACAAGTATAAACCTGTGTCCATTTGATGCCTTTGGAGAGATCATTCCAATGATGTCTATACCCCACATGGAGAAGGGCCATGGAGATGTCATGTTGTGCAATTCACTTGGGGGTGCATGCTTCTTATCAGCATACACTTGGCATAAACGATACCTTTTGACATGTATATAGCAATCGTGCTCCATTGTCGACCAGTAATATCCTAATCGCAGAATTTTCTTGGCAAGCATGTGCCCGTTCATATGGGGTCCACACACTCCTCCATGCACAGTTTCAACTAACCTTTCTGACTCGGTCTTGGCAACACATCTAAGTAGTATATCATTTTGTGATCTTTTGTACAACTGCCCACCACTTAATAAGAACTGTCCTGCCAACCTCTGTATTGTTCTTTTCTCTGTAGAAGTGACATTTTCTGGTAGACTCCGATCATTTAGGAAGTTCTTAATATCTTGAAACCATGGTACTTCTTCTTCTGGGGTTTCTTCTAGAACAAGGCAATAAGCTGGTTCATCTCTGACTTCAATTTCCAGTGGTCTAATATCAACACCTTCTGGCATACTGACCATTGAAGCCAATGTTGCTAGAGCATCCGCAAACTGATTTTTGGCCCTTGGCATATAATTGAAGGAAATTCGAGTGAATTTGGTGCTTATTTCTTACAAATACTGGTGATAGGGGATCAGTTTGTGATCCTTGGTTTTCCATTCACCAGTTGTTTGGAAGATGATAAGACTCGAATCCCCATATACGTCAAGTTCCTCTACTTCATGGTCTAAGGCAGCTTGCAACCCAATTATGCATGCTTCATACTCTGCTATATTATTTGTGCACTGGAACCTTAACTTCACTGCAATTGGGATGTGTGCCCCATTTGGCTTGATCAAAACAGCCCCTATTCCATTTCCATTCATATTGGCGGCCCCATCAAAGAACATTTGCCAAGAGCTTTCCCCTTCTTCTTCTTCAGTAAACATTATTGCTTCATCAGGGAAATTAGTCTTCAAAGGTTGGTATTCTGGTAAAGGGTGTGCGGCTAAGTGATCAGCAATGGCTTGACCCTTAATGGCTTTCTGTGTGATATAGGTGAGGTCAAATTCAGAGAGTAACAACTGCCACTTTGCTATTCTGCCAGTTAAAGCTGGTTTCTCAAATAAATACTTCAAAGGGTCCATTCGGGATATCAATAAGGTGGAATGACTAAGGAAATAATGCCTCAGTCTCTGAGTTGCCCATACTAAAGCACAACAGGTCTTTTCCAAAGGAGAATACTTTGCTTCGTATTCTGTGAATTTCTTGCTTAAGTAGTAAATCGCCATTTCCTTTCTGCCTGTATCGTCATGCTGCCCTAAGACACACCCCATTGACGTCTCCAAAACTGACAAGTATAAGATCAATGGTCTTCCTGGAGTTGGTGGCACTAGCACAGGTGGGTTCAACAAATATTCCTTTATTGTGTCAAAGGCTTCTTGGCAATCGTCATTCCAGACTGTTGGGTTATTCTTTCTTAGAAGCTTGAAAATTGGTTCACAAATAGCGGTGAGCTGTGCTATGAACCGGCTTATGTACTGAATCCTTCCAAGAAAACCACGAACTTCCTTATCCGTTCTAGGTGATGGCATTTCAATGATTGCTTTGGCTTTAGCTAGGTCAATCTCAATTCCCTTCCTGCTTACTATAAAGCCCAATAATTTTCCTGATGTAGCCCCAAAGACGCATTTCGCAAGGTTAAGCCTTAGACTTTATTTCCTGAGCCGGTCAAACACCTTCTTCAAGTTGATCAAATGGTCTTCTTCTTCACATGATTTGGCTATCATATCATCCACATAGACCACCATCTCCTTATGGATCATATCATGGAATAAGGTTGTCATGGCTCGTTGGTAGGTTGCCCCGGCGTTTTTAAGCCCGAATGGCATGACAGTGTAGTGGAAGGTACCCCAAGGTGTAATGAAGGCTGTTTTTTCTTGATCCTCCTTAGCCATCTTAATTTGATTGTACCCAGAAAACCCGTCCATAAATGAGAACAGGCTATGTACAGCAGTGTTGTCCACCAATATGTTGATGTGGGAAGTGGAAAATCGTCCTTTGGGCTTGCCTTATTCAAGTCTCTGTAGTCTACACACATTCGAATATTTCCATCCTTTTTTTGGTACTGGCACTATATTTGCAAGCCATTCAGGGTAAGTGGAGACCGCCAAGAATCCAGCTTGGAATTGCTTAACCACTTCATATTTGACCTTAAATGTCCATTCAGGTTTCAACCTTCTCAATTTTTGTTTAACTGGCTTAACATCTGGTAGAATGGGTAGCCTATGCACAACCATGTCTGTATCTAACCCTGGCATATCCCGATACGACCATGCAAACACATCTTCATAATCAGCCAAGAACCGTATCATTTCATCCCTCTGTACCTCAGATAAGCATACCCCAATCTTTACTATTTTTGGGTCATCTTCGGTCCCTAGGTTTATTGATATGGTCTCTTCAATATTGGGTTGGACCCCCTTTTCATGACCCTCCAATTGATATGTGATTTCTTTTAGAGGGTCGTCTTCTTCGTCCTCGGTCTCTTCCTCAATCCCCATTAGGTCAAAGTCAAGCTCAAGGTCGAAGTCATACTCAACCTGATCCAATTCCGTTTGCTTATATGGTTCATAAGTGGTTTGGACCTTTTTGAAAAATTTATCTTTTTTATAAAAAATTGAAAAATCTTTTTTGTGTTTTTTGAGAGCCTTCTACAAAATCTTTCCCTGAAGACGAAGGCTCATTAAAACCTTCAGGAAAAGGGCATTCCACTAATGGAGTTTTTTTTTGGAAGCCATGTCTGTTTGCCAAACAAACGCGGCTTCAAAAGTAAGGGGAGTTTCCTCACAATTGTTCAGAATAAAAGAATCTGGGGCAGGGATACAAGCCTGCTCCTCAAGCTCAGGGTCCGCATCTGAAATCACCAGTACTGGGTGAGTTGCATCGCCTGTTTCTTCTGTAGGGCTAGTCCCAGATGGAACTTCTACTGCAGCCCAATCAATAAAAGGTAGCTCCTCTGCTACTTCTTCTTGGTTGCCTTCTGTCATGGCAAAAAAGGCTCCGACATCTTCAGAGAAATCCTGCTCCTGTTCTGTCTGTGGCCCAGGCCCACCCAATGCTTGTGGAGGTGAAGGTGGAACATATGGTTGCACGGTTGAGGACTTGAGTTTCTTGAATGGGTTGATGTTATAGTATGGGGGTTTGGACTGATCCTCAGGAGTTGACAGCTAAATCATGTGAGAAAGCTTTGGAAAAGTTTCCCTGATGTAAGGGAATTTCATGTCTTCCATTTCCTTCTGTCTTCTCCAGTTCCTTGGCTTAGACCCCAATCCTGCTCTGTGGACCATCTTCTTAACCTTTACCGATTCTATCCTTCCTTGCAGGTTAACCCCCAGACCTTTTCCAAGGTGAAAGTTGTACTTTTCCAGCACATTATTGACCATTTTCTCAGCACAGGTCAACTTTCCTTCTTTTTCCTGATACCCCCCAGGTATGAAATTAACAGTTTCAAACTGGAAAGAGTGAAATGCCATCTTGTCAGCAGTCATTTCCATGTTTATGTAGGGTACATCAAGGGACCACATGGGAGGAACCAAATTTTCGGCCAGGACCGTAATCACCTTTTGCCCTCTAATATATTTGACTCTTTGGTGGAGGGTAGATGGTATAGCCCTAGCCGTATGAATCCACGGCCTTCCTAGGAGTAAGTTGAAGGCTGCGGGTATATCCATCACTTCAAATGTGATGTTAAAAATATACGGTCCAATTGTGACCGGCAGTTCAACCTCCCCTAGGGAGTGTGTTTTGGAGCTGTCAAATGCTCTTATGATTCTTCCATTTTGTTTTATTTTATTTTGCTCCAGACAGAGCTTAACAAATGTTATTAACGGGCAGACATTCAGAGCCGACCCATTATCAATTAAAACCCGGGCTATCATGCAACCCTTACTGAGTACAGCTATGTGCAATGGGTCAACATGATGGTACCCTACTGGGCTGATTTCAGTCTCAGAAAAAGTTATAACATTGTGGGATACAATTTGCCCAACCATGCGGCCTAGTTGGTCTGGTTCAATGTTTTTAGGCACATGGGCCCCCTGAAGTATCCTTAACAAGGAGTCCCTATGTTTCTCAGATTTTAACAATAGGCCCAGTATTGAGATCTAGGCAGGGACTTTGTTCAACTGCTCGACAATGTTGAACTCACTCTTTTTTATTAACTTAATAAGGTCAGCAGCCTCACTGTTAGTTACCTGAGGGGCATCTTCCCCTACCTTGGCCTTTCCTTTATTTTTCTCTTCTTCCTTTTCTTTTTCTGTCTCCTTTTGTTTTTCTTCCATCCTTACACATTTTCCTGACCTCATCATGAGGTTCACTTCTTTCTTGCTTTCAGCCTCAGATGCAGGGAATGTAGTAGTATAGCCTTCACTGTAGTTCCATAGTACAGCCGATTCAGAGTAAGAAGGCTTAGGGACATTTATCACCAAGGGAGGAAGTTTGGACTTGGATGATGAAATTTGAGTAAAAGGAACGTCTACCACCAATGGTGGAAGTTGTTTTGGTTGAGGGGTTACAAAAGTGACTGATGCATTAAGATGGTCACAGTTTATGACCAATGGTGGCTTTGACTGAATGGGTGAAAAATGGGTGGATGGACTGCAATTGATAACCAAAGGTGGCTTTGCAATGTTTAATTGGGCCATGAGGGAGGAGGCCTGGTCCAAGGCAGAGCTAATGCTCTCAGCAGCACGATCATTTCCTTTTGAAACCATATTTATTTCTATTTCCTTAATTATTCTGTCAAAATAAACCTTGACCGTTGTCCCTATAGGATCAATTAACTGGGATGGGTCAAAAGTTATTTTATCAGAGGAAATTACCCCTATGACATTAGAGGGGCCTACCCCATGATGCTGAGGCAACGGGTTTTGGCCAATGTCTGTTCTGGGAGGATTGGGAGCCCCTGTATTGAAAGACAGGGTATTCTGGTCCAGTAAATCCTGAATGGCATGTTTCAAAGGCCAGCACTTGTCAGTAGGGTGCCCAGGTGCACCCATGTGGTAATCACAAGTGGTGGAGGGTTCAAAATTTCTCCCCTTGGATGCATTCGGATTAAGTTCTCTTAAAGTGATATACCCTGCTTTCAATAAAGTGGGCAGCAACTGAGAAGGAGTCATTGGAATAGGGGTGAAAACCCTATTTCTCCTTGCTGCAAAATAAGCATCTTTTTCTTCCTTAGTAAAAACCCCTTTTTGGTCTGAAATTGCTGCTGGGACATTAACCCTCATAGGGGCCTGGGTGGATGGAGATGGAGTGGGAAAATGAGCAGGTATGTTGATTTGTATGGGCTTATTAGGGCCTGATGGTGGCTGCACCATATTTATTTCACCCTCTTTCTTGTTCCCATTCTTTTTTATCCCGCCTCCTTTCTTTAGATTGGGGTCTTGCTGACTGACCATAGCAGAGTGGTCAATTATTTTACCTGACCTAATCCAGTCCTCAATTCGGTCAGCCACTTGAACTAAGGCAGCAAAATTAGTGGTGGTCTGACCCACCAGGTGGCTGTAGAATGGTTGACCCAATGTGCTGATGAAGGTGGAAATCATCTCCTGTTTTAGTATAGGTGGCCTGACCTGAGAGGCAGTCTCCCTCCATCTCTTGGCATACTGTCTCATGGATTCATCTCTTCCCTTACTCATCCTCATTATATCGTACCTGTCTGGCACGATTTCTGAATTGAACTTGTATTAAGCCAGGAAGGCATCTGCTAGGTCCTTCCATCTTCTAATCTTTCCATGGTCTAAAGTGGCAAACCATCTCAAGGCGGTTCCAGTTAAGCTCCTTTGGAAGAGCTGGATCAGAACACCCTCATCTCAACCGAACTGGCATAAGGCACCACAGTATAACTTCAGATGACTCATGGGGCAGCCAGTGCCATCATATTTATCTAGGTCTGGGCACTTGAACTTAGCTTGCAGGTTAACATTAGGGTACAGGCATAAGTCCTCAAAATTGGTGCCCCCGAAGTTGTTCACCCCTTTTACTTCCCTTAGTTCGTCTTGGATCATTTTAAGTCTGTGCATGAACTTCCTTTCAACTTCTTCCCTCATCCTTTCCTTTTCCTTGGCTTTGTCTGATTCCACTGTCTCATCCCTGATCAGTATAGGTTCAGGGGTGGGTTCATAGATGGGTTCCGGAATAGGTTGAACCGGAGGTGGAATGTTGATTTGTGGTGGAGGTGCTGGGTTGGAAGTGGATGCTTGATTTTGGGCTTACACTTGTTGGGCCTGCACCGACAGGATGTTTTCTAGCATTCGGGCCAGTCCTGCCACTTGCTCCTGAAGCAAGAGAATATCTGGGTGAAGAGCATCAGCTTCAACCTCAATGGGATTCATGGTGCGAGCTCTTGATCTGGTTATAGGAGCTATGATTGCAAGTGTATTAGTACCTGGCGAAAAAATAAAAAAATCAGTGCCCAATTAATCTCATTCACATGCCTAGGAATGCCTATGTGCAAGCTGGGTGAACACGAGTTTGGATTGTTTTCTTTATTTGCTTCTTCTTTTGTTTTTTTTTTTTTTGAATTGAATTGTTGGAATATTCTAGGGCTTCCAACCGGTCCCACAAAAAGAGAAAATGATCTGAAATTCAAAGGCTTTCAGAGGCCCAGGGGGGTATTTTTGAAAAAGGTCTAAAATTCAAAGGCTTTCAGAGGCCCAGGGATATTTTTGGAAAATGTCTGAAATTCAAGGACTTTCAGAGGCCCAAGGATTTTTGATAAAAGTCTGAAATTCAAAGGCTTTCAGAGGCCCAAGGAGTTTTTGAGAAAAAGTCTGAAATTCAAAGGCTTTCAGAGGCCCAAAGATCTGAAATTCAAAGGCTTTCAGAGGCCCAAAAGATTTGAAATTCAAAGGTCTGAAATTCAAAGGCTTTCAGAGGCCCAAAAGATCTGAAATTCAAAGGCTTTCAGAGGCCCAAGGACATTTTTTTGAGAAAAGGTCTGAAATTCAAAGGCTTTCAGAGGTCCAGAGATTTTTGAGAAAAATTCTGAAATTCAAAAGCTTTCAGAGGCCCAAGGAGTTTTTGAGAAAAAGTCTGAAATTCAAAGGCTTTCAGAGGCCCAAGGAGTTTTTGAGAAAAAGTCTGAAATTCAAAGGCTTTCAGAGGCCCAAGGATTTTTTTTGAGAAAAAGTATGAAATTCAAAGGCTTTCAGAGGCCCAAAGGATTTTTTTTTTTTTTTTGTTTTTGAGAAAAAGTCTGAAATTCAAAGGCTTTCAGAGGCCCAAGGATTTTTTTGAGAAAAAGTCTGAAATTCAAAGGCTTTCAGAGGCCCAAGGAGTTTTTGAGAAAAAGTCTGAAATTCAAAGTCTTTCAGAGGCCCAAAGGATTTTCTCTCACATTTTTTTTGAAGCATTTTATTCAAACTCATTTCCCTTTATCATTATTTAAAGGTTAAAGGAATAAGATTTAGTGGGAAAAACTGATTAAAATTGAATTTTCCGAGAAAACCGTATACACAGTACGGTCCAGCCTTGTCCGTATTCAAATTACGAGCAAGCCGTGACCGTATGGAAAACACGGGCGAGCCCAGCCCGTATAATCAATACGGGCGAGCCCAACCCGTGTACTAAATGCAGTTTTACGGAACTCTTTTATGTTTTCCCAGTTTTTACATGGTTTGACCACTTTAATTGCTCATCCAAACATACGGTTCACCCATTGCAAAGCTTCTAAACTGTCCCAAAGTGGACCCTGGCCTTTTTGCTAAAACACATGCTTAGGAGGGCACATGCACCCTCCGAATTGACACCATATTCTAGAATTTGGTACCATTTTGTTGCCTCTTGTATGAACATTGGGTAGGATTGATTCTAAACAGAGAAAAACATTTCCTATGGGCTACACCAATTTTAGGAAACATGCATATTTTGGGACCAATTTTATCCCGAACCAATGGGCACCATGACACCCCTATGACATGAAAATAATGCAAAACAATAGGATTACCTTGTTACCTTGTTTACCTTCAATATGACATCCGCATTATGCCCTGGTTTGTAAGCCATGCAAACGGCCTTCCCACAATTACAAGCCCATATCCCCACGTAATTGTGTACTTTAGCCAAAAACGTGTAACTCCACCTTCAAGCGTAGGGGTTTTGGGTTTTGGCTTAATGGCAACTTAGCACTCAAGCCTAGTGATGACCAGAATCACAGATTCACGTTATCATCACATCATTAGCCTAAAGTTCTAAGGTGAATGTTTTCACTTTCGCTTTCTGAGCTATCGACCTCGTTGCGCCAAGCTACACACATTCGGGTTCAACTTCCTATAGGTTAAGGGTAGGCCGTGTAAAAAAAATAAAAGGTGCACAGTGCATTGTAAAATAAGGTGCATTCACAACGTTCCAAACCCTTGCCACTCTTTTCGTAGCCATGCATAAACAAACTAAGGCATAATATGAAAGCATATTTAAAGTAAACAAATACACAAAACAATCCTATAGCACCTAAAACATGCTCATAAAAATCATCCAATCATGCAAGCATCTTATCATGTTATACACCAAAAAATCATCATGGAGATCATGCTGAAAATTAAAACATGCTATTATAATATAGCAAGAAATAAACATGGTTCAGCAAAACGAACCCCCCCAACACCTGTTTCTAGAAACAATCCTATAAATCAAAATTAAGCATGTTTTTACCCCCATGAATTTTTAAGCAATAATTCAGATTTAAAACATACTCAACATGCTTAAGAACACAAAATAGCAAGCAAATAAAAAATCAAAAACATGAACAAACACCAAAAGGCTCAAATCCTCAAGTCCCCAGCAGAGTCGCCAGTTGTGAGACATGGGAAAAAATCAAATCCAATGACTTCCTCAATCATCACACGGGATTGAATAAAACAAAGAGTCGCCACCATTCAATTTAGGTGTGAATGGACACCAAAATATTAAATAAGCACAAAAGGCAATTTTAGGGTAAAAATAACCCTCCTAAAAACAACCAGAGATGGGTAAGGGGATTAAGTTATGAACAGGGGAAGGTGTTAGGCACCCCTATTCATCCACACAAGGTGGTTGCCAGGTATTTGTTCATGTTAAAATAAAGGAAAAAAGGCTTGCTATAAAATTCATGAAAAATCACAAAAAAGACAAAAATATATGGTTTTTTCATATGAATAGTCTGATTGATCCAGAACTTTCAAATATGATCATACCATTCCTAGGGTTTCATGATCAAAATAAAATTGAGATAAAATCAAATAAAATCAATTTAAAGTGAAAAATCCAAAAATCTGGCTTCAAGTTAAATTCTAGAAATCTAGAAAAATATGATTTTTATAAAATATTTCAAAATTGAACTTGAATAGTCCAGGACATAGGTAGAGCTCAAATTTCACATTAAATCAAAGAATAAAAACCAAAAATACCCACGTTGATGAAGAACATCAAAAGGGGAGAACTTAGACCATAGGGTCTTCTCTCAATAATGAAAAACGATTCAAAAACAACATCATGAAACCCTAGAATTTATTTTCAGGCTTCTGGATCCAGATCTATCATATTGATCATGATAAATCCAAGATCTTAGCCTAATATCACAAAAATAACAAAAACAGTGCTGTAGGTGCAAATATGCGAAAAATCCAAATTTTATAAAAAAAAGTGGGGATCTCATGCTATAAACATCATAGATTCATGTGATTCATTCAGATTCATCATAAAAACCATTAAAACATGATCAGGATACTCAAAGCAGCCACATCTCACAAATTAGAACACATGGGGGTCTACCCTACGGATCCACCTGTTCTCTTTTCCCCTAGCTCTCTCTTTACGTTTTACGGCTAGAAAGGATTCTTGAGGTACTTGGAGATAGGTTTGGTTATACAAACACAATCACATGCTTTATTCTACAAAAAAAAGGAGAAAAACAGATATGGGGTTCTATTCTAGGGATCCACCTGTTCTCTTTTCCCCTAGCTCTCTCTTCATGTTTTACGGCTAGAGAGACTCTTGAGGTACTTAGAGACAAGTTTAGGAATACAAGATAAAAGATTAGGCCTTATTCTATAGCAATAGAGAAGATCCTATTATTTCTAGAATTGAAGACAGAAAATAAAAGGGAAAAGGGACTTACCTGGATTGAGCAAGCAAGGCAGCAGGGATTCCTCTTCTTCTCTTGGAGCTCCTTGGACTTCAAAATTTCGTGGCCTTTTGCTTGAGGAAAGGCCCTCTATTTATAGGCAAACACAGGGGTATGGTTGGTCCAAGGTTTGGCAAGATAGAGTTCCAGTTTGAGTTAAACACAAGATAATGCCCATCCTTTAACCACAAAGATATTTCGCACGAATAAAATATATAATTCGCCCATTTAAAGGGATATTGGACTAAAGATAAGGCTTAGAAATCGAGAGAAGAACAAAACTCGTACGAGTCTAGAGTGCCCGTAAATGATTTACGGTCCCACAATGTCCGTATATTTACTACGAGCGCTGCGTGCCCGTATTAAAACTTCGGGCATGCTCAGCCCGTAGTGGTAATACGGTCCAAGCTCTAATTATTGATTTTCATGCCTTTTTGGCCTGTTTTAACTTCCATTTAATGTTTTCATTATTTTCTCATTTTGTAGTGCAATTTGGGGTGTCTACACTGCTTGAGATTCTGTGCAAGGTCTTGGTTACGGCCCGAGGAAGTCCTAAGACACCCCGGTCCTCCCCGTCAGGTGACAGGTCCCACGGGTCTCCCTGGTTTGAGTCAACTCGGTTTATCTCACCCAATTCCTAAGCCAAATATGCACTCTTTGTTGCTGGTCTGAGTGAGGACCACCTAAGTGGTGTGGGTCCCCTTTTATCTTATTTTATTTAGGTGATCTCAGTCTGCTTGGGTGGGCCCCGTTGGAAGGCCCATGGATCCCTTGGTGGGCTAAGCATGGCCCACATGTCCCCTTGATGGGCCTTGATCTAACCCTAGTAGGCCCTTTCAGGTTTTGGCCAATTTGGTTGATTTTACTTAGGGTTTTATCTAGAGGATTAGTTAAGATTTATTCTTGGTGGGCCTGGATGGTCTGTGGGCCCAATGGGTGGACCACGCAAGGGTAGCCTTAGGGTTTGATTATCTATGATTAGTTCCATCTCCAAGTGGGCTAGGAATGGGCTTGGGGCCCATGTCCTAGGCTTGGGCTTGAAAGCCCAAGGCTTCATAGGTTAAGGCTTTGGACCTTGTCCCATGTGTGGTAAATGGGCTTTCCTGGAAGAAGGAAGCAAGGCCCGGTAGGCCCAAGCTCGTGGTCACGGCGAAACCAGACCTAGTCTAGTCAACATGCTTTAGGTTGGGCTCTTGTTGGGCCTCCAGTGGTATGGCCCGGTTGATTAAGTTATTTTGTTGATTTTATAACAAAGCTTGCAAGTTGGACTGGGTGGGCTCCTTTGGAAGGCCCATGGATACTCAAGTTGGAGCCATTGGGTCCAGGGCCCATGTTGGGTTTCTGGTTGGCCAAGAAACCCTGTTGGTTTAATTGGTTTATCTAAAAATGGGTGGAAATTTGCAAAAGGGTTGAAAAACCTGATTTTAGGAAATCACTGTGTGTATCTGAAATAGTATTTTGGATACACCCTAAAAAGGGTGTATCCGAAAATATTTTTTTCGATACAAACAGTTTAGGGCTTATCCGACCTGAGTTTTCAGATAAGCCCCAAAAAACCTATTTTTGGGTTTTTTCAAAGGGGATTGGGTCTCTTGGGTTTCTGGGGACACCCAACCCAAGGGTTGTATGGGCCCATAGTGGTTCAGGGATAGGGGGTGACCCCATTTTGGCCACTTTGGTGGCTTTGGGATTCAAGGGAAGGGGAGCAAGATTTGGGACCTTGCCTTCCCCTTCAAGAACTAAACTTGCTGAAATAACAAGGACCAAAAGTGTCCTTATATGGTGGTGAAGGCATCCAACCCCTCTTCTATGGGGGGAAGAGGGGAGGTGGCCCAGTAGGCCTTGTCTCTAGTCTTGCGGCCAAACCATACATTCCATTCAACAAAATCAGCAACCAAATAGTAAATAAGAAGCAAAACAGGCTATGAACAGCAACTAGAGTGTGTGTGGTGTGCTCATGCTTGCATACATGTTAGTGAAATGATATTAAAGAGAGGGGGGAGCCTAACATGCCTTCTAAGTGGGCTTAAGCATACATGTGTGTGCATGGTGGACCTAGAGGGCGAATGGGAGCATGCATGATAGTATGAAACAATGGCTAGAGATGGGGGAGGGGAGCATGCAAAGGTTCCTAAAAACAGCAACTAAAAGGGGATAGGGGGGCATGCTATTCATGCCTACTAAATCTCATCCATACATTTAAGCATACCTTATAGTAGAAAAGTATATGAAGAAAGCAAGCATGCTTACGACCCAAAAAAGGAACATCAAAAGAAAGGAATTGGAGGGGTTAAAAGAGGGGTACATGAGATTATGGGGAAGGAGGGGAACATGCTCTGCTCCCTTACTCAAATGAAGAAGAAAATAAAGAAACTCAAGAGAGCACATGCCACAAACCACCAACCCCCCCCCCCCCCCCCCCCCTAAAGACCATACTAACGACCTTACATCCTCTCCTTTTGTTGATCAATCTGACTCCCCTTACCATGGGAGTTTAAATGCTAGATGAAGAGAAGAAGATGGGACATAAAAGTAAGAAAAACACATGCTCACAAAGGGGGAAAACACTAGACAAGAACAAAGTATCCTCACATGCTCATAATCCCTTCATTTTTTACTATGTTGAACAAAATATGGTAAGAATGCTTACCTTTTGTTTAAAGTTCCTTTTGAGATGTGTTAAGGTCCCCTTTGAGCAAAACCGTAGCTTGACACCTCCTTTCTCCAAGCAACCAGCAACTCCAAGCTTCTTCCAAGGTTCAAGAATGGGGAAGAAGGAGAAAGGAGAGGGTTTAGGGGAGTTTGGGTGTGGCTTGAAGGGTTAAGGAGGGGGTAGGAGGAGAAGGGTTTTCTCTTTCTTTTTTGGAAGAGAGGTTGGAGAGAGTTGGGAGATAGAAGAAGGGGAGGAGGAGGAGGGGTGTCTACGTATGGAGAGAGTTGTGTTTTGGGGGGAGGTTAGAATGGGAGAGATCAATGGGGGTGAGACACATGGGGAGAGAGAGAGAGAGAGAGAGAGAGCACATGAGGGGAGAGAGAGCCCACTTGGATTTGATTGATTTGATGGGGGCTCTCTCTTTCTTAATGAGAGAAGGGCATTTTAGTAAAACTCAAGATATTCTTTTAGGAAATCAATATTATATTTCAGATATTTTGGGTTCTCTTGTCCTTTCCCTTGCCACGTGGCAAAGAATTCGCCACGTGGACAGTTTTCTGCATTACATAACGTGGACTGTTTTCTGCATTTTGCCACGTGGACAGCTTTTTGCATTTTGCCCTTTGATTTGATGGGTTGATGTGATTGATTTGATGGGATTCTCCCTTAATGAGAGAATCCAATTTTTGGGATTTTTTATTTAGTAAAAAATGAGATATTTTGGAAATATTATTATTATATTCAAGATATTTTAAAATATCATTATTATATTCCAGATATTTTCTTTCCTTTGTCCTTTTTGCCCTTTAATTTGCCATTTGGAAAATGTGGCTTGCACACTTGCCACGTGGACAGGATTTCTGCATTTATTTACGGTTTTGCCCTTAGGGTTGTTCTACTCATATCTTCTTCATTTGGACTCCGATTCTGACAAACTCAATTGCATTGGAACCGTGTCGGTGTTTCCCATCCATTGGGATGAAGCATGGTAGTAAATTAAGTTTTGAGTAGAAAGCCAAAACCGTGCCCAGAATTTTATTCTACTCATATCTTCCCCTTCTGGACCCCAATTCTGGCAAACTCAATTGCGTTAGAACCATGTCAGAATTCCCTATCCATCGGGATAGGGTATGGCAGTTAATTGGGCTCGAGCAGAAAGTCGAGTTTTGCTCCCCCGGGGTTTGACCAACCCATAATTTCTTCATCCGAACCCCGATTCTGGCAAACTCAGTTGCGTCGGAACCGTGCCGAAATTCTTTATCCATCGAGAGTGAGCATGGTAGTTGATTCACACCTAATCAAAAAATTCAACTTTCGCCCCCTTAGGGTTTGACTTTTCAGTTAGGGCTTTCATTTTCGGCACTTCTGGGAGGTGCAAAAATGAGGTGCTTACAGGGTGTATAAGGGTCCCTTGAAGTCTGGACAGCAAGTAGGAACACCTCTTTTCAGCTCCAAAGCACTTTCCTTGACCTCCTTCTTGGTTAAGATGAAGAAAGGGTGTGATTTGGTGGGGTTTGATGTGAGTTAGAGGGCTTAGGAAGTGAGGGAGAAGGGTAGGAGAGGGGGCGTACGTGGGAGAGAGGTTAGAGAGAGTAAAAATTGCTAAACCCCTTGCAAATGTGCTGATTTGCTGCTTTTATAGGCAAAAATAGCATAACCGAAATCTCAGCCGGCTGTACAAAAAATTTCTTGTGAATGAAATATAATTTCGATCACCTTAACATCAAATCACAATGACTTTTGTCAGAGATTCGCACAAAGCAGCTTGACACAAAAATCTAGGAAAATGTCTATGAACCATAATTAAATTTCGGTCATACATATTTTTGTGTATATTCAAAATTTAATTTCGGTTATTTTCAAATCTTTTTAGATTTTCACTTTCTCTCTCCTATTTGGCTGCAATGAGTGAGATTTGATTCATGATCTATCATAAATGAGAGAATCAAATTTTTTATTTTATTAATTACTTAATTAATTAAAGTAAGATATTTTAGAAAAAGAATATTATTTTAATAAAGATATTTTGTTTTTGTGTTTTGTTTTATCCCTATTTTTTCCTTTAATTTGCCATTTGGCAAATGTGTTTTGCATATTTGCCACATGGACAGGATTTCTACAATTTTTTATAGTTTTGCCCTTAGGGTTGCTTTGCTCCTACTTCTTTATCTAGACTTCGATTTTGGCAAACTTAGTTGCGTTGAAACCATGTCGGAATTTCCTATCCATTGGAACAGGGTATGGCAGTCAATTCAAGCGTGATCAAAAATGGAGGGAAGAAAACATTTTTGAAGTTTAAAGAGGAATTAAATAGAGATAGGCTAGACTGGCCCATTGTGTGTGAGCTTAGCCAATGATCGTGCCAAGGCTTAAACCTTAAGGGCCTTGTCAACTTTTTTTTTTAATGAAAAAGGCCTTTATCTATTTATACTATATATAATGAGAATATGCCCCTTGGGAAGCATGCCAACAACTATACATGACTTCCCCAAAAAGCCCTTATCGTTCTTTGTAAAGGCGTAATTAATATAGAGTTAAAATAGTCAAAACTCTCTCTACTCATTTAAAATCTGTAGAGTCCCAAACTGTCCCAAATTGTTTCCTTCCTTTACGTGTAGAGTACTACACCTAAAGTGTTTCCTTCCTTTACGTGTCCCAAATTGTTTCTTTCCTTTACGTGTCCCAAATTGTTGCACATGCACCCCGCTAGTATAGTTTATGCAGATACACTATGATTACAAAAACAGGTCAATTTATCTGCTACAACATTTGCTTCACGAAACACTTTAGAGAAGGTTACACAGATGAACTCACTACACAAATGAGCAGCTTCACTCATAATGTTTGCAACAATCTTTTTGTTCTGGCAATCCAACAATAATTTGTGAATCACTCTCAATTTGCAACTATTGAATCTTCAAGAATTTTGCTAATTGGATCCCTTCCAAACACGCATGTGCCTCAGCCACTAGTGAGTTCCATTCGCTATAGCCCCCAATGAATGCCCATCTTCGTTTCTTGTGATAACTCCTATCGTAGCTGTAATACCCTGAATTTTCTTAATATATTATTATTATTTTAATCTGAATTAATTAAGAATAGTTGTGCTAATCCATAAGTTGATTTAAATAGGAGATCATGTGGAGAATGGAAATCCAGATTTTGAAGTGAATCTGACAGTTGGATCTTAAGATATGAGGTAAGCAAATTTCTAATATTATCCCTTATCTTATTGGTGGGTTGCGTGAAGCATGATAGTCTGAGAAGTAGGGAATCATGAGCTATTAAAATAATTAATATTGCATGCATGAGAATAGGGAGTTTCCTTTGAAGAGTTTTATTTTTTTTAGGAAACCTTTAAGAGGATTAGGTTTGGGCGTGTGATACTTGAGAAGTTTCTAAAAAGTCTTATTGCTATTTGTTTTGAACGGCTGAAGGAGAAAGATGGACCTCATCGTGCAGCACTTTGTGGGTTTTAGAGCAGTGATTAATAGGAGATTGATTGTTGGACTTGTGCTTAGAGTTTTTGACGAAAAGAGGTAAGTAGTAGCCCTTTATTAATTAATTTTTGATAATTTTTGGAAGAACTTTATTTACTAGGGGTCCTTTGTTCATTTATTTTGGGGAAAATAGCAGGGTGCAAAACTAATTGTTGGAAATGATGGCTCATATTCTGGGTCCAAGGGGAGGGACCTGGGGCCCCTCCCCTTGGACCACTCAGATTTAGGGTTGTATATATATATTGTTGTAACCCTAATCGTTTCATATAGTGGAAAATTTTGCTATGAACAGTGGACGTAGGCACAACGCCGAACCACTTAAATCTGTATGTTCTTCTTCTCTCCCTTTTCTTTACTATTTTGATTGCACGATTCTCAACAATAATTATTAAGTTTTGAAAAAATTGTGGTAGTTTTGGCCATTATACTCTTTTATTCATAAATCATCTCAATAGTGTGTAATGGCTATTTTGGAAAACTGCGCATTTTGTTCAACACGGTTCCTAAGGTGCCTATTCTCGTTTTATATAGCATAGATAAAAATAAAAAAAATATAACTATTTTGTTTCTTTATCTAATAGTAAAATTAATTTCATAAATAGTGCCTGTAGGATCTCTTGGATAAGGGATAAAAATGTCATATCATATTATCAAAAGGGACGTTGAAATTAAATTTCAAAATCTTGTTAAGTAAAAAAAATTCAATTAGTAGTGAGAAAATCTTATACCTGTGGCTTTTGTTCAAGGGAAAAAATAATTCTCCCTAAGACCTTTTTGGGTACCATGAAACAAGTTGCCGTTTTAATTGGAAATTATAAACCGTGCTAACTTGCTGACTATGATTTTGATTCATTGTCAATTGATCAAATACTGAACTTCCCGAAGTAGGTTTAGTTTGAATTTGGTTAATTCCGAGGCATTAAGGCAATAGACTAAAGTTAGGCTTAGGTTATGCAATATCCCAGATGGTAGTCACCTTTGTATTATTATTACTTGCAAAACAGTGAATTGAGACAATTATAATTATTATACCCCTTTTATTAAAGAATTTTAACAATGATGTGTAAGGGCTTTTTGGAGAAGTGGCATATTATAATATTACACGTATGTAAAAAGAAAAGGGAGGAAACTCTTGCAAAACTGTGAATTGAGACAGTTATGACTATTATAACCCCTTCTATTAAATAATTTTAACAATGATGTGTAAGGGCTTTTTGGAGAAGGGGCACATTATAGTACTGCGCATATGTAGAAAGAAAAGGGAGGGAACAATTACAAAACCTGTGAATTGAGATAGTTATGACTATTATACTGCTTCCAAGTTCAGCTTCATAAAAGGATCACTACACTGAGTGAAAATACATATAACAGGGGAAAAAACTTACAAGTACAGATCAGGACAATGATATAAACATTTAGATCAAAAAAGATTTGGTAAAGCCTCAGTTCCGGGCCTCCACTTTCTTAATGATTTTAACATGGACAAAATAGAACCTTTCTTCTTTCTTTTCTGTATTTTTGGTCAAAAAATTGTGCATTAGATCACCTGCATTAAGAATCTCAAGTACTTGAAGCTGGCTTCACTTTCTCCAGTAATAGTTTCAGCTCCTTAACAAGATCCTCCCCAGCCAATTCAGATTTTGTATTTTTTGCACTTGTATGACTCCCCTGAGCCTTAGGTCTTTTGATCTTTTTCTTCGCAGATAGATGGAGACGCCTGTAGAAGAGAGCAGCATTTTCAACAAGTCACTATCATATAACCAATATTTCAAATTCCCATCTTCAATCAACACAAATCCATTGGTAAAAGGAAGTTAATTGACAAAAGTAGATAAAATGGGATGTGTGGGTTGGTAGGGGGCCTTCTTATGATCAGCAAGAATTCCAATCTTTCCTACCGAACCAAACAAAAATCCAATTTCAAACTGAAACCTTCGCGGGCTTATTGGTGATCAAGGTCATCTACTCAGCTTGGTTGAGAAAATGGTGAGTCCTCACAACATGGAATCATTGAAATGAAAGTTCCCATATTGGTAGAACATCAAAGGTTTAATTAATTGGGGGAAAATGACAAACAGAAGTGAGAAACAATCAACCAATATAACTTGCCAAATCCTAATATGACTTCACATCCTCTACAAATACTCAAAACACTGTGTTTTATAGTTTAGCTACTGAAATCAATTCACATGTCCAAAACTAATAATGATATATTAAAAAAACAGACGAACTGCAGTCTTATTTCCTTGCCTGACTTGATCGCTAACCTGAAAATATTAAGTGGAAGAATAAGCAGTAATGCCTCATAAGAAGTTTTATCACTGTTCTACACTATTTACGTGAGTGCTTGGTCTATAGGTCATGATGATTTATTTCTTCATCCCTATATATTGTGTAGGTGCATTGCTCATAATACCTATGCATACTATCACATCTTGTCACACACACACACACACACACATATATATATGTATAATCACCAACATGAATAAAGACATGATACACCACATGATAACTTGTGATAAACATCAAAATATAATTATCAAGAAATATATTTTTCTTAAATAAATATTAATTCTAAACAAATAAATAATGAATGAATAAAATGGATATGTACAACTTCTTATGATTCCACATCCCCGTCAGAATCATTCATTTACTGTTATTCCATTTATTGGATACTTGTTCAAGGATGCAAAAGGACACGGAAAAGACCAAAAATAACCTTGATGGAGTTAGCAAAGACTTGGATACTCATAATCCAACTAAAGATGTAGTTTTTGACTGATTAAGATGAAGGTATATGACTCGATATTTTATTTTCTTTTTTGAAATGATTAACGAAGCATTAATTATAAATATGAAGAAGAAAGGAATGTGCAAATAAAACATGGGACCAATGAGATATGAGAGCCACATGTGTCACAATAAGTAAAAGACAAAATAAAACAAAGATCAAATCAGAGTGCAACCATAGACCAGCCACAAAGCACATCACTAACAAAAACATATCTGAACTCCATCCTAATTCAAACCCAAGATCAAGCTGGGACTGTGATATCTTCAAGAATCCCCCCTTCAAATATACATCTGTTCTAGGATAACCAGACAGCCCAAACTATTGCATAGAAAGTAGCACGATATAACAAATTGCCTTTTAGGAAAGGGAACTGGTTGACAAGATCAGTCAATTTCCTAGGCAAAACACAGCTTAATCCCAATAAATTGATGAATAGGACCAAAAAAAAAACCTCACCACCTCACAATTAATGAAGATATGATCTTATGTTGTTAAAGGTGCTTGCATTGGGGAGGGGCGGTTTTCAAAAGGTTAAAGCTACATTTGCCCAAGCATATCACATCTAGGCTGCTGCCTAGGTTCGTAGGCAACCACCTGAGCAATAAGGCGACCACTTTATCTCCTATTTGGGTAAGCAGATGCCTCATGCCAACTGATATGTATTATATATTGAATTATTAATACGAATTTTTAATATTTGTATGTCCGTGTATATATATATAGCCTTATGCAAGTTCTGTTTAATATTGGAGAGAAGCAGAGAACTCACAGCAATTTTTAATCTTCGAAAGGAGAATGCAAAACCAGAACCTAGTCATTCAGGTACATCTCCCCTCCTCTCTCTCTATCTCCATCTTCCTCTATCTCTCTCTCTTCAGTATCCTCTTATTTCCCCCCTTCTCTTATTTTTTCTTTCAAAGGAGCTCTCTTCTCTTCCATCTCCTCTTCTTTCACTATTCCCCATCATTTCTGTCTATTTTTTTTTTCACTGTTCTCCATCATATCTTCCGTCTCCCCTTCTCTCTCTCTCCCTCCCTCCCTCCCTCTCTCTCTGTCTCTCTCTCTCCCCTACTTCTCTGCTATGTCTTTTTTTTCCTCTCAATCCCCAGAAAAATGATAAGGGAACAGCAACACCTTCTAAATGAAGATGCAAGCAGCTATGGGGGAAATACTACTCTATTTTGTTTTTCAAAATTTATTTAAACTGGTACACTACCGATTTAAGTATGCTGCTTTTTGTCATTTTACTACTAATAATTCAATTATTTTTTTCAATGTCATTCAAAATTCGATTGTATAGGTATCTGAAGATGCACTCTTCCAATAGTTCGAAACCAAAGGTCAATTCAAAGGATCCTACATGGAAGTATGCCTCTTGGCCAGATATTAATGATAAAAACAGGATTCATGTGAGCTTTGTGGGACCATAACAAATGGTGGCATTCATAGGCAAAAACAGCAGTTAATTACTTATTATAATGCCAAAAAAATGCCCTAATATGTCAATGGAGATGATTAAAGAATTGTTTGACCATATAGCAAGTCATAAAAGAATCCAGATTCCAGAATGACTCACTCAAGGATTCAATGAAGCAAGATCCATGGGATCATTGAAATGAAAGTTCCCATATTGGTAGAATATTAAAGGTTTAATTAATTGGGGGAAAATGACAAACAGAAGTGAGAAACAAAAAGAATTATAGAGATCAAACTAAAACGAAGTTCTCATGTCTTCCCATCTTAGTAACTTTCATGCGATTCATAAGTATCAACTGGTTGATCAAGTTCCATTATTTGAAGTCCTCTAGAATTTTCTATAGATTGCGCTTGGTTTTAATAGTTCTCTCCTTTATTTTCTTCAGTTATTTCTTATTCTTGGAGACTCAAACCATTGATATGGCTGCTTGAACCCAACAGCTTAAAAAAATGGTCAAGGTGTGAGAAAAAGGAAAAAATTTCTCACTGATTGTCATTAGTTTGGTTCTTCACATCTCCAGTATCCACCATGTAGATGTGCCTGTACAAGAAAAAAATCAGAATATTAGACACAAACTGCCATATAACAGTTAAACTATCAGTCATCTAAACAACCATGTACAATAAAGAGAAAGAAGTGAGCGGAAAATACTTTTGAAATTCATTCTTCTGATGAATGTCATCCCTTCTATCACCTATAGCTTGACTTTGGTAATTTCTAATTCCATACTCAAGGAGCTCTGACTTCATATTGCTTGCTTTCTTTTTATTCTTCTTCTTCAGCTTCCCATTATGTCCAGGTCCAATCTTTGCAATCAGCACGGAGGCATCACATGTGAGGTCATTGTTCATACTTGCACTAATCAAATGAAAACACCACAAAACAAAACCAGTACAAATATAAGCTTATTAAAGATGATTTCTTTTGTCAGAAAATAAGGAAGCACAAAAAATATATGTGCTGCTATCAAGTTCAAACACTTCGAATTTGATGATAAAGGATGCATAGATAGATTCATTTTTTTGGAAACAAAGACTTCTTGTCAACTATATAGACTGTTATTCCACCACTCTAATTTTTCTAATACAATTTCTTGATTGTTACCACAGTATACTTCTTCTGGATTTTTTGAAATTGAGATTTCCCCAAAAGGTGCCTTTACCATTGTTAGTGATGAAGGTATGTTAACAAATATGTAGGCAACTCGAGTTACAAGTAATTAAACATCCCTTTTATGGCCCAATTAAAGAAAAGGAAAGATGAGACCTGTGGTGTTCCTCTTGTTCGAAACTTTCAATAACTAAAACTTGATTTTCACTGTCATGAACTCCACCATCTTGAATTTCTAGCTTAGTAAGCACTGTTTGTTTCCTTTTCTTAATCTTCAGTTTTCCAGCATCTCCAACTTCTACCTCATTCTGCTTGTTCCTTATGGCATAGGCAGTAAAAAAAATTCAGGTTCAAGAAGGTGATATATGTCTCTAGAAAAAAATTAAATTTGAAAATCAAACAAAATATCATGAGGACAAAAATAAGGGAAAGGATGAACCTTAGGCATTCATCCTTTTTGGTGATGTGAAAATTGTCATTTGTAGTTTGATTTTTGTAATTTCTAACTCCAGCAGCATTGAATCTTTCCGTAGCTTCAACTCTTTCCTCATTCTTCTTTAGCTTTTCTTTCACACCATCTTCATCTTCGGTGCTAATTGTGGTAGGTGACATTGAGGAACCAAATGGCTGTCCCCCTTCTTTTCTGGCATTATTTTAACAGTGATTGCAAGAAATTGGTAGAGAATTCAATCCTCGGGCATACATATCTATCTTTCTTTCTAACCCAAAATGATACACATAATTGACAAAGGCTTTCACAAGAAAGACCTCACCTTTTTGCATTTCCATCCATCACAACAGCACCAGCTTTCCTCTTTACAACTTGAGAGTCATCATCTTCTTTTGTACCTTCATTGACCATTTTTATTTCTGACCTTTCTTGGATTTTAGCACTTTCAACAATTGATTTATTCTTTCCACCTTCAACCTTCCTTGCCCGAAAGATAAATTGCTCCTGAGAAGCTTCACTGAGCCTACTCAAGCAGTTGTTAAGATCTTTCCAACCATTATTGTCACGATCCAAATCTGGAATAACTGCAGACATCAAGTTAACAAAATCTCTGTAATCATATAACAAAATGACTCTGTGAAAATCACCAACGCATATGTGATTTTATGGAAGTGACTAAAATTCATGTTCTCCTTGAGGGATTTAACAACTATAAAGGGTGGTTGAGGTCATAGATAAAGTTCTAAACTACTTTGGAAGCCCTATGCAATCCCAAGGAAGCTACTAAAGTTTTCCTCCTTTTTTCCCCTGATAAGAGAAGATTAATACTTTGCTACTCCTCCATCATCCATATTCATCACAAATAGTATGCTTGGTTGAAACCTACCATTTGTGGGGATTTATATTACTATTATACATCACTGCTCCCTAGCAACATAATTAATCAATGCAAGATAATGCTAGTTGAACTGTTGATTAAACTGAAAATAACAAGAAACTGCAAAAATTTTGACAATATACAAGAGACTAGTTTCATGCTTCAAAAGTAAAGGAGTTCGTTTACATTCTATTTACGAGTTCCCATTCAAGTCCAACTACCTTTGCACCTGTAACACACATATTCATAGATAGAGTTGACTAAGAAGGAAATTTAGCACACCAGAACATAACAGTAGAAGCATTAAGTAAATGAGAAATTAAGCATAATGCACATACCAACTTCGGCTTCAGAGTGCCCATTCAATGTGATATAAGCTTTGATACTGCTATCATCAATGAAACTATCACTGTAGTCATATTCATTTTCTTTGGAGTTGTAATAGCTTGAATGTTCACTACTCGTGCTGTCAATGTCTTCTTCTCCAAAAGAATCACTGAAGATTGCACATTAAATATAAGGAAAGACAAGTATTTATATCGACAACTAATCGTTCAAGCCACTGCAATCAACTCGTAATTGGAGACACTTGATTAAATTTGATATCGTAATGTTTACATTGATCAATACTTTTGATACCAGTCACATTTGAATTGGAAAGGATACGTTCCACCCTTAACATTGTTGTCATAGGAATTGAGAAAATAGCCACAAAGATGAACACTACGAGGGCCAGAAACAGAGAAAACAACATCTTCAGACTCCGCGACTTCTAAATCTAATTGACAACTACCGAAGTCATTATGCGCCAGTGAGCATAAAAAGATCGGGCTTTTGTTGCCAACAGAATAATGAACAACGCTTCTCGAAGTCCAAATGCCGGCAAGATTCCCGAGAGTCGCCTGCACCAAGAATGATTCAAACACCTTCTTTCATGTATATACATTGATTTAATTAAACTCAGAGATGAAATCTTATCTTTGGAAATAAGGGGTTCAAACCAGTATTACTTTTGACATTGTTGAAATAGTGTGGTTAGGGCTACTGTGTATATGAAGAAAGAAACCTGGGAAATGCGAAGCCTCCTTCTGGGCTCATCCTTGCATTGAAGAGTTAATGAGTTGCCTGGCTTTATCTCCACTCCTTTGGAATGAAAAAACAAAATTTAATACAATAAATAAAAACCCCACATGAATATTTCACAAATCATTACACAAAATTAGCAGGAGGAGAACGGTAAATAAGAAAACATATAATGATGCAGAGCATTTCAATAAGGATTTAAAGATATCTTAGAAGGAGAGAACAAAATAAAAGCAACTAAGCGATGCTTTTGATAAGATAAAGACTAAGAAGACAAAATGAGAAGGGAAGAGAAAGAAGGAAAGAGAAGGTAATTACTGACCCCAGAAAGTCATCTGTCGTACAAGGAAATTGGAACTGAGAGGAAGAAGAGCTTGGAGGCCCTGGACAACCGCTTCTATGTCTGTCGTCTCTCTTTAAGTCTCAAAATACTTTGATTTTGTGCACCCACCATTGTATTTTCCATCTGCAACAACACGATTCAAATTTTTATTTAATTGATAGTAATTTTTCTTATTTTTTGTTTGTATAAAAATACTCACACAAAAAAGAGAAATAGGCTTGAACAAAAGCAGCTTAATGATCTTGCTTTCATTAAATAGAATCAACGGCTAAAAGAGAAACTTTTAAAAAGGAAAAGTTTCACCCAAAAAAAAAGTTTTAAAAAGGAAAAGAAGTCCTCACGCATGTGACCCAATTTGCTTTGATAAGATGGATGATTCTAGTTAGTGGTTAATAGGAAAAGAGCCGCGAGAGGAATCTATTCGTGAAGGGCTTAGTTTTAATTAGATGTTGATATTGCTATGGGGGTTTATGAAGGAATTGAAGGACCATGAAGACCATGATGTACATTTCAAATGCAACTAGTGGAAATAGGCCAGGGTGTGTGCGCATCATAACGCGGGATCACATTGCTGACTCGAGATGCACAGGGATGCGTGCCTCTCTTTTGGGAAATTTGAGATTCTGGAATTGCCACTGCCTGATGGGGTGCAAGCAGACACCTGGGTGCCTAGCGTTTGTCTATTAGGCGGTCTGCGGCTTGAGATTCAGGGTAGGGTCTTGGTTGCTGTTCGAGGAAGTCCGTAGACACCCTGGTCTGCCCCGTCGAGTGACGGGCCCCACGTGTCATCCTGGTTAAAGTCAACTCGGTCTATCTCACCCGATTCCTATGTCAAATATGCATTCATTTCTTTAAGTCTGGGTGCAAACCACCTGCGGTGTGGGTCCCCTTTATTTTTTCTTCTTTTATTTAGGTGATCTCGGTCTGATCGGGCGGGCCTCGTTGGAAGGCCCACGGATTCCTTGGTGGGCTAAGCATAGCCCACATGTCCCTTTGATGGGTTGTGATTTAACCCTAAAAGCCCTTTTAGGCTTTGGCTAATTTTGATTGCTTTTATTTAGGGTTTAATGAAGAATTAAGGTTTAAAGCTTATTTGGTGGGATTGGATGGTCTGCGAGCCCATTGAGTGGGCCTCACAAAGGGTTGCCTTGAAATTTGATTATTTTGTTTAAGTTCTTTTTCCAATTGGGCTAGGAATGGGCTTGGGGCCCATGTCCTAGGCTCAGGCTTTGGAAGCCCAAGGCTTTGAGGGTTAGGATTTTAGATCCCCTCCCTTCTTTCGTAAGTGGGTCCTCTTTGAAGAAAGAGGTAGGGTCCGATAGGCCCAAGCCCGGGTCACGGCCAAACTATACCTAACCTAGCCAACATGTTTTGATTTGGGCTTTTATTGGGCCTCATGAGGTTTGGCCCATTTAATTAAATTGTTCATTTGCTACTTTAATCAAAGTGAGATAATTGGAATAGGTGGGCCCCATTGGAAGACCGATGGATAATCAAGTTGGACCCGCTGGGTCCAAGGCCCACATTGGGTTTCGAGTTGACTCAGAAACCCTACTGGATTGATTGGTTTGCTTGAAGAAAGGGTTAAAAATGGCAAAAGGTAAAAAGCTGGAATTTGGACTTACTGAGTGTATCCGAAATGGCTGTGTGTATCCGCAATTACATTTCGAATACATAGAAAAATATGTGTATCCAAAATTAAATTTCGGATACACACAGGTTAAAGCTTGTCTGACCTGAGTTGTCAGACAAGCACAGAAGACCCACTTTGGTGATTTTTTTGAAAGGGAGTTGGGTTCTTTGGCTTCTAGGGGTGATTAGAGGTTTTGGGGCGGGGGGGGGGGGGGGGGGGGGGTGCGCGCGCCCTGTGTGGGCCCACAGTGGTTCAGGTTTGAAGGGAAGGCCTCATTTTGGCCATTTTCATGGCTTTTGGAATCAAGGAGAGGGGGACCAAGGCTTGAGGCCTTGCTTCCCCTCTAGGTGCTGAATCTTTGAGGTAAACAAGGACCAATGATGTCCCTATTTTGGTATTAGTAGCATCCCTCGTCCCTCCATGAGAAAAGAGAGGAGGGTGGCCCGGTTGGCCTATGTTAGGGTCCAAACGGCCAAACCAAGATCAAGCATACCTTATCATGCACCACAACCAGCAAAAGGGATCAAAGCCCCTTCATGAATATGCTAAGAACAGCTGTGGGTATGTGCTTCCATATAGTGTGTGTGGGTGATAAGAAAAGGAAAGAAAAAGGGGATGAAACCTAAGGCATGCTTTGCTAGGCACCGCATGCACATGCAACCCTCTCCATATGCATATTAAAGGATTCCATGTAGATAGAAATAGGGGTGTGTGGGACATGCCTTGAGTGTGTGTGCTAATGAAGTGACTAAAAGGCAACAAAAGCATAGACATGGTACATGTGCAAACATGACGAAGCATATACATGTGAATCCACTAAAGTAGCAAATAGAGCATGGTGTGGTGTGTGTGTGTGGTGGCATACTTAAACATGCAAGCCCATACATTCATCCTATGCTAAAAAGCCATGATAAATCATCCCTAAGGAGAGCTAGAAAGCATATAAAAAAATGGACAAGGGGGATTTAAGGGGTACATGAGATCATAAGTGAGAGGGAGGGGAACATACTCCCCTTTTACCTAATGAGGTGAAAGTAAGAAGAAAACAAGGAAAAAGTATGGACACTTCCCCTTACCACAGGAAATCACTTTCATGGTGGAAAGAAAGGAAAAGAAGGAGAAGAACATGGGAGAACAAAACAAAACAAAGAAGAGCAAAAATGATGGAACATGCTCACATTACCTTCAATTTCATATATGTCAAATAAAAACCAGTAAGAAGGCTCACCTTGGGGTTTAAAGAACTCCTTGAGTAGTGTGGAGCTCCCTTGAAGCTTCAAAAGTTACTAAAGCACCTCCTCCTCAAGCACAAAGTCCTCCTCCAAGCTTTTCCTTGGTTGAAAGTGGGGAAGAAGAAGGAAAGAAGGGATCAAGAGGGCTTTGGATGTGGTTTTTAGGCTTAGGGGGGTGTTGGTAGGGTAGAGGGGGAATTTTCGTACAGGGAGTAGAGGGGAAGAACAGCCAAAACCAACCAACCCAGCCAAATGAGCTGCTGTTGGTATTTATAGACAAACGTAATGTATCCGACAACTCAGGTCGGATACATTAATTAACATGTGTATCCGAAAATAAATTCCGGATACACATTATTTTATTTGTATCCGAAATACAATTTTGGATACAAATACATCCCATCAAAAATCATTTTTCGCAGGGATAAGGTCAGAGAATCCTGACAGAAAATCCAGGAATCTTATCTTGTATCCGAAATTATTTTTCAGATATACATAAAAATATGTATATCCGATATATATTTTCGGATATTTTTAATAAAAATCAGATTTTTCCGGATTTGCCCTTCTCTCTCTCTAATTAGTTAATTCAAGATATTTTTAGAAAAATTAGTATTATATTTAAGATATTTTTGTTTTCTATCCTTTTCTTTGCCACGTGGCAGATGTGACTTGCACATTCGCCATGTGGGCAATTTTTCTGCATTTTTGCCCTAGGGGTTGAATTGCTCATAACTTTCTTATCCGAGCTCCGATTATGGCAAACTCAGTTGCATTGGAATCGTGTCAGGATTTCCCATCCACTGAGATAGAGTATGGCAGTAAATTCAAGTTTTTAGTAGAAAGCCGAAACCGCTCCCAAAATTTTAATCTACTCATAACTTCTCCGTCTGGACCCTGATTCTGGCAAACTCAATTGTGTCGGAACTGTGTCGGGATTTCCTATCTTTCGGGATAGGGACGGCAGTTAATCTGGGTTTGAGCAGAAAGTCAATTTCTGCTCCCCCGGGGTTTCGAGCTGCCCATAACTTCTCCATATGGACCCTGATTCTGACAAACTTGATTGCGTCGGAACCGTGTCAGAAATTCCTATCCATGGAGATAGGGTATGATAGTTAATCTGGGTTTGAGCAAAAAGTCAATTTCTGCTCCCCCGAGGCTTTGAGCTGTCTTTTTGGGTTTTCACTTCTGACACTTCCGGGAGGTGCAAAAAATGAGGTGCTTACACAAGGAATGCAAGTAAAGGTGGAAAACTATGTTACATGGACTCAGGTATGGGTGTTGGGTGCTAGTACATGTCTAGGAGTTGATCCAATTTACCCCTAAAGCTTAGGATAATAGGGACTTGGTTGAGAATTGTCCAAATTTTGGATACAAATACTATGATTTGGCTGAAAGTCTCCAAACAAATACTAGTAAGGCAAGTCAGAAGTCGAGCTTAGCCTTTGTTTGTTTTTTATTCCCTATTTTTCTTTTTGATTCATTGCTTAAAATTTTTGAGTCTGAGAATATATATATTTTCTATTCATAAAAACTACTATCTTTTTTTATTCACTAATTTCAAGTTTATTATTTATATTTCTTTTATTATTTTCCTTTCATCTTGGATTGCCATGTCTGCCATGTCTAAGAGAACATGTGAAGAATCTAACACATATCATGTACCCATACCCATGTCATGTCATGTCAACACAATTACTTTGGGGTCGTGTAAAGTATCGGGTGTAACATAGGTAGAAAGAGGAGAAAAAAATGAGGAAAATGCAAATGTAAAGTCAAATGATGATGAGGATGAAAATGGATCTAATGGGGCTGATTATGATTGGGTGATGGATTGTAGGCTATTTCCTTCAAGAGAATGACATAATTTAGCATTGGATGATTCCATTTAGCTTATGAATCATTTGGATATATTTTCAAATCATACAAAGCTTTTATCTAACAGCCAAGCTGCATTATAATTCTATCAAATACTCTAAATGATTTCATCATGTTAATCTGGTTGCTGATTTTCATCACACCTTTGGATCCATATTCTATGGTCTTAATTAGACTAGATTTTGTGTTTATTCCGTTGATTTCCAGATTCTACACTCAATGTCACCATAGAAATCCATGTAAAACTACATACGCCCCATACGGGTGGTGCCATGTCCCCCCAAGGTGCTACCATGAGCCCCATGCGACACGGGGCCGTGGTAGCATATGCCCCATGCAGGTGGTGCCATGGCCCCTTGGGGTGCTACAATGAGACCCATGCGACACGGGGCCATGGTAGCATATGCGCATTCGGGTGGTGCTGTGCCCCCCCGGGGTGTTACCATGAGCCCCATGCGACACAGGGCGGTGGTGGCATATGCCCCATGTGTGCCATGGCCCCCCGGGTGCTACCATGAGCCCCATGTGATACGGAGCGGTGGTCGCATATGCACCATGCAGGTGGTGCCACAGCCCCTTGGGGTGCTACCATGAGCCCCATGCGACATGGAACAAAGGTAGCATATGCCCACTGCAGGTGGTGCCATGGTCCCACGGGGTGCTACCATGAGCCCCATGCGACACGGGACGGTGGTAGCATTTCCTCCATGCGGGTGGTGCCATGGCCCCCTGGGGTGCTACCATGAGCCCCATACGACACCGGGCTACGGTAGCATATGACCCATGCGGGTGGCAAAATGGCCATCAGGATGCCACCATGAGTCCTGTGTGACACGGGGCGGTGGTATCATATGCCCCATGCGGGTGGCGCCATGGCCCTCTGGGGTGCTAGCATGAGCCCCCTACAACACGGGGCCATGGTAGCATATGCCCCATGCCGATGGTGCTACAATCAGCCCCACGACATGGGGCGGTGGTGGCATAAGCCCAATGCGGGGGGAGCCATCGCCCCCTAGGGTGCTACCATGAGTCCCATGTGACACGGGGCGGTGGTGGCATATGCCCCATGCGAGGGGTGCCATGGCCCCCCGGGGTGCCCCCATGTACCCCATGCTACACGAGGCCGTGGGGGCATATGCCCCATGCGGGGGTTGCAATGGCACCTCGGGTACTCCCATGTGCCCCCTGCGGCATGGGGTTGTCAGGCCATATGCCACATGCGAGGGGAGCAATGGCACCCCTGGATGCCCCCGTGTGCCCCATGCCACACGGGGCAATGGGGGTATATGCCCCATGCGGTGGGTGCCATGGCACCATAGGGTGCCCCTGCATGCCCCATGTGGCACGAGGCGGTGGGGGCATATGCCCCATGCGGCACGGGGCGGTTGGGGCATAAACCCCAATGTGGGAGGCACCATGGCACCCAAGGGTGCCCCCGGGTGCACCATGTGGAACGGCGCGGTGGGGGCATATGCCCCATGCGGGGAGTGCCAAGGCACCCCGGGGTGCCCCCGCATGCCCCATGCGGCACAGGGTGGTGGGGGGCATATGCCCCGTGCGGTGGGTGCCCCTGCGTGCCCCATGCAGCATGGGGCGGTGGGGGCATATGCCCATGCGGTGGGTGCCATGGCACCCCGGGTTGCCCCATGAGGCACGGGGGTGCCATGGCATATGCCCCATGCGGGGGGTGCCTGCGTACCCTGCGGCACGGGGTGGTGGGGGCATATACCCCATGCAGCACGGGGCCGTGGGGGCATATGCCCCATATGGGGGGGGGGGGCGGCCATGGCACCCAATGGTGCCCCCGGGTGCACCATGTTGTAGGGCGCGGTGGGGGCATATGCCTTATGCGGGGAGTGCCAAGGCACCTCGGGGTGCCCCCGCGTGCCCCATGCGGCATGGGGTGGTGGGGGTGTATGCCCCATGCAGTGGGTGCCGTGGCACCCCGGGGTGCCCCATGCGGCACGGGGTGCCATGGCATAGGCCCCATGCGACATGGGGCGATGGGGGCATATGCTCTTGGGGGGGGGGGGGGGGGGGGGGGTGCCATGGCACCCACGGGTGCCCTCGTGTGCCCCATGCGGCACAGGGCCGTGGGGGCATACGCCCCATTTGGGGGGTGCCCCCGTGTGCCCCATGCGGGGGGTGCCATGGCACACCAGGGTGCCCTCGCGTGCCCCATGTGACACGGGTCGATGGAGGCATATGCCCCATGCGGAGGGTGCCACGGCACCCCAGGGTGCCCTCGTGTGCCCCATGTGGCACGAGGCCGTGGGGGCATATGCCCCATGTGGGGTGCCATGGCACTTTGGGATGCCCCGGCGTGCCCCATGCGGCATAGGGCGGTGGGTGCATATGCCCCATGCGATTGGTGCCATGGCACCTCGGGGTGTCACATGCGGCACGGGGTGCCATGGCATAAGCCCCATGCGGGGGTGCCGTGGCACACCAGGTTGCCTCGCGTGCCCCATGCGACACGGGGTGGTGGAGGCATATGCCCCATGCGGGGGGTGCCATGGCACCCCAGGGTGCCCTCGTGTGCCCCATGTGGCACGGGGTCATGGGGCATATGCCCCATGTGGGGGGTGCCATGGCACCTCGGGATGCCCCCGCGTGCCCCATGTGGCACGGGGCGGTTGGCGCATATGCCCTCTGCGGTGGGTGCCGGTGCCCCATGCGGCACAGGGTGCCATGGCATATATCCCATGGGGGGTGCCATGGCACCCCGGGGTGCCCCATGCGGGGGAAGCCATGGCACCCCGAGGTGCCCCATGCGGCACGGGGTGCCAGGGCATATGCCCCATGCGGCACAAGACTGTGGGGGCATATGCCCCATGAGGGGGTGCCATGGCACCTCGGGGTGCCCCCGCGTGCCGCGTGTGGCACGGGGTGGTGGGGGCATATGCCTCATGCTAGGGGTGCCATGTGTGCCCCATGCGGCACGGGGAGTTGGGGGCATATGCCCCATGCGGAGGGTGCCATTGCACCCGGGTGCCCCAAGCGGCACGAGGCCATGGGGGCATTTGCCTGTTGCGGGGGTGCCCCCGTGTGCCCCAGCGGCACAGGGTGGTGGTGGCATATGACCCACGCAGGGGTGCCCCCGCTGTCACGGTCAACAAGTTTAGGTACTCCTTAGAACCGCGTGGCACTCACCTAAGCAACCGATGCCCTGCGAGTCAGCCAAACAAGTAGAAATCGAGGCAAAGTCAGTTAACGAGGCAACCAAGTGTGGCACGAGTTAGGCAACCAAAGTTACATTCAAGGCAACAATGAGGGGAGTTAAACGCAAGCAAACGAAAGAATATATTGCATTGAATGTAAATTATAGGGGCTACAAAGTGTTTGGGGCTTTAGCACACCACTATGCTTTTGGCACCCATGCACAGCCTACTTCCCCTCAAAGAGGATGCTAAGACTCTGGCACTATTCCAGAAGGAAATATCGCATCTGCCGGTACAATCATACTGGGTGTTTTTTGACTTATACATTGAATTTTGACGAACCGTCAGATGCGTTAGACTCCTTTTGGCTCCTACTTGAGTCTCAGGTACCCACGGTAAGAACACAACACTCCTCGTGGGCCCCACACAATAATACACTCCGTTACAAGGCTATACAAAACCCGCCCTTACAAGCATTCTACGAACACTTAGACGACTTTACTGGACTCTTTACAACATATTTACATATAAACACAAGTCACGGGTCATTGGTCACGTGCATATTTACGCTGAACGAAATGACCGTGACACCGCGGCACAGGACTGTCGGGGCATATGTGTAACGCCTCGAACCCGGGTCAGTGCAAACCGTCACCCAACCCAAACCCGGTTCGCTACTGTAACAACCTAAGTCTGGTTCAACAACCAAACTCGAGGTGTTACCACGAAGCTGGGGTCAGATACAAACTAAGATTCACAAAAATTTTAGAAACTAATTAATTATATCAGAGTTCTGGTGGGAAATAATACAATTCTTCATTTCATAATTATCAATTCAGTTTACAATAGGGTTGTCTAATCAAAGTGTGAACAATATTATCAAATATAATTCTACCCGTCAAATAAACCCCATCTTCGCGATCTCTCCAAGCAACCTGAAAAATAGGGGAAAACGGAGTGAGATTTACATCTCAGCAAGTAGCAGGTGCATGCGATTAGAAACAATCCAATATAAGTAAATAGTCATGAGATATTCAATTAATCAACGATAAGACGAGAAATCCAAGTTATCCATGGCAATTCCAAATAAAGCGATAAAACAGATGATCATGTACAAATACCAGTAATTGGATGTTAATGGGGTAAAACCGACAAAAGCGATAAAACACGTGCCCTTGTAGGACTCACAAAGATGATAAGTATTTGAGATGACACTCAACTAACTGCTATACCACCGTGCGGCTTAGGGGCAGTGCTACTTAATGATACTCAAGCCCTATGCAGCGCAATTATATACAAGAGCCGTAGTAACCGACTTATTGCGCACGAATTCAACAGAGTTGGCATGTACCACCAGCATGCAGCACCAGAATCAATACATGGAGATGGTCGCTTATCCACATGTACAGGGAATCACCAATGGCGCACCGGGTGTCCCTCCAGACATAGGACCTTCCCAGAGCAAACTAACTTGCAAGGGAAGCGCGCTCGCATATAGGAGTAACTCAACCCAAACTAAATACCACTTAGCTAACCAGCCAAAACTATGGATCCATATACAGCTAAACCCACTAACACAAACCATGATAAAACTACATACGGGATGACACGCTACTGTAAGAGGCATACACACTTTTACCTGTAAAGAATTACACATCTCTACACAGAGGATTACCCATCTCTGTCGTAAAAGCTAGTATCAACTCAACCACAGAAGTTGTACCACCCAACCGTAAAAGTAAAATGAATAACATCATACCACATTCCAATCCATACCCAAATATTCAATGCCAAGAGAAAACCACGATTCAATCCTTACCATTCCAATTAAAGGCTTTTTTAGAATAACATATGCAATTTCCCAATTATATTCAAAATAAAACTCATATTTCATAAGTTTGATAGAACTCAGAATTTATGCAATTCCAGTAGCCAATATTCATATTGAAAGCTCAAATAAATTAAATCAAATCTTACTTAGAGTTTTCCTTATTAACTCCTTAATTAGAATCCAATTTCCTATCTTAACACCTAAGGTTGTTTCTATTTATGTTTTCTGTATTTTTATTCTCCAGCATGTCCAACAGACCTAAAATAAAGTTTAGAAAGTGTTTTTATCCTATAAATTCCAATAGTATTATTTATATCAATATCCCATACCATTTGACCCTTTTATGGACAAACCTTTCATTATAAGCTTCACTTTATTGGTTAATTTTTCCAATTTAATTTTTATAATTTTTATACCTTAATTAGGTCCGTATAAAGATGTTAATATGCTTAACTAATCAGAAAAATTATTGGATATTTATTCGTATTACAAAATCCCCAAAAGTTGCAAATTTTACATAGAGCGCCTACCTCTACAGGGCTAGGCGGTCCTGGGCGATCCTAGGCGCTCGTGCAATTTTTAACAGAAATTTCTAGATTTACAAAGTTCAGATTTTTAGGCTTTTGCTATATATTTCCTTTGTCTAAATTAATCTACTAACATTCTAAAACATACCTAAAGCCCTCTAGACTAATTTTCATCAATTAAATACCATCCTACAATTATTTGCATGATCAAACCAAATTTCCTTCATTATTTTAACAAAACCTTCAAGAATACCAATCACTAAAATATAAACACTTTGATTCCATGTAAATACTATTCCGACTAATCCATTCAAACCATATTAAATCACAGAAAACAAAATCATGTAGTTCCTCCTGTTTTCCAAGGGTTACAACTTGCCTTATACACTAAAATCCTTCTTCCATTGAAGCTTCTAATTCTGGACCTGATTTTTGCTCCCAAACGCACCAAGCAAGAGTTCTCTGATTCACATCTCCATCATTCACATTGTAGTTCCATCAGTCATGAACCAAACTCCCAAATTTGAAGGCAATCCACCGTACGGATTTTCCCCGACCACGATTTGATGATGGCTGGTCAGACAACTCCATTAGCAGCCTTCTTCCTTTCTCTCCCTATTTTCTCTCAATATAAAACCCACGAAAATCCTCTCTTGTCTCACTTTAATCTCCTATTTATACTTGGCTTTAGAAGTCCTAAACCAACCCTAATAGGCTACTTTAATTTGGGCTAACCCAACCAAGGTCTAGTTAAAGTCTAACACCTTATAATTTAATTCCTACCTTTTCTCCACCTTTTATTTTTCTACTTAAACAATACTAATTAAATCTCTTATCATCTAAACTCCTACTTACAACCTATTTTCGTGCATAATAATTAATCAAACCTTAATATCACCTTAAACCTTATTTCCTCCAAATTAAGACTTGAAATCTCCTAATTACCCTTTTTCCACATTTGGGCTTTTATTAATTCCTTTTAATTTCTAACTTGTCTAAATAAATTATTTTCTTCTATTTTCTATTCCTAGTTATTATTTAATGCTTTATTTATTAATTACCCTTTTCTGAAAATTACCAAAATACCCTTTTTGGCTAATTTCTTCAAGATTCCTTCTTTATTTACAACTTACTACTTATTTGAATTACTTACCCTCTAATCTTCACTTTTTATTTTAGCTAGGACTTAAACTCATATTTCCTTTTATTTATTATTTATTTACTTATTAGGTGAAAATTCGGGGTTTTACAATTTGGCCCATGCGGGGGGTGCTATGGCACCCCGAGATGCCCCCATGTGTCCTATGCGGCACGGGACAGTGGGGCATATGCCCCAAGCAGGGGGTGCCACCCGCATGCCCCATGTGGCACGAGGCGGTGGGGGCATATGCCCCATGCGGTGGGTGTGTGTACCTCAGGCACGCGGTAAAACCGTGTTACAATCTGTTATGGAGTCGCCGCTACTTGAAATGGTGCAGGTAGACACCTTTTTTGATTTTTGTTCTACACCAGTGATTCCGAATAAGTGACCCGATTACAACTCAGGGAAGTCCTTGAACACCCTGGGTTGCCCCACCGAAATGGGTTCCCTTAAATCAGTTGGATCATATTTGAGATGTTTTACTATTATATAATTGTTTTTTTTATCTTTTAGATATTTATATATATATATATATATATTTTTTTTTTTTATGATCACATGTGTAAAAACATTGGAGGAATGGGGGTTGCTATGCTACATCCTATACAAAATATAATACATATGTAAAAAAACTATTTATGATACAAAATGGAGCAATGTATTTGGTTACTTCAAAAAAAACATATTTATTTATTTAACCTAGCCACATCATTTTATTTTTTATTGCTTTCTTATGCCTTTTTTTATGATAATTTATTTGCAACAAGCATGTGTTAAAAAAACTCAATCATATTTTTTTTATTGCTTTCTTATGGCTTTTCTTATTCTTTCTTTCTTTTCTTTTATGATAATTTCTTAGGCCTTCATATTTTTTTTATTCTTATTTCTAAGGATTTGGAGAAAAGGAGAGTTATCATACGAAATTAATAAAAGTTAAAAATGTTTAAACATATGATTAAAAAAATAATTAAGAAATAAAAGGAATAAGTATGTTAGTTAGACATATTATTTAAAAAATTAAGAAAAGAAAAAAAATCTGATAGTTATAATTAAGTATGTTGTTATTTGTTTTAAAAAGAAAGAATAAATGAAGGCCTAGGGGTTATTTAAAACAAAAGTTTTTAAAGAAAAGGGTAAAACATGAAATAAAATAAGTCTTTTATTTAAATCCCTTAACTTTTCAGATTAACAAATTAGGCACAACAGTTCATCAAAATTTCAAAACTCCACCCCCAAACCTTTCGTCCAACAGAATTTTTCATTTCTTGTTTTTTTTTTGCTTGGTTTTCCAATGTTTTAATCCCTCCCTTTTTATTTCACTCTAATCTTTCTCCATTTCTTTTCAACTCTCAAACAAAAGGAAAAAAAAAACTTTAAGAACAACCATTGGTGACTGTCCTACAGCCACCTACGGCTGTTCAACTCCATGAATCAGGCTCAGCCATTTTGGCTGAGCCAATCCCCCATATACCTTCTCTTTCAATTCATTTCTTTCTCTGAATTCTTGTCTAATTCTTAAACACAAGCAAAATTAAGAAATTAAATAAACCATGTCTAATCACAATTCAGTAATTTCTTGATCACATGTGTACTTTCCTTTATTCAATTAACACTTTTTTTTATTGACAATTCAACAAGAAGTAAAAAATTTACAGGTTCAACCATGGCAAACAGAAATATATGCTTTGGATTATATTTCATGAACAATCATAGATATACTCACAACACTTATAAAATACTTAATTAAAGAACAACAAACAAGATAGAAGAAAATGGAACCTGGTATGGGATTGATTTCCTGGAAGCTGGTGAGTTCAACTTCGGACAAACTCCTTCCACCTTTTTTTTTCACTTCCCTCTTTGCTTTTTTTTTTTTAAAGAACTCTCATCTTTAGATCTCCTCCCCTGATTTTTCTCCCAACTTCTATCATTTTTATAGAGAATTCCCACCCCTTCAACTTCTTAACTTCTCCTCTTAAACACCTAAACTCCTAATTCCTCCTCTTGTAAGCACCTTATTTTTGCACCCCCGGAAGTGCTAAAAATGCAAACCCTAGCAGAAAAGTCAAACCCTGAGGGGACAAAGGTTGACTTTTTGATCAAGTGATAATTGGAAACCTTGATTTATCTCAATGGAAAGAGAATCCGGACACGGTTCCAATGCAACTGAGTTTGCTGGAATCGGAGCCCGGATGAAGGATCTGCAGGTCGGTCAAACTTGAGGGGGAGCCAAAAGTTGACTTTCTGCTAAACCCCAAATTAGGTGCTTGACCTTGTCCCAATGGATATAGGACTTCGATATGGTTCTAACGCAACTGAGTTTTCTAGAATCGGGGTCCAGATGAAGGAGATATGAGCAGTTGAAGTTCAAGGGCAATAGTGCAGGAAAACTCCACACGTGGCAAAAGTTTGCACACGTGGCAAGCAGCAGGGCAAAAGTGTCTCAAGGATTAAATCTACAATTATCCAAGTCAATGAAAATATCTCAAGGACTAAATCTCAAAGTATCCAAAAGAATCAAGAGAGAATCTATAAATATCAACAGTTGAGAAAATATCCCAGGGACTAATATGCAAATACGTGAGAATACGTAATTAAAGCAAAATGTTTCATAAATATCTCAGGGACTAAATTCTAAAGTATCCAAAGTATCAGGAGAATCTGAAAATGTCTCAAGGATCAAATCTTGAAAGATCTAATAGTATTAGGCAAATCTGCAAATATCCAGGGGCAAATCTGTAATTATTTTGATTTGTATCCGATCATATATGTCGGATACACATAATTTTGTGTATATCCAACACTATTGGTCGGATACAAAGAATCCGCCGTGCGATACGCGCCGATTCGCTGACAGATCTGCTCAGAGAAATTGAATTTTTATAATAATTATGTTTGTATCCGACGTTTGATGTCGGATACAAAGGTGATCATGTATATCCGACCTACATGGTCGGATACAAAAATCAGGTTATAAAAAGGGGGCAGCACCCCCTTGGACGTGGTTGGCTGCCCCCCTTGAGTTTCTTCTTCCCTCACCCCATCCGGCCCCTCTTGTACACCCCCATTGGTCACCTCCACTCACCCCAAAGCCCACTCAAATTGATCTCAAAGCCTCCCACCCTCTTCACCCTTGGTTATCAACCCAAGAAACCTACCCAAGATCCTTGGTGCTAGGAGAAGAAAACTTGAAGTGCTGTTGGTGAACCGTCCAAGGAGTTCAAGGCCTCGAAAAAGGATATAAGTCCCCAAGGTGAGCTCCTTCCCACTTTTTGTTTAACATATGTGAACATGAGGTGGATTGAAGCACGTAAGATCTCATGCATATTGTAATATTGCAGTTGTGTATTTTGTGTGCATTTTTCTCTCCTTTGCAATCTCTTTTCATGTTGCTACAAGAGCAACTACTCTTTAAAGGTAAGGTGGGGTTTTCATTTGAGCAAAAAGCGAAAGAAGAGAGTTCTTTAGGCATTAGTTTTAAAGCATTACGAGTTCGCTGTTCTGCTCTCGTAATATTACTATTATTCCCTCATTTGATAGGGGAGGATGTTCCCCTTTAATCTTGTCCCATGTAACCCCCACATAAGCCCCCTTTTCTTTCCTTTCTTTGAGTGCTTGTTCTCTTATTTTGAGCATGATATGTGAGCTTAGACCTTGCTGTAAGTTGCAAGTGGTGCATGTTAGGTTAGGTCTTTGTGATTGGTGGTATGCATGTAGTCTAATGGTCGAGCCATGCATGCTAGAATCTCGTCACTTGAAGCATGCTTTCCCTCATCTTTGGGATCGTCCGAATGCCCTATTTTTCTTGTTGTTTTCGTGTAATTGGCCATGATTTTTTATCTCATGCCCAGCCGCTGTGTTTACCATGCCAAGATGCCACTGTTTTGGGCTTTGACACACCGCTGTTCCCCATCTTGATTCGCTGTTTTGTGGCCAATAACATGCTCCCCTACCCCAATGGTTCCTTGTCGTGGTACATGCCAAGTGCTGCTGGGGACAGCAGCAAACTCCGGCTGTTTGTTGCTGTCCCACAGCCTCCTACAGACCTACCAAGGTGTGTGTGCAGCCCCTTCCTAACCCAACACACCAACCTGGGTAAGCATGTCCCCCATACCCATGGCCTACTGTGACGGCCCACCTGAGCTGCTGCTGGAGACAGCAGCAGCACCTCCATCCCCTGGTATGCAATCCCCTGGCATGTTTCCATTACCTGTAGCTCCCCGGTATGCTCCACATGAGTTGCTGCTGGAGGCAGCAGCTAACTCTTGCTATTTGCTGCTGTCCCAGCAAGCTCCCCACCCTGTTTACACTCTTAATCCAGCCCCCAAGGGCCATGCATAAATGCCATCCATACGCATGTGCTACCCAGCTCCTTTAGCATGCCTAAACCTCATTTAAATCCAATTTATTAGTTGCTGTCCCCCACCTGCTGCAGCATGTTTTGTTCTTACTTTTGCTTGTGTTCACGAAAGATGCGTGGTCGTATAGCTACTTTAAATGTATATTTGCATCCCCCCACACTTTATAAGCATGCTAGGTCCCGTAGCCTTAGTTACCTAATTCATCCGAACATAATCCCGCTCCCGCGTTCAAAACGCGAATTGACGCGTTTTGTTTGAAGTTGTTCCAAAATCGCGGATTGCAAGGTTAAAAAACGCGTTCTCAAATATAGAGTACGATTTGGGGCTGATCTAAAGATTCTAAACGATTTGACTTATGTAAATTTTACATAGAATACCAAATATAGAGTACGATTTGGGAATTGGGGCTGATCTAAAGATTCTAAACGATTTGACTTATGTAAATTTTATATAGAATACCAAATATAGAGTACGATTTGGGAATTGGGGCTGATCTAAAGATTCTAAACGATTTGACTTATCTAAATTTTATATAGAATACGATTTGACAATTTTGACTTATCTAAGGATTCAAACAATTTGGAAATTTGGAACGTTCCCACTTCCCAAGAGAGTTTATAGGAGAAGAAAAAGGGCTTCTAAAGATTCTAATGATTTGGAAATTTGGAACGTTCCCACTTCCTAAGAGAGTTTATAGGAGAAGAAAAAGGGCTTCTCTTACCTCATCGATTCATCTTCTTCCTGAATCCTTTTTCTTCAGCAATCGATACTGGTAAGGCTCTTCTTATATGCTTATTAATTTTTCTTCCTTATTTAACAGTGACACTCTATCTGCAAACATTTTTTCCTCTTTGTTATCTATTTTCATGTTTACCTGCAATCAAGGATTGGGAAAACTCTCCATTCTACGTTTTTTCAATACCAAACGTTATTTTTCCAATCCATGATATTTTAATTTTTTCTCAATATTAAAACGTTTTATTTGTTAAAACGTTTTAACTAGTTACTTGTTTAACATTAGTATGTTTAATATTTTAACTAGTTAAATAGGGCCAAAAAACGTTAATACGTTTATTTTTTTAACTAGTTAATCTTAAAATACCTTTTAACATATTTGAAAAATTAGTTTAACATTACGTTTTTGCCAAAAAAGGTTCAATGCTTTTAATTTTTTAATAGTTTTAACTAGTTACTTGTTTTAACGTTTTTAACCCTATGATTGCTTGTTTTAATATAAGTTTTTTTTTATGTTATTTTAATATCATTTGTTTTTTGATTGCAAGTTGCACATGTTTTAAATTTTTTTTTGTTGACCTCATGATTACTTATTTTAATCTTTCAAGCTTTTGCTTCATGTTTTAACATTTAAATTTATCCTTCATCTACACTTTGACGTTTCTGCTTCAAGATTACTTTTTTTTCATACACATATATCTGCAAAAATCATGATTACTTGTTTTGTCATGTACACATAATTGCAAAACTAATTTATTGTATTATTGTGCTTTAGGTTTAAAATGGATGGAAGCAACAGAGCAGCTTCACCACCTGTTATTGAGGTTGAAGATAATGAGCATGATGTTGGACAGTTAACTGCTACTCCACTTAAGAAATATATAAAGTCAATTGGAGAGAAAAAGGATATCAAGTGGATTTGTAGTTTTGGATGCAAAGCCGAACCTTATACAGGTACATACTCTCGTGTGAGAGCCCACTTGATTGGGTTGTTACCGGGACAAAAATCACAAGGAATTGCCTTATGTTCAAAAGTGACCAAAGAAATGAGAGAAAAGATGAAAAGGGAAGAAGAAGAAGCTAAAAGAAATTTGGGAGGTGCACGTAAGATTTCAATTCCAAGCATTCCAAGTATTCCACCAATGAGCAAGACTACCAAAGGTATGATGCCAATCCATGAGATGTTTAAGATGTCTTGTAGAGATGATGTAGATTCGTTAATTGAAAGATTTTTTTATGGGAATGGAATACCCTTTTATGTGGCTAGATCTCCTCTTTTCGTTGACATGGTTAGAGGCATAAATGAAGGACCCAAAGGATATAACCCTCCGAGTTTAGAAAAGATAAGAACAATTTTACTTGACAAGGAGAAGAGTAGAATTGACCGTGCATTAATGGACCTAAAGCAACAGTGGCCAACATTTGGTGTTTCAATTGTCTCAGATGGTTGGACAAACATCAAGAACAAACCTTTAATTAATGTGATGGCAGTATCTGGTGGTCGAGCTATGTTCCTTAGTGGTATTGATTGTTCAGGTGATGAAAAGTCAGGTGTATATATATCAGAAATACTGCTAAAAGCCATTGAAACAGTGGGCACATATAATGTTGTTCAGGTGTTAACTGATAATGCATCTGCATGTAAGGTAGCTGGAGAAATTATTATGGCTAGATATCCTCATATTTTTTTGGTCTGGTTGCATGGCTCATACATTAAGCCTTTTGATGAAAGATATTGCAAAATCAAAGCATCCAAGTTTGATTTTTGTTGAAGCTACATATGAGCAAGCAAAGGGAATTGTGAACTACATTAAAAACCATAGTTTTGCTTTATTTATATTCCGAACATTTTCAACATTGGATGTTATACAGGTTCAGAAGACAAGATTTGGTCATCACTATATTGTTTTGGAACGTATTTTTCGATTGAAAAATGCTTTAATTAGCATGGTTTTAAGTGATGAATGGGAGGCAATTAAAAAGGGCTCATCTAAGTCAAATCAAGATCATGATGGGGTTCGAAAACTTGTATTAGATGATAATTTTTGGAGTAAGGTAAAAAATATGTTGGCATTCACAAAGCCAATTTGGCTAATGATTTGCTTTTGTGACTCTGATAAGGCTGTCATTGGAGAAGTTTATCAAAGAATGAATGACATGTTGGGATACATTGAAGTAGCATTGGTTGATAATATTGAGATGTGTCAAGTTGTACGGAGCCTTGTTTATGAAAGGTGGATGAAGATGAATCTTCCTTTACATTTACTTGCATATGTTCTTACTCCCTACTATTATTCTGAATCTTTGGTTGACAAGCTTGGGTCCCAAGGGAGAGAAAAGAGAGAGACCTCATTTTGATCCTGATGTTCAAAAAATCTATTTAGATGTGGTAGATCGACTTGTTAAAAATATTGGTGAAGCTTCTTTAGTGCGTAGACAGCTTAGTGACTTTGTTGGGAACACCGGTGTCTTTGCTCGTCCTCAAACAATCCACGATAGAAAGATAATGTCTGCAATAGAATGGTGGAACTTGCATGGATCAGCTACTCCTGAGTTGTATGGTTTGGCAGTCAAAGTTTTGTCTCAAAGTGTTAACAGTTCTTGTGCAGAAAGAGTATAGAGCACTTATGGCTATATTCATAATGCTAAAAGGAACCACTTGAGCTCAGATCGTGCAGAGTCTTTAGTATATGTTCATTATAATTATCGACTTTTGACACGATACAGAGAAGACTATGAGACAGCATATAAGAATTGGGATAGTTTTGAAGACGAGGATGCTATAGATGTTGACATGAGAGCAGTTGAAGATAAAGAATATGGGTTGCTTTTTGGTGATGAGATTGATCTTTTACAGCCTTCATCTTCTAGCTTGATTCCTGAAGGAACAACTCAAGAGTCAACTAGTTCTTCGCAAACAAAAAGGCGTGAGGAGATTACACTTGGTAAAAGGCCACGGGTTAATTAGTACTCTATTCTTTTTCGTTTTGAACAATTTGAACAATTCAGATGATAATTAGTTGACATTTGATCTATTGCCATTTTTTGAGCTTTATTTACATTATTTATGTATGCATGTGTGTCTATATATATATATGTGTGTGTGTGTGTGCATGCGGGTGCATGCTCTAAAGACGCTTTGGACTATAGGTGATTTTTTAAATTGACGCTTTGACGCTCTCGCTCTTGCTCTCGCTCTCGCTTTCGCTCCGCGCTCTGGTAACTAAGCCCGTAGCTTATATTAACATCTTCTCTCTTACTCAAGGCATGAAGGTGTGCATGTGTTAGTATTACAAGTCCAAGCATGCTTTATGTTTTCATTTGGTAAGGTTATCCTTTGCTTTATTTGTTTGCCGGTGGATGGATCAAGAAATCAAGGCACGGACTCTTCCTAGTCCTTATCTCATTGAGGTTTGCGGCTCCCAATGCCATCCCCCTTTCTTGTTGCGAAGAACCACCCAGAAGAGACCAAAGCTGGGGTGCTTCCCACCCCCTATACCTGTGTAGGTCCGCACAGGGGCCTGCCCACCCATGGAATACCCTTAAGAGGCCCAGGAACCTAAGCCCATTGGCGAAACCCCAAAAAAAGCATGTTTTGAGCTGATCTGATAACTCAGGTTGGATCAGCCATGTGTTGTTTGTAGCCGACCAAGGGTGTCGGCTACAAGAAATTTTGTGTGTAGCCGACACCTCAGGTCTGCTACATTACCAGAAGGCCAATTTTGCCATTTTATGATCTTGTGCTATTTTCTTAATTTGTTTGATCAATCCGGATGAACCAGAAGGGTTTTCGGGTCACCTGGAAACCCAAGATGGGTCTTGGACACCTGGTCCAGTTCGATTTCCAGTGGGCCTTCCAATGGGGCCCGCCAAACCCGCCAAACCCAACAAACCTACTTTTGTTAAATAAAGGTAATTAAAGTGATTGAAGGGGCCAAACCCAATGCATCCCACCAAGAGCCCAATTTTGAAGCATGAAGGCTTAGATTAGGATTGGTTTGGCCGAGACCACGGGCAGGGCCTGTCGGGCCCACTAAGCCCATTGAACCAAACAAGGTAGGGTTTCCAAACCCTAACTCAGGAAGTCTGGGGCTTTCAAGCCCAAGCCCAGGTAAAGGGCCCCAAGCCCGAATCCTGGCTCATTTTGGCACCGGTTAAGAAAGACAATCCAAATCACTTGGCAACCAACCGTGTGGCCCACTCAAGGGCCCACAAAGCAATCCCGGCCCACATTAGCATGAAAATCACCCTTCAAATTGAACCATTAAATAAAATCAATTCATTAGAACCAAGCCCAAAGGGCCTCTCAGGCTAATCTGAGGCCCACCAAAGGATAAGTGGGCCACACTTGGCCCACCAAGGAATCTGCGGGCCTTCCAACGGGGCTCACCCAATCCGACTCACATCACTTTAAGCTAAGAAGATAAAATCAAGTAAAGGGACCCACACCACTTTGGCGGTCCCGCCAGACTTAACCAAATCGAATGCTGGATTAGAAAACAGGTGAGATAAGACCAGAGTTGACTCAAACCAGGGAAACTATGGGACCTGTCATCCGACGAGGTGGACTGGGGTGTCTACGGACTTCCCCAGACCGCAACCGCGAACTTACTTAGAATCTCAAAGCCGCAGACCGTCTAATAGGCAAACATAGGCACCCAGGTATCTACCTGCACCCCATCAGGCAGTGGCGACTCCAATTTCCCATTTTACCCGTGCGACCATGCGCACAGCCTGGCGACTCCACTAGGGACTCTCAGCCCAATAGAACCCCTGGTTAGAATGAGTCAGCGTAAGGGGGACTAGTTGGTGATAGGGTTTACTACCTTGCTTAGTAAGGCGTGGAATACATGCAAATACGCTTTCTGGGGAGTCATGTCAAAAGGACATGATAATTGCCTAAAGAAAATGGGATTTAAGTGGTCCCCTGTGACCCTCCATTTACCTGGGGACTTTCCCAGAACCTCATATTGCGTGCTAGTTCTGCACCTTACTATACGAGATGGTGAAAATTCCTTTATCAACAAAATCCAGTCAAATCTCACCCAATTAGACATAGCACTCAGCCTAGTTGCACACAAGGGCACACCACCACACCGTGGATGGATTTAATTTTCAGTTTTGTGATAAATTGTGTTGGGTGACATGCACGAGGGGGACTGCGTGGATGATCTGACCCTGAATGAATGAGTGAATGCGGATATTGCATCTTCTTTTCCAAAACCTAGATCTCTCTAGCAGCCTACCTTTATGATTCCTATGAACTTACTTTTAGGGATGGTATTAGCACCTACGCTCCCATGGCTTGCTAGGGAAAACAGGGTAAACCCATCCCCCCAGTTTTCTGGAGTTCATTAGCACCACAGGTTTCTTGCTGTGGCACGCGAGGATCCAGTACTGGGTATCCTTCCCCACCTAAAGTTTCTGAACAAACCACGCTTTGTGATTGTGAGGGTGATGTGAACGATGAATATAAGAGGAGTAAAATTGGAATAAAATCGAGAGTCCATCAAGGGCAGCAATCCCCGCTTCTTGCATCAAATTGAGTATACCCTAGATTTGGGGCTACCTTAGCCTTAATTTAGGAAACCAACCTAACTTTGATAAGGGGAACCACCCCATATCCATGTATGGAGTCTTGTGAGCTGTAGGCCTTGACCCATTGAGTCCGCTGGAAGCACCCTGAGTCCGGGTCGGCCTTTTGAGCAGATAAAAGCCGGCCAGATTAGACAATCAGATGAAAGCATGCTAGATCAGAGTAGGGGCACCAAACTCTAGATTTAGGAATTTGGCCTACCCGCCTTGAAGCAAATTTGTATCCTTCCTTTTGGCTCCCAACAGCCTTAAGGATTAATCATTTGCAGATTTTTTGTGAATATCATGTAATTTTCGCTCTCGTTGGCAAGTTGTAAATTCTTTTGGTCTGGCACTTAAAGGCAAAAGCAGACGAAAGAACAGATGAAAGAAAGCAGACCGGGACTCAGTGGTGTTTCGGTACACAATTATGTCTAGGGGTCTTGCCCCGCGGGGCACCAACCTTTTTAGGGCTATGCACACACCCTTTTTGATGTAATTTTTCATATTCAATTTTGGATATAGGTTTTGAATGGTAATATCATTTAGCCTTTGCTTTAGTTGTGTACGCATCTTCATGCATCAAGTGCACACACTTCAATATCATTTGCACAAACATTTTGATTAAATCATTTTCAAAGGAAAGAATGCAAAATTTTCCAAAATCAAAGCTGCACCAGGACTGGCTCCAATTCCCTGTGCCTTAATCAGTTTCAGTCGGATCAGGAAAAGAATCATTTGGCTACGACCTAGCCCAAAATAATAAGTTAAGAAAAATCAAGAATGAGTCTGACCTGGGCTGATGACCATTAGCCAAATTGAAAAAGAAAAAATGATGAAAAGAAAAGAAAGAAGAAATTTCAAATCCAAGTGAAGACCAAATGTGTCAAAATGTCAATGGATAATCTTAAACCTTAGTCGAGGCCACTTTGTGCTTCTGCAGCCCTAGGAAATCCTTTCGTACTTCTTCCCAAACCGGGACTTCTTCCCAAACCAGGACTCCTTCCAAACCAGGACTACCCCCAAAATTAGGGACTCCTCTCCTCGCCTCCGAGTGGCAAAATCTTAGTCGAAGCCATTTCTTGTTTCAACTCTGAAGCCATTTTGCGCTCCTGCTACTCTGAAACCATTTCGTGTTTCAACTTTGAAGCCATTTCGTGCTCCTGCTACTCTGAAACCATTTCGTGTTTCCCAAATCTGAAATCATTTCGTGTTTCCAAATCTGAAGCCATTTCGCGCTTCCAAATCTGAAACCATTTCATGTTTCCAAACTTGAAACCATTTCGTGTTTCCAAATTTGAAGCCATTTCGTGCTTCCCCAAATTTGAAGCCATTTCGTGCTTCTGCTGCTCTGAAACCATTTCGTGTTTCCAAACTTGAAACTGTTTCGTGTTTCCAAATTTGAAGCCATTTCGTGCTTCCCCAAATTTGAAGCCATTTCGTGTTTCCCCAAATCCGAAGCCATTTCGCGCTTCCAAATCTAAAACCATTTCATGTTTCCAAACTTGAAACCATTTCGTGTTTCCAAATTTGAAGCCATTTTGTGCTTCCCCAAATCTAAAACCATTTCGTGTTTCCAAATCTGAAACCATTTCGTGTTTCCCAGTCCGAAGCCATTTCGTGCTTCCGCTGCTCTGAAACCATTTCATGTTTCCAAATCTGAAACCATTGCGTGTTTCCAAATCTCAGTTGAAGCCATTTCGTGCTTCCGCAAATCTGAAACCATTTCGTGTTTCCTAAAATATTAGGAGAAGTCATTACGTACTTCTACTGCCCTCGGAAGCCATTTCGAGTTTCCCCAAATCCGGCAGATATCCCTTATCCTTCAGAAATCAACTCTTGCGGTTTCTGGGGATCAAATACGGGGACTGTCCCGTTGACTTGTACCAATCTCTGGCAATCAACGATTGGTGTTTCCACATCCCAGTCAAGTATGAAAAAGAAAAAAAAAGATCACAAATAATCTGCAATGACATGCATTGTATTTATTTGTAATGTGAATTCTTTATACTGATTTGGTTCCCCGTTTTTATACCGCAAGGTGCCAATATTGCGAACTGCAGCTCAATTCTCTTGCGTTCCGAAAGAAGGCTACAAATGGATCCTGCTGAGGAACAAGAACAGGCACTACCTCCACCTCCCCCTCAGGAACAAGAGAAACTGGAAGACCACCCAGTGATCACAGGACTGAATTAGCAGATGGCCAACATGTCGACCATGATGGCCACCATGATGCAGCAAATGGAAAGGCTGCAAGCACCACCACAGTTTGTGCAACCTCGGCAGCAGTTGCCAGTGCCTCCACAGTAGTCGGCACCTCCCCAGGAGCCGCCAGTACCACCTCCACTACGGTTGGCCCCTTAGCCTGTGCCAGTCATGCCAGAGCAGCCACCACCAGTTCTTCCATAGCTGAACTTGCAATCGCTAGAGCAACAAATTCCACAACATTGGCCAATTCAACCAGATCCGCTGTTACATATTCCGACACCCCCTGCTATTCCACAACAACCTATAATGCCACAAGGAATGGGGCGTGAAGTAAGAAGAAGAGTGGTATAGAGCACAGGAGGCAGTAGGTATCTCAGCCCAGATGCAAGCGGATTTGCAAACGCTGAAAGAAAAAATGCGGAATGTGAACCGAGATCTTATGCCGAAGGAAGCCTCGCTGGATAGACTGGGATTTTTCCCCAATTTGCAACTTCCGCCCAAGTTCAAGTGCCCGGACTTTGTGAAGTTCGACGGAAGTGGTTGCCCATTTTCCCACCTCAGGGCATACTACGGGGATATGTGCCAATACGCCTATGATGAGAGAATCATGATCTAGTTCTTTCAATGCTCATTGATAGGGTTAGCGCAGAAATGGTTCCCCAGTTTGGACAAGAACCAGATCAGGACTTTGGATGACCTGGCAAGCACGTTCCTTGAACACTTCAAGTTCAACACGGAGGTCCTGCCCACTTGGATGGAATTGCAAAAGATGACTAAGAAAAGCATTGAATCCATTCGTGAATATGCAAAGAGATGGCGAGAAATGGCTGGAATGGTTCAACCACCAATGTTGGAGAAAGAGATGGTGACACTATTCATCTCAACACTGGGGTAGCCGTACTACACTTTGCTACTGGGGCAGTTCGCTACAAGTTTTGCTGATCTCGTTGTAGTAGTAGACAGAGTAGAGGATGGAGTTAAGTCTTGCAGAGTGGCAGGCTTTGCGACCGAGCAGAGAAGGAAACCCGTTGGCAGGAGAGGCATGAAAAGAAGGAAAGAAGATGAGACTGTCAATTATGTCCAGCCGAACAGGCCTTTCAACTTTTCGGCACCTGGCGTGAGAGAAAATCAGAACAGTGGTCAGGGGGCACAATTCGCAGGGCGACCAAGATGGACCAAAGAAGAATTCCAAGCAAGGCTAATCAGAGCGTTCACACCCCTACCTTATCCATTGTCAGAATTGCTGCCAACCCTATTGAAGAAAGGGTACTTACAGAAGAAGCAGCCCACTCAGCAGCCGGCCAATAGTCGCTCCTACAACCCCAATGAATATTGCGACTACCACATGGGAGCTCCAGGACATCATACCAATCGCTGCAGGGAACTGAAGCATGATGTCCAAGACTTGATTGACAGCAAGCGTATCTCGGTCGATCCTCCAGCACCAACTCCTCCAGTAGCCACAACCACGAATCCTCTCCCTAACCACAATCAGGCGTCGTCAAGTGGCACCGGCTGAACAAGTTGGTAAAACTGCAAGGTAGAGAGCAATCTCGAAGTCCAAAATCTTCACCAGGCACGATTCCACTCCGAGTCTACCGTGACCAGGATAAGTTAAACTCTACTTTTTTCACCATACATCCCTGGTAGGAGTGGTCGTTTTGTAAATGTTTTAAATGCTTTTTACTTTCATGCAAGCTTTTGTAAAAAACCTTTTGAAAAGCACAAAAGAAAAGAAAAAACTTTTTGAAAAAAATGTACAAGTGTTGGTCGATGATGACATCGCTCTTAGACCACACCTTTTTTGGCACGACCATGATCATGGGAAAATGCTGAGTTGCTCAAAGGTGTCTTCAGTTGGGTGCAACATACCGCTCCCATGAGAACCTTGACTGGACCGAAGGCAATCTTTCCTGATCCATGCCTTGATTTTCCTTCCCAACCTATCTTTACACTGGGACTTGCTAATCAGAGCAAAAAGCCAAGATGACCCCAGACTGGGCATATGCGCCCACAACCCCGTGCTGCATGGGGTGGTGGGCGCATATGCCCCTATGTGCCCCATGTAGCATGGGGTGGTGGGGGAACCCCATGTGGGGGTTCCACGCATGCCCCTTGTGGCACGGGGCGGTGGGGGCATATGCCCCATGTGCTGGGTGCCATTGCACCCTAGGGTGCCCCTGGGTGCCCCATGCGGCAAGGGGCTGTGGGGGCATTTGCCCGTTGCAGTGGGTGTCCCTGTGTGCTCCATGTAGCACTGGGCGGTGGGGGCCTATGACCCACGCAGGGGGTGTCGTGGCACCCCGTGGTGCCCCCGCGTGTCCCATGTGGCACGGGGCTGTGGGGGCATATGCCCCATACGGGGGGTGCCATGCCACCAAGGGTGCCCCCGGGTTCCCCAAGTAGCACGGCGCGGTTAGGGCATATGCCCCATGCAGGGAGTTCCATTGCACTCCGGGGTGCCCCCGAATGCCCCATGCAGCATGGGGGGGGGGGGGGGGGGGGTGGGGGCATATGCCCCCCGCGGGGGGTGCCCCATGCAGCATGGGGCGATGGGGGCATATGCCCTAAGCAGGCCCTGCTTGCCCCATGAGGTACAGGGCCGTGGGGGCATATGCCCCTTGCGGGGGGTGGAATGGCACCGCAGGGTGCCCCCACATGTGCCATGCGGCACGGGGTGGTGGGGGCATATTCCCCACTCGGTGGGTGCCATGGCACCCCGAGGTACCCCATGCAGCACGGGGTGCTATGGCATATGCCTGATGCGAGGGGTGCCATGGCACCCCACGGTGCCCCCGCGTGCCCTATGCGACACGGGGCGGTGGGGAGCATATGCCTGATGTGAGGTATGCCATGGCACCCTGTGGTGCCCTCGCGTGCCCCATGCGGCACGAGGTCGTGGGGGCATATGCCCCATGCGGGGGTGCCATGGTATATGCCCCATGCGGCATGAGGCCGTGGGGGCGTATGCCTCATGAGGGGGTGCCATGGCACCCTGGGGTGCCCCCACGTGCCTTGTGCAGCACTGGGTGGCAGGAGCATATGACACATGCAGGGGGTGTCATGGCACCCCAGGGTACCCCCGCATGCCCCGTGCGGCACGAGGCGGTGGGGGCATATGCCCCATGCGGGGGGTCCCATGCCACCCCGGGGTGCCCTTGGGTGTCTCATGCGGCACGGCGTGGTGGGGGCATATGCCCCATGCGGGGAGTGCCATGGCACCCTAGGGTGCCCCTGCGTGCCCCAAGCGGCACAGGGTGATGGGGGCATATGGGGGTTTCCATGGCACCCTGTGGTGCGCCATGCAGCACAGGGAGATGGGGGCATATGCCCCAAGCAGGGGGTGCCATGGCACCTGCGTGCCCCCGAGCGCCCCATGCCGCATGGGGGGGGGGGGGTGGGGGCATATGCCCCATGCGGGGATTGCCATGGCACCCGGGGGTGCCCCAGCGTGCCCCATGCGGCAGGGGGCGGTGGGGGAATATGCCCCATACGGGGATTGCCATGGCACCCCGGGTTGCCCCCACGTGCCCCATGCGGCACGGGGTGGCAAGGGAAAATGCCCCATGCGGGTGGTGCCCCCTGGGTGCCCTAAGTTGCACGGGGTGGTGGGGCATAAGCCCCATGCGGGGGGCACCCCCGCGTACCCCATGCGGCACGGGGAGGTGGGGGCATTTACCCCACACGGGGGGTGCCATGGCACCCTGAGATGCCTCTGGGTGCCCCATTTGGCACCGGGCCGAGGGGGCATAAGCCCCATGCGGGGGGTGCCATGGAACCCCGAGGTGCCTCCGCGTGCCCCATGCAGCACGGGGATTGGGGGCATATGCCCCACGCAGGGGGGTGCCCTCGCGTGCCCCAAGCGGGACGGAGTGGTGGGGGCATATGCCCCTTGAGGAGGGTGCCCGATGCAGCATAGTGCAATGGGGGCATATGCACCATGCGGGGGATGCCATAGCACCCCGGGTTGCCCCCGTGTGCCCATGCGGCATGGTTCTGGGGGCACATATTGTAAGATCCCGAATTTTTAATTATATTAAAAATATTAGATTTTGTTGTTAATTAGTTTAATTAATGGAAAATCTTAGAAATAGAGAAAAGTGAATTATTTAGAGCAAAATACTTAAAAGAAAAATAATTATAGGAGAAATTATAAAATGACAAATCGGTTAGTTGAGTTTTCTTTGGTTGAATTCAGTGGTTTTAAAATAAAATAATTTTATTGTGGTGATTATGTAGAGAATCGTTTCATTAGATCAAACGACTGGGAGGCTGCGCATGTATGGAGATGTGGGGGCGAGCATGCATCGGATCATGAGCTTTAAGTGGTCGAGCGTAGGAGTATAAATACTTTAAGGTATTTAGGTCATAGGTTTTGCATACTTTTGGAGTTTGAAGGATTTCGGCTAGGAGTCCTAGGGCGTTTCGGAGAAGAGCAATATTGTGTGTTCCAGTCGATCAGAGGGTTTTCATCAATCAAAGGGTGTTCAGAAAAATTACCGTGCGACCAGAGAAGGTTTTGGGCGACGATCGATATTTCACTTCTAGTTCCCTGAGTTGCAGTGCAAGGATTTGAGCATGCAAGATGTGAGTAGCATCGTTTTAATCAGAGGTTTTTGGGTTTTGTCTATGAGTTTAGCCGTATGCATATTTTCGAAGAATATTGATTTAGCGTATGTTCTTGGTATAATTTTAGAGCAAAAAATAATAGGTTGTTAGATTAATTCCGAGTCTTGTCTAATAGTCTCTGGAAGATGGTAGGAGTGTAGAAAGGTTATTACAGAAGTGAGAAATTGGGTCAGTCATGGAGATCTAGAGTTAAAAGAGAGTCAAAACTCGTAGAGGGTGTCTGCCGGGTTGGTGCCTACCTAGCGCCAACGATTTTAGTCAGCGCGAGAATAAGTTTTAGTCATCGCCAAGCTCGCGCTCATCTTGCGCTCATCTCGCGATAAGGATTTTAGTTAGTGCGAGATTGATTCTTAGTATCCGCCGAGTTCGAGCTATTCTCTCGCTAAACCTATTTTCAGTTTGCGCGAAGTGTATTTGTATAACCGAGTTATCGCCTACCTCGCGCCAAGCACCAAAGGTCAGCGCACCTACCCAATTTGTTGAAAAACAGCCCCTTAAGTAAATGTCCTGTGTATTTATTGCTCCATTTACTTAAGTTTTTTACATGTAAATAAGGTTTTACCCCCCCCCCCCCCCATTTGGAACCAATAAAAATACTTCCAAGGTCCAATTCCCAGCCAATAAAAAGTCAACTTTCCAGTTCATGCCTAAATTTCCAGTTTTCCTGGTTTTTATCAAAATCCCGGTTTGGGTTTGATACCCAAATGAGTGATTCAGAAGCTCATAAAATTCTAGGAGATTTTTTTACCCTTCAATAGACTACAACCAAAATTTGAGCCCGAAACTCCTTGTAGATCTGTCTAGAAAAATTATATACCAAAAGTCAACGTTTTTAACTAGACTTAGAATATTTTGAGGTCCAAAACTTTTTGTCTCGGAATTGATTGCTTTTTGGTATGGTGACCTTATAGGGGATCCTAAGACTATTCCACTCATCCAAGATGTGTTTTGAGGATTTTATGACATTCGTTTTGATTGATTTGGTTTATGAAAGCGAAATTGAGAATCTAGGAGCTGTTTGCTGATTTATGTTTAATCGAAGTTTGGATGCTGTAATTGTTTTTGTATAATGTGTTTACTTCTGAAAGTCAGTTTTGAAACCATATTTATTTTGCTGAAATGCATCTACACTATTATGCTAGTTCATCTTCGAATGCACGGTACACTTCAGGATTGATTCACTTGAACATGTTGATCTATATGTCAGTTTTATATGATGGAAAACACATTGAGTTGATTTTCTAGTTTTATATTTACTGCTGGTTTAGCTTGTCCTGGATCCAGAGTCTAAGCTTAGTAATGTGATGTTATTGCTTCGTTGGTGTAATTGCATGGCCTTGAGTGTTGCCATTGCCGGTGTAGAGCAGCCAGAAACCCTGAGTAGGCCTGGTTGTCAATGCAGAAACCCGGGGAATAGGCCTGCATTGGATGATGAAACCCTGAGTAGGTCGTCATTTCAGAGTGTCCGAAACCCTGAGTAGGCCGGAACTGTGTACATGGAGGGGTGGATGTCGCCTTGGCATGTCAATTAACCAATGTAAACAACTACATGACATTGACCAATGTTGGTATTTGATTTTGTTTGACGCGATATGTTTTATTCGCTGGTTTGTTGGTATTTATGGTTCATGGAATATTGTTTATCGGTTATTGGGTATTTGTATCTCCCACCGATGTAGAGCAGCATCGTGACCCTGAGTGGTTTAGTGTTATCAATGCCGAAACCCTGAGTAGGCCGGCATTGGATGACGCAGTCATTTCAATATCTGAAACCCTGAGTAGGCCGGATATACATTTGGAGGCGTGGGCAAGGTTATGAGAAGACTTTGTGTTATATGACATTGGTATATCTGGAATTATATCTTGAGATACGAAATCATGGTTATTCACTATGTTGTTGTCAGTTAATCATTATTTTATCGATATCTTCGGGATTGGAAACGGATTGTTATTGCTTGATTTACCTTATGTTTTTCCGCACTGATATAAATTGGATTATTGAAGTTTAGTCGGATTATTCGGAATATGCGTGTTATCATCATTGTATATGGTTTATAACCGTGGCATGTTTTAGAACTGAACTAAATGTATTTGTGCATGCATGTGCTGCTCACTAGGATATTCATATCTCATTCCGTATTGTTTTGCTTTGTTTTCAGCTGCTCCTAGAGAGGACGATACTTGCGGGTAGTTACTTGGTCATGTGAGTTTATTTCCGTTTGGGATTATTTTAGCGCACTCTATTATATAGTTATTGTCATATTCATGTTTTTCCTTCACTCTGATATTGCGATCCTGTGTTACATATGAACCTCAGGAGATGAGTTATGGTTTTTATATGTAACTCGGATCCGGGGTGTAGACACCCCAAATTGCACTACAGAATGAGAAAATAGTAAAAACATGTAATTAGAGCTTAAAACAGGTCAAAAATGCATAAAAACTGACAAGGCATGCTTTGCCCGTATTTTATTCACGGGTCGGTCGCGCCTGAAATGTCTCTACGGTCAGGCGCGCCCGTATTGGTAATACGGGTACCATTGGACCGTAAATCATTTACGGTTACTAAAGACTCGTGCGTGTTTTATTCTTCTCTCGATTTCCGAGCTTTATCTTTAGTCCAATATCCCTTTAAAATGAGCGAATTATGTCTTTTATTCGCTGAAGCCACCTTGGTTGGCTATGGATGGGCATTATCTCTGTTTTTGAGTCTATCCTGAGGATCAAGATATATCCAAACCTTGGAACAACCATACCCCTGTGTTTGCCTATAAATAGAGGTAAGATTCTCAAGCTAAGGACCACGAAAATTTGAAGTCTAAGAAGCTCCAAGAGAAGAAGAGGAACCCCTGCTGCTCTACTTGCTCAATCCAGGTAAGTCCCTTTTCCCTTTTATTTTCTGTCTTCAATTCTAGAGATAATGGGATCTTCTCCATTGCTGTAGAATAAGGCCATCTTTTGTATCTAGTATTCCTAAACTTATCTCTAAGTACCTCAAGAATCCTCTCTAGCCGTAAAACGTGAAGAGAGAGCTAAGGGAGAGGGGAACAGGTGGATCCCTGGAATAGAACCCCATATCTGTTTTTCTCCTTTTTCTAGAATAAGGCCTCTGATTGTGTTTGTGTAACCAAACCTATCTCCAAGTACCTCAAGAATCCTCTCTAGCCGTAAAACGTGAAGAGAGAGCTAGGGGAAAAGAGAACAGGTGGATCCGTAGGGTAGACCCCCATGTGTTCAAATCTGTGAGATGTGGCTGCTTTAAATATCTTGATAAAGTTTTAATGGTTTTTATGATATATCTGAATGAATAACATGAATCCATGATGTTTATAGCATGAGATCCCCACTTTTTTTTTATAAAATTTGGATTTTTCCCACTTTTGCACCTACAGCACTGTTTTCGTGATTTTTGGTGATTTTAGGCTAAGATCCTGGATTTATCATGATCAATATGGTAGATCTGAATCCAAAAGCATGAAAGTAAATTCTAGGGTTTCATGATGTGGTTTTTAAATCGTTTGTCATTATTGAGAGAAGACCCTACGGTCTAAGTTCTCCCCTTTTGGTGTTTTTCATCAATGTGAGTATTTTTGGTTTTTATTTCTGGATTTAATGTGAAATATGGGCTCTATCTATGTCCTGGACTATTCAAGTTCAATTTTGAAATATTTTATAAAAATCATATTTTTCTAGATTTCTAGAATTTGACTTGAAGCCAGATTTTTGGATTTTTCACTTTAAATTGATTTCATTTGATTTTATCTTAATTTTGTTTTGATCATGAAACCCTAGGAATGGTATGATCATATTTGAAAGTTCTGAATCAATCAGACTTTTCATATGAAAAAACCATACAATTTTTGTCTTTTTATGTGATTTTTTATGATTTTTATAGCAAGCCTTTTTTCTTTGAAAAACATGAACAATACCTGGCAACCACCTTGTGTGGATGAATAGGGGTGCCTAACACCTTCCCCTATTCATAACTTAATCCCTTTACCCATCTCTGGTTGTTTTTTTAGGAGGGTTATTTTTACCCTAAAATTGCCTTTTGTGCTTATTTAATATTTTGGTGTCCATTCACACCTAAATTGAATGGTGTCGACTCTTTGTTTAATTTAATCCTGTGTGATGATTGAGGAAGTCATTGGATTTGATGATCTTTTCCATGTCTCACACGGGGCGTTACACATATGTCCCATGCGGGGGGTGCCATGGCACCCCGGCGTGCCCCATGCGGCATGGGGTGGTGGGGGCATATGCCCCATGCGGGGTGTGCCTTGGCACCCCATGGTGCCCCTGCATGCCCCATGCGGCACAGGGCCATAGGTGCATATGCCCCATGCGCGGGGAGGGGGGGGGGGTGCCCCCGTGTGCCCCATGCGGCATGGGGCCGTGGGGGCATATGCCCCATGTGGGGGGGGGGGGGGGTACCATTGCACCCCGAGGTGCCCCCGCGTGCCCCATGCGGGACGAGGTGGTGGGGGCATGATAAGTCATGCAAATACCACATTTTTATCTCATTAATTTCATGACCTATTTGGTATTTTCTCATATTTATTTCCCAATTTTAATTAGAAATTTCTAAATCCTTCATATTTTATATTTTATTTTAATTACCTAAAATTTTGCCTAATTTATTGATGCAGAGACATTTTTGGACAAAGTCAGGACCAGATGGGCTAGACCACCCTGGTCAAAGGCAACCCGACTCAAATCATTAAAAGCTGAGCCAACCAAGGCCCATTCAAGATTTCTAGAAGATCCTAGCCTGGTTTGGGTGTAATTTTCGTGAAGGCTCACCCCACATAAAAGGAAGTTTCTATTTTGAATTTTGGAAAGCTAAGAATGAAACCAGATGTCGAAGGCTAAATCAATCGTTTAGAAGGTTAAATTTGTTGTACAAGAGAAAACACGGACAATTTCATGTTTGAAGGAAAGTTTCCATTTTTCTTTAAGGATTCATTTTCTAACTGATTGGATCTCTATAAAGAGGGAGCTAGGGAACGTGAGAGGAGGACTTGGAACGTGAGAGGAGAGCTGGGACGTGGGAGAAGACCTTGGAGCAGAGCTTGGACCATCATTAGTTTACTCTTCCCTTTTCTTATATTTTTATGTTCTGTTCTTATGTTTGTTCTTAGTTCAATTATGAACTAATTTTTATTACTAAGGCTTTGATGTAACCTAGATATGATGTTTGAACTCTTAATATTATTGTTATTGAATTTTTGGTTCATACTTTTGAGTATTTTATCATTGTGCTTAACCCAATTGAGTGCTTGATTACCATTTAATTGTATTTGGTAGTTGTATTGAGACCAAGAGGAGATATACAACCTTAGTTCCTTGTGATAAAATACCATATTCTACATGTTGATAGAGGTATTGGCATGGTTTATGTAGCTTTTTGTAATTTTAAATGAATATCCATAGATCTTAATGTGCCTACTTGCTTTTAAATTCACATAGAGATATTGTGGGGAGGTAAGTTCATTGGTTCTTGAGAGAGACCCTTGGATAGGATAGGGATTTTCGCTTTCAAATTGGACTATAATATTCAATAGCATGTGTATTTAGGAATTAATCCGGATTGGCTATGATGAAATTTTAAGCACCTCATTTTTGCGCTCCTGGAGGCGCCGAAAATGCGAACCCTAGGCAGAAAGTCAAACCCTAAGGGGTGAAAAGTTGACTTTTTGATCAAGTGATAATTGGCCACCTTGCTTTATCTCAATGGATAGAGAAACCCGACACGGTTCCAACGCAACTGAGTTTGCAGGAATCGGAGTCCGGATGAAGGATCTATAGGCTGGGGAGCCGAAAGTTGACTTTCTGCTGAACCCCGATCCAGATGCTTACCCCTATGCCATTGGATAGAGGACTCCGATATGGTTCTAACGCAACTGAGTTTGCCCAGATCGGAGTCCGGATGAGGAAGATATGAGCTGTCGAAGTTTCCGAGCAGTAAAACTGGAAAACTGCACACGTGGCAGGGAGTTGCACACGTGTCATGTGGCGCAGGAAAATATCTCAGGGATCAAATCCGTGAATATCCAAACATACAAATATCCTAGGGATTAAATCGAAAATACCCGGGGACCAAATATGTGAAAATCCAAGAGTATCGGATTAAATAAAAAATATCCAGGGACTAAATCCGTAAATACCTGATTTCTTGACCGTTTAGCGGCCGCATTTAATTTTTGGAATGATAATGCCTCGCTCGCGCTGAGCTCCAGCTACTCGGCGCCAACCCGGCGGACCCATTTTTTTCGCCTATAAAACCCGCAGCCACCCTCGTGCAAAGGGTTAGCTTTTTTTTGGTTGGCACTTTTGTGGGTTTTTTTTCTTGTTTCAGTGCGGCTTTTGTTCGCTGGCTTGAGACTTGTTTCTTCCCTTTTCCCCCTCATCCGAGCTCCTCCTCATCCCTCCTGGCCTCCATAAACCCCAAACACCTCATCACAATCATCGGACATTCTCTTCCCTTCCTTTGTTCTTCTCCATTTCCACCTAAGCGAGTGAAAGCTTGCTGCTGTTGGTGCGGTAAAAGTGGAAGCTCCAACTGCTGTCCGGCTTCAAGGAGGCATCTCCACCCTGCTCGAGAGCTTAAGAACCACCAGGTGAGGGTCCTTGTTACTTTAGGTTACACATATATAAATATGCGATTTTTCTAAAGGATTTCATAAGCCGGTCTTCTTCCGTGGTATAAGATTGTTTCCATGAAAGCTTGCCATGCATTTTCTTTTCATTTCCATTGAATGAAGGCCTCCAAGTAAGGAAGAGGAAGGTGTGCATGTGTTGTCTACATTAAAGAGGGAGCATGTTCCCTCAAGTTCCCTTTGTCTAATGTACCCTTGTAAACCCCCCTTCTATTTCCCTTCTTCGAGTGTTCAGTGTGTGAGCATGGAGGCCAGGCTCAGGTTCGGCTAGAATTTGTGGTCATGCATGTTGGGATACTTTCCTATGCTCTCTTTGCATGGTTTTCTTTTTTTTTTACTGATTTTCTTTCACATACACATGGGGTTTGGCACTGAGGGAGGTGTGCGGCATCACTTATCCTATGGGGTGCAGGAGTGCAGTCCCACCCACTCTCTTGCTTGGAAATGCTATCATGTTAGGTCAAATGCATGTGTAGATTTAAGTCCGATTCTGTAATCTCTCTGCTCGGTCTTTCTTTGTTTTGGTTACTGTCATAGGAGTCAAGCATGATCCCTTCCCCCACTCACCTGCTGTTTCACTCATGTAAGCATGCTCCATTACAGAGGTTAGATTAATTTTGAAGTAGGTTAGAATAATTTCGATGTATGTTTAAGTGTCTTCTGGGAATGTTAGAAGCACTGGGGAAACCTCACAGAGGTTAGAATTGAGGTCAGTTATGAAGTTTTCTAAAAAACAGAGAGTCGTTTTCGCCAAAGGGTTTCCGTCGAGTTGGCGTTGACCTCGCGCCAAGTGCTTTTCGAGCTCGCCAAGCTGGCGCTGAGCTCGCACCTGGCGCTTTTCGCGTCCACCGATTTCACGCTGAGCTCGCGCCTGGCACTTTTCGCGTCCGCTGATTTCGTGCTCAGCGCGTTCGTGCCGATCTCACGCCAACCTATTCGAGGTTAGCGCACCCACCCATTTTTCTGGGTGTGGTGCGGCTGACCGTTCTGTGTCTTTTTTTGTGCACTTCGAGGCTTCGGCCTCTTAGCTAGAAGCTTGTTTGGGATGCTAGAGGCACTTAAAAGTGCTCCAAAAACCTTTGGAGGTTATTCGGAAGTTTTTTTTTTAGGATTTAAGAGTCCCAAAGGTGAAATTTGAGGGGCTGTTGGGTAGTTTATTTTGCTATTTTGATGCCATGATTTAGTATTTTCTTGCTCATCCATGTGCTATAATTGATTTCCAGTCATGAGCTTGCTTAACCTAGGTACCATGTTTCTTGATTGTGTTTCACTTTAATGTCATTTTTAACTATGATAATCAAGCCAAAAGGGTTTCCGGGTCACCTGGAAACCCAACTTGGGACATGGACCACTGGTCCAATTCGGTACATTAGTGGGCCTTCCAACTGGGCCCACCAAGCCCAACAAACTCTAAAGCATGCAAATGAGCAAATTAAGTAAAATTAACTGATTAAACCGGGCGGGCCAAACCTAATGCGGCCCACCCGAACCAAACTTGTGAAATGATGTTTGAAATGTGTGGTTTGGCCGAGACCAAGGGCAAGGGCCTATCGGGCCCGCCAAAGCCCACAAACCAACCCAGTAAAGGTTCAAAACCTTAACTTCACATAAATTGGGCTTTCCAAAGCCCAAATCTGGACCATGGGCCCCAAGCCCAAGGACCGACCCATTTTTGGCAAAACTAAAGCAAGATAAGTCAAAAAACTTGGTCGCCATTGTGAGGCCCACCCAGAGGCCCGCAAACCAATGCAGGCCCACCTTTAGCATAAAAATCACTTAAACCCCAACTTGAATAGATAATTAAAATCAATTCACTAGACTTAAACCCAAAGGGCCTCTTAGGATAGGCAGAGGCCCACCAAGGGACATGTGGACTTAACTAAGCCCACCAAGGACACCGTGGGTCGCCCAATAGGGCCCACCCAATCAGGCTCAGATCACCTAATTAATCAAGATAAAAGCAATTAAAGGGACCGACACCACTCAGGTGGTCCCACCAGACTTAACCAGTTTGCATGCTGAATTAGGAATCGAGTGAGAAAATTGTAAGTTGACTCAAAACTAGGATAAACCTAAGGGACCCTCACCCGACGAGGTGGACCGAGGTGTCTATGGACTTCCCCGGACCACAATCGAGACCATACTTAGAATCTCAAGCCGCAGACCAAGGTTTAATAGACAAAATTAGGCACCCAGGTGTCCGCCTGCACCCCATCAGGCCGTGGCGACTCCGAATTTTCCTGTGCGGCGTTTCCGACGCACGCACAGAAATCAAACGACTTAGTATTTTTAATCTCTTATTTAACCTCATTCCTTCATTTTCTTAGTTATTAATTTTAATTGCTAGTTAAACACCCATCTCACTCTTCAATTGTCCAAATAAAATTTAGGATAGTAATTTCGGTATTTAGTAACTAAAATTCCTTGTGGGTTCGACACTCTATTTCATTACTTTATTACTTGTTATGAATTCGTGCACTTGTGAAAAATTACATCAGGGCATATGCCCCATGCGGGGCGTGCCATGGCACCTGAGGTGCCCCTGCACACCCCATGCCGCATTGGGCGGTGGGGGCATATGCCCCATGCGGGGGGTGCCCTCGCGTCCCCCATGCAGCACAGGACAGTGGGGGCATATTGCCCATGCGGGGGGTGCCATGGCACTATGAGTTCCTTGTCATGCCTTTTGGGCTGATTAATGCCCAGCTGTCTTCATGAACCTGATGAACAAGGTATTCCATCCTTACTTGGATAGCTTTGTTGTGGTGTTTATTGATGACATCTTAGTGTATTTTTGGAGTAGAGAGGAGCATGTCCAGCATCTCAGGACTGTTGTAAGCACCCAAATTTTGATCAAACCAAAAAAGGTGCTAAGAAAACAGCAAAACAGCTCAAAACCCTGAGGAACAAAAATTGGCTTTCTGATCAAATTCAAGTTGGCTACCTTGCCTTACCCCGATGGATAGAAATTTTCAATACGGTTCCAACACAACTGAGTTTGCCGGAATCGGAGTCTAGATGAAGGATTTATGGGCAGATCAAGTCCTAGGGGAATAGAAATTGACTTTTTGCTTGAACCCCGTTTAACTGCTTTCACGGTCCTGAAAGAAAGAAAATCCCAACACGATTCCGACGCAATTGAATTTTCCAGAATCAGGGTTCGGATCAAGGAGATATGAGCAGATTAAGATTCTAGACGCGGCTTCAGCTTTCTGCTAAAAACTTGAATTTACTGCAAAACCCTGTCCCAATGGATAGAGGATCTCGACTCGGTTCCAACGCAATTGAGTTTGCCAGAATCGGAGCTCAGATGAGAGAGTTATGAGTAGTTCAAGCTCTCAGACAGAATTGTAGAAAGCTGCCCAAATGGCAAGTATGTAGAAATCTGCCACGTGGCAGAAAAAGAACACAAAGGATAGCCACAAAAAATATCTTGAATAAAATAATATTTTTCTCAAAATATCCTGATTTTATGAATGAAAATAATAAAAAAAATCAGAAAATTCGGATTTTCTCATCAAGAGAAAATCCAATCAAATCAGTCAAGTCAGGGGTAAATCAGGAAAAAATCTTGAAATAACCGAAATTAAATTTCTGTTATACACAAAAAAAAAGTGTATAATCGGAATTAAATTTCAATTCATAAAGTAAAATTCCAGATTTTGTGTCAGATTCCCCGAAAAGATCTCTGCATATTCATGATTGTATGTCGGAAATAGGTGTAATCGAAATTTTACTAAAAATATAGTATAATCGAAATTAACTGAAATTAGATTTTGGTTATACTATTTTTATGTGTAATCGAAATTAAATTTCGGTTACATTATTTCTGGCTATATAAGCTGCTCAGCAGCTCATTTGCAAAGGGTTAGCTACTTTTTCATTTTGAGCTCTCCCCTCTCTCCTACCCCTGCACGAAAACCCCTTCTCCATCCCTCCATTACCCCCCTCAACCCCTTTAATCCACACCAAAACCCTTCCAAGCCTCCTTCTCCCTCTTTCTTCTCCATCTTGGCACCTTGAAAAGAGCTTGGAGGTGCTGTTTGCTTGGAGGAAAGGGTGCTCAAGCTACTGTGGCGCTTCAAGGACCTCAACCACACTTCAAGAGGGACTCTAAACCCCAAGGTAAGACTCCCCACCGTATTTTATTTCACATATATGAGAATGAGCATATTTGGAGCATGTGGGGTTCTTTGTCTCTTTGCATATTGTTCCCCCCTCTTTTAGCAAGTGTTTTCTTCATCTTGGTGTCCACTTTCTCGTCTTTAACTAGTGGTTAAACTCTTGTGGTAAGGGGAGATGATTCGAGCTACAAAAGGGATGGTGAGAGATCACTTTTTTTAAGAGAAGCATGTATTCTTTCAAAAGTCCCCCTAGCTACTGTTTTATTTGAATAGGGGGAGCATGTTCCCCCTCTTCCTCAATCCATTGTACCCTTTAAATCCCCTTCTTCCCTTCTTTTACTTTTTAGCTAAAGTAATTGTTTGTTTTCATGCACATCCCATGCTAGGAAGTGTCCATGCTGAATGATTAAGCTTGCTTTCATATGTCTGAGGTAGCATGTATACCCCTTCCCACTTGACCCAAGGTACACATATATCTAGCACACACACGTATACGAACCCCCATGCCATGCTCCTTTTCCCCTTTTCCTTTGATGTTTTGAGCTCCCTAACATGCTTCCCTTCCCCTTTTATGGTTGCTGTTTTGAGCCCTTTAGCATGATCCCCTTCCCCTTGGTTCCCAAAAGTCCCAAAAGTGTGAAAAATGGGGTCTCCCCCCTGCCCTTGAACTACTGTGGGCCCACACAGCCCCAGGCCATCCCCAAAAACCCAAGAAATCAATCCCCAATCAAAAAAGTCCAAAATGCATTTTTCTGTACTTGCCTGAACACATAGGTCGGGCAAGCCTGTTTTCACACTTAACCAAAATTTAATTTCGGTTAAGTGTATATATAGCATGACCGAAATCATATTTCGGTCATGCTGTATATTGGTGTAACCGAAATTAAATTTTGGTTACACCTTGCAAATACCAAAAACAGGTTTTTAATCCCTTGCCCCTTTTCCAGCATGTTTTCAATTGAACCATACCATCTAGTAGGGTTTCCGGGTCAACAGGAAACCCAATATGGGCCTTGGACCCACCAGGCCCAGCTTGATTAATTGTTGGCCTTCCAACGGGGCCCACCCAGTCCAATGAACATGCCTTAGTTGCAAATCAAACAAGTAAGCTAGCTAAATGGGCCATACCCTTCGAGGCCCAACAAAAGCCCAAACCAGAGCATGCAAGCTTAGACTAGGGTTGGTTTGGTCGAGACTGTGGGCTTGGGCCTATCGGGCCCTACTCCCTTCTAAAAGGAAAGCCCACTTTACCAATGAGGAAAGGACCTAAAATCCTAACCCATCAAGTCTTGGGCTTGGTTATGGGCCCCAAGCCCATTCCTAGCCCGTTGGGAGATAAACTTAACCAAGATTTATAAATCTTAAGGCTATCTAGGTGTGGCCCACAAACCATCCAGGCCCACCAGAATAAAACTTGAATTAATCCTTTATCTGAACCCTAAATAAAAGCAAGCAAAATTAGCCAAAACCCAAAGGGCTTTTTAGGGTTAGATTGAGGCCCAATAAGGGACTTTTGGGCTAAGCTTAACCCACCAGGGGATCCATGGGCCTTCCAACGAGGCCCACCCAATCAAACCAAGATCAACTAAATAAGGAAGATAAAAATCAAATAAAGGGACCCACGCCACTCAGGTGGTCCCCACAAGCCTAACCAAACTTGCATCTCTGAATAGGAATTGGGTGAGTAGACTGAGTTGACTCAAACCAGGAAACCCAAGGGACCCGTCAACCGACGGGGCGGACTAGGGTGTTTATGGACTTCCCCGGACAGTAACCGAGACCTTACACAAAATCTCAAGCCGCAGACTAGCTGTAAGCACCTCATTTCTGCACCCCCCTAGAAGTGCCGAAAATGAAAACCCTAACTGAAAATTCAAACCCTAAGGGGACAAAAGTTGACTTTTTGATCAGGTGCAGATCAACTGCCATGCCCTATGTCAATGGAAGGGAAATTCCGACACGATTCCGATGCAACTGAGTTCACCGGAATCGAGGTCTAGATGAAGGATTTATGGGCAGATCAAGTCCCGGGGGAGCAGAAATTGATATTAATTTCTTAAAAATATCTTGAATAAAATAATCATTTTTCACTAAATATCTCATTTTACTAATTTAAAATAAATAAAAATCCAAAAAAAATTGATTCTCGTTAGGAGAGAGAAAATGTCAAATTAGTCACGTCGATCACATCAATCAGTCAAATGGAATAAAACACGTACTTTGCCTGCACACACTGTGCGGATGAAATTCTATCCAAAATCTTATCCGAAATCCCGAAAATCTTGGAGAATCTCAGGATCCGCACTTAGTGTGCGGATGGAGGAGAAATGAACTAAATTTGTCTCGTCCACACTTCATGTGCGGATAGAAAAACTCTTCGGAAATCGTATCATCTGCGTGAATCGCCACATGGCAGATTTACACTCATTGCACAAAGGACATCTCGTCCGCACTTAATGTGCGGGCAAGGCTTGCCTGTACACCATGTGCGAATAGAAACTTTTTTTATAATAACCAACTTGCACGACTGTGAGACATGGGAAAAAATCAAAATTCCATCGACTTCCTCTATCATCACACGGGATTAAATAAACAAAGAGTCGCCACCATTCAATTTAGGTGTGAATGGACACCAAAATATTAAATAAGCACAAAAAGGCAATTTTAGGGTAAAAATAACCCTCCTAAAAAAACAACAACCAGAGATAGGTAAGGGGATTAGGTTATGAACAAGGGAAGGTGTTAGGCACCCCTATTCATCCACACAAGGTGGTTGCCAGGTATTTGTTCATGTTAAATTAAAGGAAAAAGCTTGCTATAAAAATCAGGAAAAATCACAAAAATATATGGTTTTTTCATATGAATAGTCTGATTGATCCAGAACTTTCAAATATGATCATACCATTCCTAGGGTTTCATGATCAAAATAAAATTGAAATAAAATCCAATAAAATCAATTTAAAGTGAAAAATCCAAAAATCTGGCTTCAAGTCAAATTCTAGAAATCTAGAAAAATATGATTTTTAAAAAATATTTCAAAATTGAACTTGAATAGTCCAGGATATAGGTAGAGCCCAAATTTCATATTAAATCAAGAAATGAAAACCAAAAATACCCACATTGATGAAGAAGCTTTTATCCCAATTTTAACACAGGCAATACTTATTTACATGTAATATCGTTTAAGTAAATGTCCTCGTATTTTTTAATCTCCATTTACTTAAGATATTACATGTAAATAAGCAAACACCCCCCCTCCCATTTGAATCCATTAAAAATAGTTCCAGACCCAAATTCCAAGTGAATAAAAAGTCAACTTTCCAGTTCTAGGCAAAATTCCGATTTTTCAGGTTCGGTAAAAAGATTCAACATGTTAAAACCAAGGTATTCGTCAAGATTTAAAATCTCAAAAAATTCTTTTATGCAATAACATGGCTAAAAACCTAATTACCGGGAAAAATTATCTTGAAATATGGCTTTAAAAAATATTTCATTTTCTGGGGTCAAAAGTCAACAAAATTCAACCGGAAAAAGTTTGACTTTGCACAAAAGATTGAATTCGGGCATTTTCCTTTACGGTTTTGGATTCAAATGGGTTAAGTATCTCAGACCCAATGCAAAGAATTGAAAATTCCAATAAAATATTTCTCTCCTTCAAGATTTATCAAAAATCGTGCAATTTTGGGGTGTCTACAGCAGCAAGGGGCAGTTTGACTCGTTGGTACTAATCGGACAGCCCGGTCAAACAGTAAGGGTATACCTCTAGGAGGAGACCAAGCTATCGGCAGTGATTGTCATTGGGAAAGGAAACGAAGAAGACACTCCACCTGCTTCCACTAAATAATCCAAAGCTGAAGAGAACACAGAGATATACATTTGTGCGATCAAGGATGACCCTCAAAGTAGCAAGGAAGTTATAGGGCCACGACACCCAACCAACTGTGGATGGATCAGTGATTCTCTGTCACCCCCGGCCCAAGAAGGAGTGGGCAGTTTAGAAGGATTCATGCTCCAAGGCAGGCCACATATCTCAAATCCCTCAGTCGATGTTCCAGAAGTCCCTCCCCAGAGGTTTGCTGAATGGCCTCCTGATTGCATGTCTGCAACGTCAGAGCCGAACCTGCATCCGTCATTCCTTACTGACGTACCATCACCGGAGCATGATCAAGACTCCTTCACCTCCCCTTTGCATGAGATGCCTACGTGGCCCGGCCTCCCTCATGTCATAGTCGAAGGAGTGCCACCATCCACTCCCACCTTCATCGACATGTCTGACTTAGAGGAGAGCCAGGATGAGTCCGCCCGTGCAGTTGAGGGCCTAGAATACACATCATCGGATGAGAGTGACCCGGAAGAATTCATCAACGTGGTCATGACTGGCGGAATGGAACCAAAGCACCGCCAAAGAACTGAAGCTCTATGCCCTTTGCAACCCGCAAAGCCGACTTTTAAAAGGAGGTTTCCTTTACTCCTAATGCTTTTTGTTATAACTATTAAGTGAACTTTTTAATTATGTTATCTGCATGTGTAATAAGAAAACTTTTGAAAAAATGCAAGTGCTCGGTTGATGATGACATCACTCTGAGACCACACCCTTTTTTGGCACGACCACGATCATGGAAAGATGCCTAGTCACTCAAAGGTGTCTGTGCGCATGTGAGATCACACGGCGGGGCGCACGGGTAGGGTCTTTGCACGTGTGCGTACCTCCAAAGGATACATTGGGGAAAGGGAGTCGCCACCGCCTGATGGGGTGCAGGCGGACAGCTGGGTGCCTAGGTTTGTCTAATTTAGCTGGTCTGTGATTTTCTGAGATTCCGGCTAAGCTCTCAGTTACGGTCCAAGGAAGTCCGAAGACACCGCGGTCCGCCCCGTCGGTTGATGGATCCCTCAGGTCTTCCTAGTTATTGAGTCAACTATATACTCACCATGTCCTACTCTAGCATATATTTTGTTTAAGTCTGAATGGGGACCTTTCTGCAGGTGTAGTCCCATTTATTTTATTTTATCTTAATTATTTAAGTGAATTGGGTCGGGTTGGGTGGACCCCGTTGGAAGGTCCACGGATACCTTGGTGGACCGGGCTCGGCCCACATGTCCCTTAATGGGCATTGACTAAGCCTAGAAGGCCCTTTGGGCTTTGGGTAGTTTGGTTATTTTTAACTTAGGGTTTAAGTGGGATTTAAGTTAAGTTTTATGTAAAAGTGTGTCTGGATAGTTTGGTGGGCCCATTGGGTGGGCCTCACCATGGTAACCAAATTATTTTTATTTATTTACCTCATTTAGTGTCCAAAGTGGACTAAGCCTTGGGCTTGGGGCCCTAAACTTAGACTTGGACTGGGTGGTCCAAGATTTGATGAGTAAGGGTATTGGACCCTTCTTGGTTGGGTTGGTGGGCCCGGCAAAACCATGCCTATGCTAAGACTGCATGCATCATTTTTTTGGGCTTTTTGATGGGCCTCAAAGGGTTTGGCCCATTTAACTTGTTTTAATTATCTTATTTATTTTCAAAAATGATCTTGGACTGGGTGGGCCCCGTTGGAAGGCCCACTAAGGAATCAGATTGGGCTTAGAAGCCCATGTCCCATTTTGGGTTTCCGGTTGACCTGAAAACCCTACTACCCTGCTGGTTCACCCGGTTTGGTTTAAACAATTTAATTAATTAATAAACAAATAAAAAATCTGATTTTTTTTTAATTTTTTAGTTTTTCATGTATCCGAAAATTTATTTCAGATATACAAGGAATACAGTGTAGCCAAAAATTATTTTCGGCTACACTGTGTTTTTGGTTTATCCGAAATTTAATTTCAGATAAGCCAGAAAACCCTTGTAACCGATTTGAGTTTTCGGATAGCCTGTAAAAATCAATTTTTTTTTTAACAGAGAACTAGTCCATGGTGTTTGTGGGCATGCATAAGGTCTTTGTGGGCCCACAGTGGCTTAGATGAAGCTACTTGGCTTCTTCTTTGGGATTTTCAAAACTATAATTAAAGGGAATGGTTAAGGCTTCCCCTTCCAATCCAAATCAAAAGAATGAGTAGGGATCTGAATATCCCTACTTTAGTTTCTTTGCTCTAAAAAGAAACAAACTCTCATATACATGGGAGAATATCAAACCAAGAAGCACATTTCCAAGTTAAAATTTAACTAAACAATAAAGTAGACAATAAAAACCAAAACCGAATTTCCATGCATGCTTGCTTTACTAAACAGGGCCATGCTTAAAGCAACTAAACATGTTCCTAATACATGAGGAAACAAACATGCTTATGGAATATGTGTGAAGCCACATGAAGTGGCTTCATGTGATGAAAAAAAATCAGCAACTAACACTAAACGAAACCATGGTACAACATGTAAAAGCAATCAATAAAACATCATTTTTTCATGATCCTAAAAGTAAGGGATAACATGTAACTCACTTTGATGGGCATATTTCACAACAATATATATGTGTGAGTGTGCTCATTGTGCTTATAAAAAATTAGGAAACAGATTTTTATATTTACCCAAAGTCACACTAAAACATAGTGCATACATAATACCTAGACATGTTCCTAACAAGAGAAGAGATAGGCATGTGAATAGGCCATATACAAAGCCAAGTATGGGTGACCTCATGAGGCCGAAAACAGTAGATAGAAAGAAACAAAGATCATGATGAACCACATAAAAAACAGCAAATAAAAAAAGGTGTTTACATGTTCCTAAAAAGACAATACCAAGCGGTAAAGGATGGGGGCTGATGGAGAGATTTCACACATATTTACGACAGTATCTAAATCATATACAAATGAAATTAATAATAAGATCCAACATGCTCAATATATGATTCTCAGCATGTTTATATGAACCTAACACACTCCCTTAACCAAACAAAAGGAGAGCACTTTAAAGAAGGGAAGAAAAGGGGGGTTATTCATGGGATACATTAGATGAAGTATAAGAGGAACACGCTCCTCTTTCAAAATTAAAAAAAAAAAACAGCAATAATATCATGACAAAATAGTAACCCTATGATATTTAAAACTACACCCTCACTCTCTCTTTAATTATAACAAGATCTTCATCTTACCTCATGGGAGTAGCCACTCTTAAAGTAATAAAAAAGAGAGTGAAAGAAAGAGAAACCATGCAATCCCATGTAACAGAAATATCACAATATATAGACATGTCTCAAATCATCCAATATTTATATATGTGAAATAAATGACATGGAGAAGCTCACCTTTGGACTTGAAAAGGTGTTTAGGGTGTTATTTAACCTCCTCTTGGATTGGAGTAGCACTTGAGCAGCACTTCCTCTTCTCCAAATGCACTCCAAAGATCTCCTTTAGTGTTTAGAAGGAAGGAGAAAGAAAAAGAAGGGATTAGACAAGGTTTTAAAGGGGATTTGAAGGTTTGAAATAGGGTTAGCAAGGAATGGTGGAGTGGTCGGCCATGGTGTAGCTGCTGGAGAATGGAGGAACCAAGAGTGAAGGATGGGGGGCTGGGCCCCCTATTTATAAACAAAAAAAGTGACAATACATGTCGGGTAAGGGGTGGGTAAAGTATAGCTGAAAATAGATTTCGGCTATACCTTGCCTTATGCATAATCGACAATTGATGCCGGTTACACATGAAACACCAATGGCCAACGCGTGGCCAGCCCCATCCTTATCATGAACAGCTCATGGGGGACACGTATCCCCCATGTGCTGAAAAACAAAATTTTTTATTTTCTTTTATTTTAAAATTATTTAATTTATGAGATATTGTTTAATTTTATTAATATTTTAAAGAATGATTTTTTCTTACTTGACGCACATGTGTCCTTTCCCCTTTTTTTATTTTCTTTTTCATTTAAATTAGATACCTTAATTAGATTTTTAACAAAAATATTATTTTTTAATTCAGAACTTTTTACTTTATTGCTCTGTCTTCATTGCTTGCCATGTGTCCAGATTTTCAGAAACTTTGACTGCCCAGATCTCGCTCGTCCGATATCTGATTTTAGCAAACTTAGTGGCGTTGGAATAATTACGAGATTCCCTATCCACTGTGTGTGCGCGTCGGAAACACGGCACGGAAAAGTTCGGAGTCGCCACCGCCTGATGGGGTGCAAGCGGACACCTGGGTGCCTAATCTTGTCTATTAGTCTGGTCTGCGGCTTGAGATTCTAAGTCGGGTCTCGGTTGTGGTCTGGGAAAGTCCGTAGACACCCCAGTCCACCCCGTCGGATGACGGGTCCCGTGGGTTCCCTTGTTTGAGTCAGCTTGCTTTGGTCTCACCCGATTCCTAATCCAGCATGCCATTTTGTTTAAGTCTGGCGGGACCACCTGAGTGGTGTGGGTCCCTTTAATCGATTTTATCTTGATTAATTTAGGTGATCTGAGTCGGATTGGGTGGGCCCCATTGGAAGGCCCACAGTGTCCCTGGTGGGCTTAGTTGAGCCCACAAGTCCCTTAGTGGGCCTCTGCTAGTCCTAGGAGGCCCTTTGGGCTCAGGTTAATGAATCGATTTTACTTAATTTCTTCAAGTTGGGGACAAATGTGCTTTTCATGCAACAAGTGGGTCTGTATTGGTTTGCCGGCCCCTGGGTGGGCCCCCATGATGGTTGACAAAAGTGTTTTAAATTATCTTCTTTAAATTTGTCAAGGTGAGTTGGGCATTTGGGCTTGAGGCCCTTGATCCAAATTTGGGCTTGAAAGCCCGTGTTCTTGAAGTTGGGGGTTTTGAACCCTCACTTAGTGGGTTGGTGAGCTTTGGCGGGCCCGATAGGCCCTTGCCCTTGGTCTCGGCCAAACCATACCTAGATCTAAGCAACATGCCTCCCAAGTGGGCTTTGGTGGGCCTCCAATGGTGTGGCCCACCCTTTTAGTAAGATTATCTTGATTTAACAAAAGGTAGTTTGGTCGGGATTGGTGGGCCCCGTTGGAAGGCCCACTGGGGATCAAATTGGACCGGATGTCCAAGGCCCATCTCGGGTTTCCGGATCACCCGGAAACCCTTCTGGTTCTCTTAGTTCGATTGGAAAAGTAAATAATTGCACAAGATCAATCAAAATGAGAAAAACTAAATTTGGGCAATGTGGCCGGCTTAAGATGTCGGCTACACATAGAGACCAGTGTATCCGGCATTCTTCACCGGTTATGAACAGACCCCTGTTGATCCGACCTGAGTTGCTAGATCAACACACAGAGGCTATTTTCTGGGATTTTTCCAATGGGGTTAGGTTCTTAGGCTTCATGGGGTGTTCCGGGGTTGTGCGGGCTCCTGTGTGAGCCCACATTGGTTCAGGGTAGGGGATGAGCTTGCTTTCTTTGGTCTCTTTTGGGGGTTTTCATGATAAGAGAGAGGGAGAGGGGGCATTGAGATTGCCTCCTCCACTTTTGGATCATGTATACCAGCAGAGCAGGGATCAAGGCGTCCCTGCTTGGTCTTCAAAGTTTCGCCAGCAGCAAGCTTAAAAGCTGATGCCGGCTAGGGAAAAGGGATGCTTGAAACACAATACATGCTATGGTTCGAAGGAGTGTGCCTCCCTACTCATGCTAAAGAAAAACCAATGGCTAGGCTAATAAGTGACCTAATGCATCTGAGGTGGGAAGTGTGTGCTTGGAGTGTGTGCATGCAAGCAAGAAAGCACATCATGCAAGAACCAATATAGGCACGACAAAACCAAGAAAAAGAGATGTAAAGTATGCATGCATGCATGCTCAAAAATACATATAGACAAAGCACAAGACCAATGAACAAATATAGACGGAATAGATCATGCAAGATTCGTGGGTGCTTCTCTAGTGCTCAAAAACACATGCATACATGCAAAGCATGGCGCACCAGGTAACGAAAGAAGGACATTAAAACGAGACTTTAAAGGGAACCTGAAACTTCAAAGCATGCATCACCAAGACCTAAAACTAGGCATTTTTAGACGATCATGAGCAAGGAAACAGAGCTACCTGAAGAAGGGAAGAGAAGGGGGATTACATAGGGATACATTGGGCAAAAATTAGGAAGGAACATGCTCCTTCTATTACGATGCCTAAACAGAAAACCAAACAACAGCATACAACCACTAACAAGTGTACAAAATCGGACTCCTAGGCTCCCTTAAGGAGACCTACGTGTACCTCTTACCTTTGATGGTTTTCATGTGGTGAAATAAGAGACAAACAATGCCACAGAGTCCTCGGAATAGGCTTACAGCAAGGGAGAAAACCATGCTCAATAATATGCTTATAAAACCTCCATTTTTATATATGTGTAAAGAAACTTAACAAGAAGCCATACCTGGGGGTTGGAGACCCTTCTTGTAGTGTGTAGAGGTCCTCTTGAAGCCCAAACGAAGTGCTGGAGCTCTGCTTCTTTCCACCAACAGCAGTTCTTTCCCCTCTTGGTTGTGAGAATATGAAGAAGAAAAAGAATGGGAGGAAGGGTAGGAGGAGCAAGGTGAGGTGCTTGGGGGTTAAAGGAAGCAAGGAGGGGTGAGAGTGGGTGGTTTCATGCCAGGGGTAGTGGGGAAGAAGAAGTGGAGAACAACAAAAGAGAAGCCAACCCCGGAACTGGGCTGCTGTTGGCCTTTTATAGGCCAACTTAATGTATCCGGCAACTCAGGCCGGATACACTAGCCCTTGTTCATAGCCGGCCTCTATGGCCAGCTACACATGTGTTCCTTTGTATCCGGCATTCAATGTCGGATACAAAACACAATTATTCGAAAATTAAATGCCGCAGCGAATTTGTCGGGCATCCGACACGAATCTCGCTGAAATATCTCTTTGTATCCGGCATTTGATGCCGGTTATACACAAACCTATGTGTATCCGATATATTTGACCGGATACAAATAATAAAATTACGGATTTGCCCTTCGACTTGACCGATTCGACCGATTTGACACTTTTGGATATCTACGGATTGGTCCCTGCGAATTTTGGTTTAGTCCCTGGGATATTTGATGGTTTTTGGATATTTAAGATTTAGTGCCTGAGATATTTTGCTGCTTTGGCTGCCACGTTTGCAGTTCCTGCGCCACGTGTGCAGTTTCCGGTTTTGCTGCTCGGAAACTTCGACAGCTCATATCTCCTTCATCCGAACTTCGATTTGAGCAAACTCAATTGCGTTAGACTCATATCGGAGCCTTCTATCCAATGACATGGGGCTAGGCACTTGGTACGGGGTTCAAGAAAAAGTCAACTTTCGGCTCCCCTTTAAGTTTGACCTGCCTGCAGAACCCTCATCCAGACTTCGATTCCAGCAAACTCAGTTGCGTTGGACTCGTGTCGGGATTCTATATCCATTGAGATAAAGCAAGGTGGCCAATTATCACTTGATCAAAAGGTCAAATTTCGACCCCTTAGGGTTTGACTTTTTGTTTAGGGTTTGCATTTCCGGCTCTTCCGGGAGCGCAAAAATGAGATGCTTACAGCTGCCCCTCTTTGCCGGAGTCACCTTGCGGATGAACGACAAAGAGAAAAATAATCTCGTTTTTGCGCCTGGCATTTCTGTCGACATGGTCGACGAGCTTAGTCCTTTGAAGTTTTCGTTTTTGAAAAGGAAGCGGCCAATGATGTGGCGTCACTTCCTGGCTTCAGAGTTTCCTTACCCTTTGCTTTTTGGGTTCTTGTAGGGCAACTCTTTAGCATTTAATTTAAGTTTGAAAGAGATTAGATTGGACTTGAGCTCGCCAACCTGTTTCGGCATTGATGCCGGACACTTGACAATATTCTTTTCTTCTTGTTTGTTCCATTAAAGCTTTTAGGCGACTTCAGACTTCTGATCCATTTTGTGTCTTTTACTTGAAGCTTGTTTGCATTTTTTTTTTAAGAATTTGATGGCCAAGGGTTGGGTTAGGATGTGGACCGAATGGAGAAAAGCGGAGGGAAGAGCGGAGGGGGAGCTGCTGTTGGTGAGGAGGTGCTTCCAACGCTGTCCAGTGCCTCAAGAGAACTCACACACCTGCTCTACTCTATTTAAAAAAGTGTGAAACCAAAATTACAATGGGGGCCAATTTGCCCGATGGTTCTTCATTTTGCCTTCTTCTTCATGTCTTAATTCTCTATCATTTCCAGGAATGGGAACAACTTGTTCGGCTTTGTGGAGACACTTTGCTCTGGGGACTCCATGTCCTTCGGCATTGGGAGATGCTTTACTCCTTGAGGACACATTCTTGTGTCATTTAGATGTTGGAGGTGCCTTGCTCCTTAGGGATTTCAAGTGGTGGGAGACACCTTGCTCTTGAAGGACACATTTCCGTGTCATTCAAATGGTGGGAGACGTCTTGCTCCTTAGGGGCACATTTCCGTGTCATTCGAATGGTCGGAGTCGCCTTGCTCCAGGGACGCCTTGACTTTTCAGTTTTGAGAGACGCCTTGCTCTCGGTGGTTGGGAGTCGCCTTGCTCCATTTAGTTTTGGAGTCGCCTTGCTCCAAGGACGCCTTGCCCTTTCAATCTTGAGGGACGCTTTGCTCTCTGTGGTTGGGAGACACCTTGCTCCATTAGTTTTGGAGTCGCCTTGCTCCAGGGACGCCTTGCCCTTTCAGTCTTGAGAGACGCTTTGCCCTCTGTGGTTGGGAGACACCTTGCTCCATTAGTTTTGGAGTCGCCTTGCTCCAGGGACGCCTTGCCCTTTCAGTCTTGAGAGACGCCTTGCTCTTTGTGGTTGGGAGACACCTTGCTCCATTAGTTTTGGAGTCGCTTTGCTCCAGGGACACCTTGCCCTTTCAGTCTTGAGAGACGCCTTGCCCTCTGTGGTTGGGAGACACCTTGCTCCATTAGGGTTGGGAGGCTTCTTGCTCCATTCTGTCTTCAATTTTTGGAGGCTTCTTGCTCGGTCAGGGTTGGGAGGCACCTTGCTCCTTTTGTCTTCAAATTCTTGGAGGCTCTTTGCTCCATTCTATCTTCAAATTTTGGAGGCTTCTTGCTCCTTAAGGTTGGGAGACACCTTGCTCTTGATGTCTTCAAGTCTTGGAGGCTCCTTGCTCCATTCTGTCTTTAACTTTTGGAGTCTTCTTGCTCTGTTAGGGTTGGGAGGCACCTTGCTCCTTAATTCTTCACTCTTGGAGGCTTTTTGCTCCATTCTGTCTTCAATTCAATTTTTGGGGAGACGCCTTGCTCTTTAATTCTTCAATTCTTGGAGGCTCTTTGCTCCATTCTGTCTTCGTCCATTACTTATTCTGACTTGGTTATTTCTTTTTCTTTCTTGATTGCATTCAAAGTTGCCTCCACCAATCTATGACTTATTCGCCGGTGGCTTTGGCTTCACAAACTTGGTCAACCAGTATGTGAATACACTGTGATGACTCTTTCTGCGCCCCCTATGTGAGAATACATGGTGACGATTCTTTTCTCCATCCGACGTGTGAGATTCGCAGTGATTCCCTCTTCTGTCTATTTCAGGTTTTGGTTGGTACCTGGAAAAATTCATGTAGAATTCATTCAATTGGAATTTATTTATCAAAATTATATGCAAGCTCAAGCAATTTTTCTTTGATTGAAATCTCTTGGGGATTCCTCAAGTGTTTGGATTTTTCCCTCTTAGGTGGGTCCATTGGCAGGACTAGTAATCTTTGGGTCAGTTACCTGACACTCTCATTTAGACTTAGGAAGTTATGCCTCCCGGCACTCCCTGTAAGGGTTTCCACATTTTTTGCCTTCAAATAGCATGCCCCATGTAGGGACGAAGGGGATTGTTTTGGTTCAGGGGGTTTCTTTGGCATTGCCCCGCCCTGGCTTTTCCTTGATCTCTATCTTTTTTCTTTTTCCCACCCTTGGTTAGGGGTTGTGGAATGTTTTTCTCATTGGCTCCCTCATTCGGGTTAGGTGCCTTGCCCCAGTCCGAGGGCCCTGTCAATTTCCACGGATCATGATCCAATGATCAGAGAGGACTTATTAGTAGGACGAAATGTAGGCTTTGGTTCCAGTGTTTTAGAAATGAAGGATAAACAGGCTCAAACCCTATATAGCTTCACTCTATGGGTAACCATTATGTCTAGCCAAAGTTCATCTCTGTCTTTTTTTTTTTTTTTGGTTTTGTCATTGCCAGTTTGTCCAAGATTCAATGTTACATTCTCTATAATCAGAAAGGGCTTCACAGTAGGACGAAATGTAGGCTGGGTTCAAGGGTCCAGAAGATATGATATGAAGGCTCAAAATTGATGAATGGGGTAAGAGCCATGTCCTGTCCACCCTTTTTTGTTAGGGCTTGCTTCACCTCTGTTCCTGCAACTTTATACTCAACTTTGGTTAACTTCTTCCCCTTTTTCCATCTTTGTTCTTTTCTTTCTTTCCCTTCTTTTTGGGGTCTTTTGCCCCAATTCTTGATTCTTGCTCTTGGGGTTTGCCCCGGCTTTTGTTTTTTTGTTTTTTGTTTTTTCTTTTGAGGGATTGCCCCAGTCCTTTCTTCGAATTCTTGCTTTCTGGGGTTCTCCCCATTCCTCCTTTCTGTCCCATTTGTTCTTAGGGTGCTTTTCGCTTTGCCCTATCTTCACCTTCATCCTTTTTGTGTCTCCAATTGCATGAAGCTTCATGCCCCAGTTTTGAAGACAAGACATGGTAGGGTTAATGAAGGAATTTTTAGGCTCAAAGTGTTTTGCAAAGGTTTCATCTTGTGTTGGATGATTTTTTGGAGAAGATCAAGGATGGCCTTCCATCCTTTCACAGAGAATGTAACACTTAATTGTTTTTGCACAATTAACTGGTTCAAGAACCATTTTCTTCTTTGTTCATTTTGTTATATTTTTTTTTGCTTTTTGACTTTACCCCAGTTTGGGGTGGCTAGACATAACGTGGGTTAGAAATGAGATGATCAAGCTCAACACGTTTAACTAGTGGAATTTATTTGAAGTATCTTAGCCAAAAAATGGCCTCTCATCATTTCATCGAGATCATTGATCCTGGATCATGTTAGTGACCTTTGACTGGTATGGGGCACCTTGCCCTTTCTTCTTTTTTTTCTCTCATATCACAACTTGCCCCTTGTGTTTGGCATGGGAGGGTTCAAATGCGGTGCTGGTGAGGGATCTTTTGGCCATGTCGCCCCATACAGTTTGTGCCGTTTAGCACATTCCATTTGTCAAATTTGATTGCTTAGGTTTGGCCCGAGATCACCGTCATGCCTTGGTGTGGTCCAACACTCTAGTGATTTCCCAAAAGATTTCATCAGTTTGCAAAAGAAACATATTATCAAGTTCTGAATTCAAAAGAAAAGAAAAAAATAAACAAAAACAAAGCGGCAAGCTATGCAAGGAATGGCTGACACAGATCGGCGTTCTTGGAATTCAGTTGCATGCCATGGGAGGAAGCCTTTAAGTGCTTTCCTTGTCATCATCTTCTCCTTCTTGCGGGGAGATGGCTGGTTCGGATGTCTGAATTTGCGCTAACATGTCAGAGATGTCTCGTCCCCCGATGGACCTTGGCTCCTCAAGAAGTTCTTGCAAGAATCCTTGATCAATCAGATCTTGAATGTCGTGCCGCAGATCCCAACACCGGCTTGTGTGGTGCCCTGGAGTACAAGAATGGTACTCACACCGTTCTGCGGTGTTGTAGCTTCTGGCATTAACCAAACGAGGGTTCGGGGGCTTAATCTGCACATACCCCTCCTTCAACAGCGTCAGTAGTAACTCCGCCGGTGCATATGGTAGTGGGGTAAAAACCCTCCTCATTCTAGCCTCCATTTCTTCTTTTGTTCTCCTTGGGGGTCCCTCCGAATGATCCATCAGTCTGTCATGCTGCCCCTTGCCATGGTAAACAGTCGGCTTCTTCATGAGCTGGTGCACATCTGCTGCGGCGGCTTTCCCTTTCTCCTTTTGCATTCGACCATCTGCTATGGTTAGTGGACAGCTCACTTCTTGTCTGCTCAGGGGTATCTTTCCATTCATGCTTTTGATCTCTTCTTCAAGGACCCTTACTCGGGATCGCAGCTCAAAATTTTCTTCACTTAGCGCTTCCCAGCATTTGTTCATTGTTTCTTCATTGATTGTTATTGTCCGTAGTAGGCTCTGTAGAGAGGCCACTATGCTGGTTATTTGCTCGGCTACATCATGATTTGTCCCTGAGGTACGGTCCATGCTGGTTGTTGATGGAGTTCCTGGTGGGAGAAACAAACATTAGAAGTCAAAGTACATAAAATAAAATAACAAGATGCATGCTGATGATTTTTTCTCTTTTCTTTTTCTTTTTTTTTTCTTTTCTTTCTTTTTTCCTTTTTCTTTGTCTCTCTTTTTTTTGGTTTTTTTTTAATCCGACGGAGGATCAATTTTGAGTCCCCGGGCTTCAAGAAGATCTTGGACTGCATGCCGAAGGCCCCAACATCCATCAGTATCGTGGCCTTGTGTGCCCATGTGGTACTCACAGCTCTTGTTTGGATCATAACCCTTCATTTTTGGCACCTTAGGATTCGGCATCGCCAGTTGCAGGTGTCCCTCTCTCAGGAGCGTTGGTAATAACTCAGCCAGCGTGTACGGAAGTGGAGTGAACTCCCGGTTCTTTCTTTCCTCCTTGGTGAGACGGCTCCTGAGGCGAGATGCGGCATTGTTAACGGAGGGGAGGCTCACGCTTCTTGAGGAAGGGATGTGAAACGGCGCAGAAGGTTGTACACGGTTGACTGCGCTTGCGTCGTCGTCGTTCTCTTGCCTCATGCCACTTGAGATTGTTCCATGCAACAAACTCGTCATGGGGTCTCCGAGCTTCTCCATTTTAATCGCATCTTCAATTCTTTCTGCTGTCATGATTAGGTCGGTGAAGCTTGTAGTGCACTGTCCCAATAGCATTGTGAAGTATGGTTGCCCCAACGAGGATATGAACAGGGGAGTCCACTCTTGTTCGAGAAGAGGGGGTTGCACCACGTTTGCCAGTTCCATCCACCTCTTAGCATAGTCTCTCATAGATTCGCAGTTTCTCTTTGACAGTCTCTGCAGTTCGGTCCTGGTCCGAACCACTTGGCTATTTAAGTGGTACCGCTGAATGAATACGGCGGTGAGGTCATTCCATGCCTTAACCTTCTGCTTATCCAGACTTAAGAACCAAGCGTATGTTGCCCCAGTTAGAGATCTTTGGAAGAATTGAACCATAATCTTCTCGTCCTTTGCATATTGGCACATGTCGCCAACATAGGATTGCAAGTGGTTCAATGGGCAGCCTGTGCCGTCGAATTGGTGCAGTTCAGGGCATCTGAACTTGGCTGGGAACTGGATATCCGAGAAGAAGCAAAGACTTTCTAGCGTAGCCTCGTTTCCAACAGTGCTTGGTTGAAGCTGCTTCAAAAGGTCCTCACGTATGGCGGCCATCTGTGCCCTACTATCTTCCTTTATTGCCGCCAGCTGCAGCATGTGATCCTCTTCGATTGCTGCCAATCTTTCCTCCAGCTGGGCTTCCCGTGCCCTATTCCAGTCTAGCTCTTCTTGTCTCAGTTGGATAGGCACAAACGGCTCTTGCTGTGGAGGAGGGATAGGAACTGGAGCGTCTTGTGGTAGCGGATGCCCTGCCCTGGGTGCTGGCTGAGGTGGTTGCCCCTGTGGGATTTCTGGCATTCGAATCCCTGTGGCATGTATCATGGCCGCCTGTGGGCTTGGATCCGTTATGGCCGGTTGTTCTTTGGCCCTTTGCTGTGATGATGATGGAATTGGGGCCTCGGCGGGATTCATTGCAGTCCTCTCTCACTGTGAAGGCCAAGTTACGAATGGTGCTCTAAATGTGAATTATCTAAACTGTACCTGATTAAGAGAAATTTTGATCAGTTCCTTCCTTAATTATGAATGAAGTGTCGTGTGTGACGAGAGCATTACGCTGAGTGGTGCTTTTGTGCCATGCTTGGCGAAAACAAATACGATGCGGCTCATGCATAAAAACCACGACTTGACAAAACAATATTGTGAAGAAAGTGTGGCAGTGCACCGGTTGATCGGAGAACCCCTAGGATGTGAAGTTTAAACCTTGTAATGTGGTCTTTCAGAGATCTGAAGCTCTGGAGACCCTGCCGTACCTGGCAGTTTTCAAAAAGCGTGCAACATGTGCTTTATGCGTGGAAATCCGTGAAAAAAAGTTGCAAGGACTAAACCTCAAACTTCATGTCTTGATCAACAGCGATTGTAAAATCCTTTAAAATCATGCAATGGTAAATGAATTATAAAGATCAGAAAATGCATTTTGGACAGCCCGCATCATGCCATGACTGGCATGGAGAATGTACGCCAAAAGTGATTTAATTTTTGTCTATATGGCTAGCCCAATATGCCACAGATGACGGTTTATTGTGCATCACCAGAGACAGTGTTTATATCATGGAAGACGATTCAATGTAGGCATGGAGGCCACTTTATTGTGTGCTTTGAAAAAGCAACTTTGATGTGCGCCTTGGGAGGCGGCTTGATGTATGCTCGCAGGCGATTTGATGTACGCCCAAAGGCGATTGAATGTACACCCGAAGGTGATTTGATGTATGCCCGAAGGCGATTTGATGTACGCCCAGAGGCGACTTTGGTTTAGGAAATTCTTTTGTGCACTTTTGAAAGCGGTTTGGCCAAAAACATTTGTGCAAATGATCTCGAAGTGTGTGCACTTAATATATAAACAGGCATGTACATAAGCAAAATGAACTCAAATCCTATTACCATCTAGCAAATCTATGTTATTAAACAATCATAAAAAACACCCAAAAGTGTGTGCACAATCCTAAAAAATGGTTGGTGCCTATCAAGGCACGACTCCTAGACATACTTGTGTAAGGAAGCACGTCCAAGTCCCGACTAGCCTTTTGTCTTTCATCTGTTCTTTCCTCTACTTTGTGGTGTCGGTTCACAGCAACTTTACAACTTGCCATCGAGGGCGAAATTTACATGATATTTACAAAAGTTGCAAAGAATTCATCTTTAGGGCTGTCGGGAGCCCCAAAGAAGGGTACAAGTTGCTTCCAAGGCGGGTGAGCTAAAATTCCTAAATCTAGGGCTTCCTGCCTTTTCTCTAATCTGGCCTGCTTTCGTCTGATTGTCTGATCTGGCCGGCTCTCGTCTGCTTTAAAAGACCAATCTGGACTCAGAGTGCTCCTCGAAGACTCAATGGGTCAAGGCCCATGGCTCTCGGGACTCAATGCATGGATCTGGGGTGGTTCCCCTGATCAAAGTTAGGTTGGCTTCCTAAATTAGGGCTGAGGTAACCCATGATCTAGGGTTCACTCAATTTGATGCAAAAAGCGGGGGTTGCTGCCCCTAATGGACTCTGGGTTTTATTGTTGATTTTACTCCTCTTATATTCATCATTCACAACATTCTCACCCTCGCATGCTCAACGAATAGTTTATTCAGAAATGTTAGGTGGGGAAGGATACCCAGCCCGAGACATAAGCCTACAAGGGTCTGGACCAATACTAGATCCTCGCGTGCCACGGCAAGAAACCAGTGGTGCTAATGGACTCCAGAAAACTGGGGGGATGGGTTTAACTTGCTTTCCCCGGCAAGCCACAGGAGCGTAGGTGCTAATACAATCCCAAATATCAGTTCATAGGAGTCAGAAGGGTAGGCTGCTAGAGAGGTCTAGGTCTTGGTAAAGAAGTTGCAATATTCGATCCACTCATTCATTCAGGGTCGGATCATCCACGCAGCCTCCCTCATGCGTGTCACCCCACACAGTTTATCACACAAAAAGCAGGAAATTAGCGTCATCCACGGTGTGGTGGCATGCCTATGTGTGCAGTTGGGCTACGTGCTGTGTCTAATCGGGTGAGCCTTGTTCGGATTTTGTTGATAAAGGAGTTTTTTTACCGCCTCGTACAGTAAGGTACAGAATTGGCACGCATCACGATGTTGCGAGAAAATCCCCAGGTAAGTGGAGGGTCACAGGGGACCACTTAAATTCCACTTGCCTTAGGCAATTATCGCGTCCCTTTGGCAGGATTCCCCAGAACATGTGATTACGTGTATTCTGTATCTTACTAAAATGGGGTAGTAAAAATCCTAAACATCAACTAAATCCCTCTTACAGTGACTCAATCTAATTAGGGTCCTACTGGGTTGAGAAATCCCCAGTGGAGTCGCCAGGCTGTGCACGCGTCGGAAACGCGGCACAGAAAAGTTCGGAGTCGCCACCGCCTGATGGGGTGCAAGCGGACACCTGGGTGCCTAATCTTGTCTATTAGTCTGGTCTGCGGCTTGAGATTCTAAGTCGGGTCTCGGTTGTGGTCTAGGGAAGTCCGTAGACACCCCAGTCCACCCCATCGAATGACGGGTCCCGTGGCTTCCCTGGTTTGAGTCAGCTTGCTTTGGTCTCACCCGATTCCTAATCCAGCATGCCATTTTGTTTAAGTCTTGCGGGACCACCTGAGTGGTGTGGGTCCCTTCAATCGATTTTATCTTGATTAATTTAGGTGATCTGAGTCGGATTGGGTGGGCCCCGTTGGAAGGCCCACAGTGTCCCTGGTGGGCTTGGTTGAGCCCACAAGTCCCTTAGTGGGCCTCTGTATAGTCCTAAGAGGCCCTTTGGGCTCAAGTTAATGAATCGATTTTACTTAATTTCTTCAAGTTGGGGACATATTTGCTTTTCATGCAACAAGTGGGCCTGTATTGGTTTGCGGGCCCCTGGGTGGGCCCCCATGATGGTTGCCAAAAGTGTTTTAAATTATCTTCTTTAAATTTGTCAAGGTGAGTTGGGCATTTGGGCTTGAGGCCCTTGATCCAAATTTGGGCTTGAAAGCCCGTGTTCTTGAAGTTGGGGGTTTTGAACCCTCACTTAGTGGGTTGGAGAGCTTTGGCAGGCCCGATAGGCCCTTGCCCTTGGTCTCGTCCAAACCATACCTAGATCTAAGCAACATGCCTCCCAAGTGGGCTTTGGTGGGCCTCCAATGGTGTGGCCCACCCTTTTAGTAAGATATTCTTGATTTAACAAAAGGTAGTTTGGTCGGGCTTGGTGGGCCCTGTTGGAAGGCCCATTGGGGATCAAATTGGACCGGATGTCCAAGACCCATCTCGGGTTTCCGGATCACCCGGAAACCCTTCTGGTTCGCTTAGTTCGATTGGAAAAGTAAAGAATTGCACAAGATCAATCAAAATGAGAAAAACTGAATTTCGGCAGTGTGGCCGGCTTAAGATGCCGGCTACACATAGAGACCAGTGTATCCGGCATTCTTCGCCGGTTATGAACAGACCTCTGTTGATCCGACCTGAGTTGCTAGATCAACACACAGAGGCTATTTTCTTGGATTTTTCCAATGGGGTTAGGTTCTTAGGCTTCATGGGGTGTTCCGGGGTTGTGCGGGCACTTGTGTGAGCCCACATTGGTTCAGGGTAGGGGATGAGCTTGCTTTCTTTGGTCTCTTTTGGGGGTTTTCATGACAAGAGAGAGGGAGAGGGGGCATTGAGATTGCCACATCCACTTTTGGATCATGTATACCAGCAGAGCAGGGATCAAGGCGTCCCTGCTTGGTCTTCAAAGTTTCTCCAGCAGCAAGCTTAAAAGCTGATGCCGGCTAGGGAAAAGGGATGCTTGAAACACAATACATGCTATGGTTCGAAGGAGTGTGCCTCCCTACTCATGCTAAAGAAAAACCAATGGCTAGGCTAATAAGTGACCTAATGCATCTGAGGTGGGAAGTGTGTGCTTGGAGTGTGTGCATGCAAGCAAGAAAGCACATCATGCAAGAACCAATATAGGCACGACAAAACCAAGAAAAAGAGATGTAAAGTATGCATGCATGCATGCTCAAAAATACATATAGACAAAGCACAAGACCAATGAACAAATATAGACGGAATAGATCATGCAAGATTCGTGGGTGCTTCTCTAGTGCTCAAAAACACATGCATACATGCAAAGCATGGCGCACCAGGTAACGAAAAAGGGACATTAAAACTAGACTTTAAAGGGAACCTGCAACTTCAAAGCATGCATCACCAAGACCTAAAACTAGGCATTTTTAGACGATCATGAGCAAGGAAACAGAGCTACCTGAAGAAGGGAAGAGAAGGGGGATTACATAGGGATACATTGGGCAAAAATTAGGAAGGAACATGCTCCTTCTATTACGATGCCTAAACAGAAAACCAAACAACAGCATACAACCACTAACAAGTGTACAAAATCGGACTCCCAGGCTCCCTTAAGGAGACCTACGTGTACCTCTTACCTTTGATGGTTTTCATGTGGTGAAATAAGAGACAAACACATGCCACAGAGTCCTCGGAATAGGCTTACAGCAAGGGAGAAAACCATGCTCAATAATATGCTTATAAAACCTCCATTTTTATATATGTGTAAAGAAACTTAACAAGAAGCCATACCTGGGGGTTGGAGACCCTTCTTGTAGTGTGTAGAGGTCCTCTTGAAGCCCAAACGAAGTGCTGGAGCTCTGCTTCTTTCCACCAACAGCAGTTCTTTCCCCTCTTGGTTGTGAGAATATGAAGAATAAAAAGAAAGGGAGGAAGGGTAGGAGGAGCAAGGTGAGTTGCTTGGGGGTTAAAGGAAGCAAGGAGGGGTGAGAGTGGGTGGTTTTGTGCCAGGGGTAGTGGGGAAGAAGAAGTGGAGAACAGCAAAAGAGAAGCCAACCCCGGAACTGGGCTGCTGTTGGCCTTTTATAGGCCAACTTAATGTATCCGGCAACTCAGGCCGGATACACTAGCCCTTGTTCATAGCCAGCCTCTATGGCCGGCTACACATGTGTTCCTTTGTATCCGGCATTCAATGCCAGATACAAAACACAATTATTCAAAAATTAAATGCCGCCGCGAATTTGTCAGGCGTCCGACATGAATCTTGCTGAAATATTTCTTTGTATCCGGCATTTGATGTCGGTTATACACAAACCTATGTGTATCCGATTTATTTGACCGGATACAAATAAAAAAATTACGGATTTGCCCTTCGACTTGACTGATTCGACCGATTTGACACTTTTGGATATCTACGGATTGGTCCCTGCGAATTTTGGTTTAGTCCCTGGGATATTTGATGGTTTTTGGATATTTAAGATTTAGTGCCTGAGATATTTTTCTGCGTTGGCTGCCACGTTTGCAGTTCCTGCGCCACGTGTGCAGTTTCCGGTTTTGCTGCTTGGAAACTTCGACAGCTCATATCTCCTTCATCCGAACTCCGATTTAAGCAAACTCAATTGCGTTAGACTCATATCGGAGCCCTCTATCCAATGACATGGGGCTAGGCACTTGGTACGGGGTTCGAGAAAAAGTCAACTTTCGGCTCCCCTTTAAGTTTGACCTACCTGCAGAACCCTCATCCGGACTCCGATTCCAGCAAACTCAGTTGCGTTTGACTCGTGTCGGGATTCTCTATCCATTGAGATAAAGCAAGGTGGCCAATTATCACTTGATCAAAAGGTCCAATTTTGACCCCTTAGGGTTTGACTTTTTGTTTAGGGTTTGCATTTCCGGCTCTTCCGGGAGCGCAAAAATGAGGTGCTTACACACTGAACTTGAGTTTAGCAGCAAATTCGGATTTTTAGCAGAAGTGCAAAATTGATCCCCCGGAGGCAGTTTTGCTTGTATCTCTTAGTCCTGGACTTCAATTCCAGCAAATTCAGTTGCGTTGGAATCTTGTCGAGATGCTCTTTCTGCTAACGTAAGTTTGGGTGGCTGATCTGGGGTTTAGCAGAAAGCCGATTTCTGCTATTTCCAGGTTTGACCGGCCCATAACTTCTTATCCGGGACCTCGATTCCAGCAAACTCAGTTGCATTGGAATCGTGTCGGAAATCTCTATCTGCCGGGACAAAATTGGGCCGCTGATTCAGCTTTTACCAAAAAGTCAAAACTGCTCCCCGGGAGCTGGTTTTGTTCATAACTCTCTATCCGGAACCCCGATTCCAGCAAACTTAATTGCGTTGGAATCGTGTTGCAGTGCTCTTTCAACTCAGGCTAGATCAGACAGTTGATTTGGGTTTTAGCAAAAAGTCGATTTCTGCTATTCCCAGTTTTAACCAGCTCACAACTTCTTCATCTGGACTCTGATTCCAGAAAACTCAGTTGCGTTAGAATTGTATCGGAATCCTCTATCCAATGGTATGAAGTTTAATGGTTAATTCGCACCAAATCGAAAAGTCAACTTTTTGACCCTTCCAGGTTTGACTTCCCAATTAGGGTTTTCATTTTCAGCACTTTTGGTGCGCAAAAATGAGGTGCTAACAGTGTCCTCAGCTGGGTGCAGTACACTGTTCCATGAGAACCTTGACTGAGCCAAAGGCAATCTTTTTCGATCCATACCTTGATTTTCCTCTCAAACCTATCCTTACACTGGGGCAAAGTAACCCTTGAGAGAAAAGAGAGAAGGTGCCTGAACCAGCTAAGGGCCAAGGCCGGCTTTAATATCATGTCTTTAAGAAAGGATGAGAGGCCATCCTTCATGGATCCTAAATATAAGATCCGATAGTCAAAACACTTAGGGCCTTATCGTATTATTCAAATACCTGTGTTGTGTCTAGCCACCCCACACTAGGGCAAAAGTTGAAAAAGTAAATAAAAAGGATGAATAGATTCCTGAATGAATTTGCATGAGCATTTCAAACAAGTTGTCACAACTTCTACAAAAGGATGAAAGGCCATCTTTGCTTACTTGCTCAAACTTCTAAATCATATCCCTAGTCAAACCACTTGAGCCTAACTTTCTTTCTTCTAACCCACTGGGTCATGAGCCCTAAATATGGTGCTTGGTAAAGAAGAAAAGACATGGATGAGCAAAAACAAAGAAAAAGAAAAGAAAGCAGAAAACACACTGGGGCATGCTAATCAAAGCAAAAAAGCCAAGATGACCCCAGAGCGAAAGAAAAGAAAAGCAAAAATACTAGAGGAAAAGGCAAAGGTCACAGAAGGCCTCAAAAAGAAAGTGGAAAAGACATTGTCAAGACCCAAGCAGTCAAGAAAAGGGTAGCACATAACTCGACCCATTTATAAAAGACTTTGAGCCATATTCCCTTTCTTTCATAAACCAAAAACCTCAGCCTACGTTTCGTCCCATCAGAAAGTCCTTTCTGATTGCAAAGAATGTGACAATTGGATTCATGTAGATCAATGAATAAGGAATCTAAAAAGAAGAATGAGCTTTGGCAAGACACAAAGTAAACTTGAGAATGAGAAGACAAGAAGTTGAGCCTTATAACCTGTCATTTCTTAGACTTAAAACCAAGCCGATGTTTCGTCCCAATTTCAAGACCCCTTTGATCTAGGGGACATGATGTGCAAAGGTCGGCCAAAGACCCTCAAGCCGGGATAGACACAAACCCAAGGGAAAAGAAGAGAAAAAAAACCCTCAATTGCAAAAATCTTCAAACCACCTTGAGGACCAGGTAAAAATGAGAGAAATCAAAACTGGGGAAAGGAGAACATTCCTTGAGATAACACTCATCTTTTAAAAGCCTCTACTGGCTCAAGTAAGGAATTTCATGGGAATGCTTGTCAAACGCACCATCCCAAAACACTTTGAGTTAACAAGGCAATTTGCCATGGTCGCTGGTCCTGCCTTTTCTTCTAAATCACTTGCACCAAAAAAAAAAATCGTTTCAGTCATGTGCACTTGTACACACAATAAAAACAAGTCATAAGTGCCTGCAGTTTGAATTTCAATTACCTCACTGCTCTGTAAGAATTTTGTAGACCCAGGCAAGGCGAAAGAACCGGAGGATGCCAAGGAGCACTTTGAAGCCGAAAGAGAAGAACAACGGAAAGACAAGTCAGAGGAAAGCCGATGTAGCGATCAAAAGCACACCAACAGAAGAGTTGCAATGATCTCCCTTATCCTCTGGAAGTAAAGAGTCCATGCATCCCCAATAGAGTCTCCCTTGTTCAACAGGAGCCCCAAACAACATGACGAGACCATGCCCAGTTTGAAGAGGCTAGCTTTGCAGAGAAGAGAGACGAATACATGAGGGCCCTCACAAATCTCCAGTGGAGTGTTCCCTTCAAAAGGAGTCCCAATACTTGTCTAATGATTACCTGCTCCCCAGCAAAAGAAGGCCTTCTCCCAGAAGGACAAAGATCAGGCCCCCTTCTCCATAATCTCTAGCAGAAAGAACCTCGTGGAGAGAAGTCTGGACATAATCAAGCGATGGCCCCATCAGAAGAAAGAAATGATGGAAGAAAAAGCAGAATGAAGAACCTCTGGGAAAATTGGCCCCATTTGTAAATTTTTGATTTCCCACTTTTGTAAATAGAATAGTGCAGGTGTGCGAGCTTCCTTGAGGTACCGGACAGCAGCAAGAGCACCTCCTCTCTCATTTTTCCTTCATCCTTCCCTCTGTCCCCCTGCCAACCCTAAAAAAAAGTCCTAAGTCTGAAAAATGGAAAAAGAAATCAGAACAGGAATCACCTAAAAGCTTTAATGGAACAAACAAGAGAAAAGAACATTGTTGAATGTCTTGCATCAACGTCAAACCAGGTTGGCGAGCTCAAGTCCAACCCCTTCTTCTAAACTTAAGCTAAAGGCCAAGGAGTTGCTCAAGAAAACCCGAGAAATTAAGGGTAAGCAAGCTTTGAAGCCGAGAAGTGAAAAACTGTGTCATTTGACGCCTCCCTTTCATTGAAAACATTAAAAGGACTAAGCTCATCAATTTTATTGATAGAAATGCAGGGCGCAAAAACGAGGTTCTTTTATTCTTTGCCGTTCATCTGCAAGGTGACCCGGCAAAGAGGGATTGCTGTAAACACCTCATTTTTGCACCTCCCAGAAGTGGTGAAAATGAAAACCCTAACTGAAAAGTCAAACCCTAAGGGGACAAAAGTTGAATTTTTGATTAGGTGTAGATCAATTGCCATGCCTTATGTTAATGGATGGGAAATTTCGACACGATTCTGACACAACTGAGTTTGCCGGAATCGGGGTCCAGATGAAGGATTTATGGGTAGATCAAGTCCCGGGGGAGCAGAAATTGACTTTCTGCTGAAACCCAGATTAACTGCTTTCTCTGTCTCGGAAAAAATGAGATTTCGACATGAGTCTGATGCAATTGAATTTGCCAGAATCAATGTCCGGATATGGGAGATATGAGTAGATTAAGATTTCGGACGCGGCTTCGGCTTTCTGCTAAAAACTTGAATTTGTTGCAAAAATCTGTCTCAGTTAATGGGAAATCCCGACACGATTCCAATGCAATTGAGTTTGCTAGAATCGGGGTCCGGATGAGAAAGTTATGGGCAGTCAAACCTTGAGATAGAAATGCAGAAAGCTGCCCACGTGGCAAAAATGCAGCAAAAGGACGAAAGGACAGGAGAGATAAAATATCTCGAATAAAATATTAATTTCTTAAAAAAATCTTGAATAAAATAATCATTTTTCACTAAATATCTCATTTTACTAAATTAAAATAAATAAAAAAATCCCAAAAAAAACAATTCTCTCGTCAAGAGAGAGAAAATGTCAAATCAGTCACATCGATCACATCAATCAGTCAAATGGAATAAAACACGTGATCGTCTGCACATTATGTGCGGACGTGCTTTGCCCGCACACACTGTGCGGACGAAATTCTATCCAAAATCTTATCTGAAATCCCGGAAATCTTGGAGAATCTCAGGATCCGCACTTAGTGTGCGAACGGAGGAAAAATGAACTAAATTTGTCTCGAAGTACGGACAGAAAAAATCTTCGGAAATCCTATCCTCTGCGTGAATCGCCACCTGGCATATTTGCACTCATTGCGCAAAGGACATCTCGTCCACACTTAATGTGTGGGCAAGGCTTGCCCGCACACCATGTGCGGACAAAAACTTTTTTTATAATAACCAACTTGCACGACTGTGCAAGGGGTTGGCTGATCTTGTATGCTTCCCTAACCTCCTCGCCACATCCAAGAGACCTCCTAACCCCTCTCCATCACCCTCTAAGCTCCTAAAGCCCCTTTAATCACCTTCAAACCCTCACCCATCTCCTCTCCTTCAACTTGGAAGCAAGGAAGAAGCAAAGAAGTCTAGTGGAGCTCAAGGAGGACCCCCAAGTGTTGTCCGCCTCACAAGGGACCCTCCACACACCTCCAAAAGTGTAAACAACACCAAGGTAAGCACTCTTGGTAGTTTCTATTCAACATATGTAAATATGAGTACCATGTGAGCTGGTGTCTTTTGATACTATTTTTCCCATTTTTAGCATGCTTTGCCTACTCATTATCCTCAACTTTTCCTTCATTTCTGCACAAGAAAGTGAACTCCCATGGTGAGGGGAGGTGTCTCGGTCCAAGGGAGAGGAGGAGAGCCCATGTGTGAAGTGTCTAGAGCATTACTTCGAGGTTTTTTTTGTGTTTATATTAAGGAGAGCTTGTCCTCCTCTTTGCATCTCATGTACCCCATTAAACCCCCATTTTCCCTTCTTCCCACCTTGTTTTTTATTGGTTTTCGTGATATACAGGCATGTTTCAATTAATGTGTGTGGTTGTATACATGTGAGGTAGTATAAGAGCACGCGAACACACTTTTCACCATGCTCTACTCACTGTTTTGTTTAGCTAGGCATGCATGAGGTAAGCACAAATCACCATGTACATGCATATTGCACTTAAAAAGCATGTTTAGGCTTCTTTCCATCTCATCTTCATCTTATTAATATGAATATCACCATGTGGAGCAAACACGCACATGTTTATTGTTTCCTTTGCATGTTTGGATGCCCCACTATATATTCTTGTGAATATTGCATTGTATTAGATATGTGCATGTGGGTGGTGTGGCTGTGGACTTCAAAGCAAGTGACCTTTCGGGTCCTTGGAGTACTCTCCCACTTAAAGGAGAGTATCTCTCTTGCTAGGAACCAGGTGGGGAAATTCATCCCCACCCGAAATCAGTGAGTTTAAGCTCATAAGAAGAGAGGGAGAAGCCCTAAGCTTTCTTCCCTCCTTCCCCTTGGATAAGAAAAAAAAATGAGGTTTTTGCTAAAAATGGAGCATTGGAAGCCACTGTGGGTCAACACAATGACCCACAGGCATGTGCAGACCCACTTGAAGAGGAGCCTCCTGGCTCCCCCTCCTGGAATTGGCTTTGCTGCTCTCTGGGTCCTACCCGCAAACACAGGGCGGACAGGCCCTGTCCGCACATGCCATGCGGACAAGGCATGCCTGCACCTAATGTGCGGGCAGCACACAGTAAGTGTAAAAAGCCTGTTTTCTGAGGCTCAAATGACTCTAATCCACTTTAATCAATCAACATTAATCCATCCAAGCCTCTGGGCAACCTGAGGCCCTTTTTTAAGACTTGGGCCCATCATGGCCCAATAAGACCTCCTTGTGGGCATCCCAACAGGGCCCACACTGTAAAACCCCGAATTTTCCTTAAATAATAAAATAAATTAATAAATAATATTCTTGAGAGTTATAATTGATGGAAATATTTTATTATTGTAGGGGATGATCAAATTAGTGGAGATCCAGAGTTAGACGCAGATCTGACCGTCCGATCATGAGATATCGAGGTATGTGTTTTGATTGGGCAGTGTGTATAGGAAAGTTGTATGTGAGATACATGGGATCAAGAAGTATATATATCAATTAAATAACCTAAATCATACACGTTGTATTCTCACTTGTATTCGACAACAGCCGCAAGCGACAAACCAAGCCGAGCGACTGAGGAGAAAGAAGAAGGAGGAGGAAAGGTCTGGTTTTGGTGTTCTTCATCATCCGGGGGTTATATCACGTCTGTGAGTGTAGTTAGTTGGAGAAGAAGGAGAAGCGCGCACGTTCAAGAGGTAGGTGACATTGTTTTCGTTCGTTTTTGGTATTTACGTTCGTTTAATCGCAAGAGCATGTTTTTATATGATCTATTGATGTATTTAGTTTATTATCAATGTTATATGTATGATAGAATGAGGTTAGACGAGAAAAATCATGATTTAGAACTGTTTCTGTTCGTTTTTGGATGACCGCCGACCTCGACTGTACTCGGCAATCCTCAGCGCTAGTTATAAAACTTAGACCGCCGAAGACCGCTGGAAGACTTATCGTCGGCGTCCTATTTTACACTACCGCCGACCACAGACCGCCGAGGCGATCCTAGGCGCTCTGTTCAGATTTTGCAGATTTTCGTAATTTCAAACCCTAATTCAATTCCAAACTATTTTTAGACAATTTTAATGATTAATTAAGATGTTTTAAGACCAAAATAAATTATCTAATACCCTGTTTTACAGAAAAATAAATTAGGAAGATATTTAGGACATTAGTTGCCAAACTTTGAAAGTAATTGAGAAATCTAATTTTTGGAAAACCTAACTATTATTTGAATATCAAAACAACTTTAAATGACACTATAAACCAGAAAACTTTATAAAGAGAATTCAGAACTCAGATGACCGAATATTAAAGTAATTGACAGATTTAACCTTTATATGCCGCTAGGCACCAACCCTTATAGAAATATTATATTTTAGGGAATTTTGGAGTCTAGTGGGCATAGCTGGTTATGGATCCATAGTTGTTGCTAGATATCTGAGGGATATGTCATTTGGGTTGCGTTTCTCCCTTGTGCGACGCGCTTCCTTTACAAGTTAGTTTGTCTGGGAAGGTCCTATGTCTGGAGGGACACCCCGGTGAGCCGCTGGTGATTCCCTGTACATGTGGATAAGCGGCCATCTCCATGTATTGATTCTGGTGCTGCATGCTGGTGGTACATGCCAACTCTGATGGGTACGTGTTCAATAAGTCAGTGACTACGGCTCTTGTCTAAGCTGCGCTGCATGGGACTTGAGTATCATTAGTAGCATTGCTCCTAAGCCGCACGGTGGTATATCGATTGGTTGAGAATCATCTCAAAAGGTTTATCTATCTTTGTGAGTCCTACAATGACACTGAAATCAATCACTTGTTATTATTATCGTATACATGCTGGAGGCATGTGATTGAGATATTGATCGGATGTGATTGTTTAGTGCATCCTAGCAAAGAATGAATTATGTTATTGATTTTGATATTGGATTATTATAATAGAACTTGTTGAAATTCATCTCTAGAACTGTTTATCATATTGTTTTGTATTCATGAATGATACGAATGATTAAACGAGCCTGATTAGTCGATATTGTTTAATCGTGCATGAACTGTTACCTTACTTATATTAACTGTTTAATCATGCATGTGTTATCTACTGGGATATTCGTATCTCACCCTACTTTTATTTCATTTTTCAGCTGATATGCGAGAGGGGGATCATAGTGATTTCCAGGGAGAGGTAGCTGAGTATTCACCGGAGGATTACTTTTATCCGGATCTTGTTTGAGGTGGAGGATTGTTTAGACTTAGTTATATTTGATAGACTATTATTCATTTGGATTTGATGTACTAGAGAGATGAGAGAGATAGTAACCATTTTATTTTACCAGACTTTGATATTAATGATTGATGATTAACTTTAATGTTTATTTGAGGATTTTAGATTACACTTCCGCACATACTTGTTTCCGCACTCTGATAGTATAATAAGGTGAATGGATTTTTAATTCTTTAGTCTGCTATATTCTTGATGTATATTTGATATGGGCCAGTAACACCTCGGATTTGGTTGTTGAACTGAATTCGGGTTGTGTAGACACCCCAAATTGCACAAACAATCATCAAAAATCATTATCTCCTTGAAAGCCAGCACAGAAATTGAAGAAAATGAATTTTTACCTGTATCCGGTAACTCAGGCCGGATACAAGCAGGCCTTTTCGTATCCGGTAACAAGTACCGGATATAAGCAGTGCTTAATGTATCCGGTACCATGTACCGGATACCTTAAGACCCTTGTGTATCCGGTCTGACATACCGGATACATTAAGTTTGCTCAAAATTAGGGTTTTCCGAGAGAAATCACTTGTTACCATCATGTCCCTCATTAAATGAGGGGAAATCTCGGAAATAACCTTAGGGTTAAGGTTGGTAGGCTATAGACATTATGTTGTGTCTACCATTCTCACCAACCCTAACCCTAGCCTTTGCCTATAAATAGGAGGCTCCTCCTTAAGCAAATGGCACTCAACTCTTGTTTTGAATTCTCGCAAAGAAGAACTCCAAGAGAAGAAGACAACCGCTGCGGAATCACCTCCAGAACTCAGGTAAGCCTCAACTTTTCTTTTTATTTTTTGTCTTTACATTCCTAGATCTAGATCTCTTCTTCTACCTTTTTGTAGTGTAAAGCCTTGTTTGTATGCGTGGAAATCCTTCCCCGGCTCAAAGTATCTCAAGACTCCCCTAGCCGTAAAACGTGAAGGCGGATCTAGGAGAAACGAGACTGGGGATTGACCCTAGTGCTAGAACCCATGTAGCATAAGGCCTTTTTGATTGATTGTAAACCGTTCCATATTCAAAGTACCCTTGATTATCTTGAAGAACCGTGTTTAACGGGGAGAGAGAACAGAGGGAAACGATAATGGAACGGAACCCTAGGCTGTCTTAGAACCCTATTTGGATGAATATGTATGCATGCTATTGATCTTGTTTGGTTTTTTTACACTTGCACATACATATCACTATTTTGGCGGGATAGGCTCATATTTGGGGTTTATTGCATTTATTGTGATAAATCTCAAATAAATGGCCTCAATCAATTCTGGAATGCCTTTTGGATGATTTTTAAAGTATTTGTGTTCATCTTGCACGAATCACATATTGATATCAATTTTCGGATTTGGTTTTTTTCTTCAAGAATGGCTTAGCTTGACAGCACCTGTACCCCTACTTCGGACGCCCATAACTTCATCATCCGGATGAATTTTGGGGCGATTCTAGAACCATGGGAAAGGTGAGGCTGTCTAGCTTATGTCTACCAAATTTCACAGATTTCTATCTAGCGGATATTTGACACCTCTCTGTCGAAGTTGAGTGGACAGTTCAGGTTCAAATACAGAACTTGTCACTTCGACGGAGCTCCATGTGTTCGATTTAAGTCCGATTTGAATGATTTTTGTTTCTATGCACTCCTTTATGAGTCTATTTTAAATCCAGTTGGTTTCATAATTTTTGGATTCCATTTGAATTATTGGTAGCCGATTTACTCAGAACTGTTCATTTGTACTTTTCTGGGTAAATCTGTGATCTTCGGGGCCTGTTCGGGAGACCACCCAAGGCACATCCGAAGGGATTTTTGTATGAGGCTAGTTTCTGTTGAAATATGGCCATACAGACTTTAATCACACCAAATTTTGTGGATTTTTATGCAGTGGATTTTTTTAGACAATTTTCCAAAGTTGCCCACTTATCACTTTTAAAAATCCCCAGCAGCAACTTCAAAGGAGCATAACTCCTAGGATTTTTATCGGAATGAAGTGAAATTGTGCATGAGACCCTTATTTACTGTAATCTTTCAAATGGACTTGGTTTGGTTCAATTTAATATTGGATTTGAATGATTTTAAGGCAAATGGCATACTTTTTACCAAACTTCCCGGATTTGATTCAACTTGGTTTTGAGCAACTTGTGCTTTGATTTCCATCTTTTTGTGGTATTCCAGAAATGATATTGACATAAGAGAGGATCTAGAATCCATTTAGATCTTCATGTGAAAATATCATAAATTTGACATTTTGCAAGGTTTTTCATGATGTTTAGCAAGCTTTCTTACTTTCTTTATGCATGAACATACACTTGGCTACCACTTCGTGTGGATGAATGGGGGTGCCTAACACCTTCCCCCGTTCATAATCTAATCCCCTTACCCATCTCTGGATTTAATTTTTAAGTAGGGTTATTTTTACCCTAGAATTGGCATTTTTGCACTTTTTGATGATTTTTAAATATTTTGGTGTCCATTCTCACCCCAAAATCATGAATGGTGGCGACTCTCCCATTTTTATTTCGAGCCCCGTGTGTTGACGGAGGGATGATCACTCCAGTGATTTTTCCCATGTCTCACAGGTTGTTACAGTAGCGAACCGGGTTCGGGTCGAGTGCCGATTTGCACTGACCCGGGTTCGGGGCGTTACACACACCCGTCCTACCCAACTCCGAGCCCATTTTTTTTATGTAAAACCCACTAAGGCAGGAATAACCTTAGTGGCACTCCATCGGAGGGAGGAGGGTTGAGGCAGACCCTAACCTATATATTAATTCCAATCACCAAAATACATCAAATCGGCGGGGACATAAAACTTTACCCCAACAAGAAGCCAAGAAACAAAATACACCAGCAAGGGGGACATAAAATCTAGCCCCTGGGAAATACATCTTATTCAGGGTAAAGACGACAAAATGAAAGAAAAGCAAAACAAAGCCAAATTCGAAGGAGACAAGGCTATTTCCTAAACTGATATAGTCTTGTTTTATCATCAAAAAGAGCAATTTTAACCGCATGAGGAAGACTAGAAATTGAGGTGTAAGTCTAGCTAGCTTGTCTAGAACAGCCCTCATTAGCCAAGGAGTCTGCCACAAAATTTGCTTCCCTATAAACATGTTTAAAATTTCTATTGAAATTACTTATTGTTGCTGTGATTTCTCTCCAACAGAATTGGTACTGCCAAGGGATACCTCTCTTGTTAGTGAAACTGTCCACTAGTAACTTGGAATCACTTTCAATGCTTATGTCTTGAATTCCCAAGTTATCCACCAATCTTAACCCATCTCTTAAAGATAAAATTTCTGCCATAGTGTTTGTAGCATTACCATAGTATGCTGAATAGCCAACCAAAAAATCTCCATTAGAAAACCTTATAACAGCGCCACCTCCACTGATACCCGAGTTACCTTTGGAGGCTCCATCCATGTTAAGAACATAAGGTTGCTCACGAAATTTATGCCATCTCACCAATTTGTATTGTCTACTCCCAATATAAGTCATGAAAGTGTTCAAATTTTTCAGACAAATCGCCTTTTCAAAGGAGCATGATGCTGTTGGGTTGGTGAAGAAAGAGACCTCCTGCAACCATCTCTTTACGTTAAGCACAATATTCATAGGAACCATAGGCGTGTTCTCATACCTTGATTTACATTGAGCCTTCCATATTTCCCAAAAAATAAAATGAGTAACCACCTGAGATATAATGTTGAATTGATCATGAGGCCTTGATTGATTAAACCAATACCCAACACGCGCTAAGGCATTTTGAAGAGGGCGATTTTGAAGACGAAACCAGTTCCCAAAAACCTTCCAAACCTCCTGAGCAATCTCACTAGAAGCAAATAAATGATTCAAAGACTCTTGAGATGAAGATTTATAGCAATGACATTTAGAGCAAAGAAAAATTCCACTGCGCATAACCACATCATCAGTAGAGATGGCTGCTCTCAATGCCTTCCAAAGGAAGACACAAACTTTTGAAGGAATGAAATTTCTCCAACAATTTGAAAATAAAGCTGAAGTCTGCTGCCCCGTTCTGATATGCTGCCACGTAGATTTAACAGTGCAAATGCCACTAGGAGATGACGACCAGACCAGCTGATCTTCTTCATTACTAAAATCAAATTGAATAGATTCAAGAAATTCATTAATATGAGGAGGAAGGGTTGGTGTGCGCAAGGTAGCACCGCGAGGCACACGTGGGTGCGTGTCTCCTAAAGGGTAAATTGGGAATTTGGAGTCGCCACTACCTGATGGGGTGCAGGCAGACACCTGGGTACCTGAGTTTGTCTATTGGTCTATGGCTTAGAGATTCTGGTTATGGTCTCGGTTACGGTCCGGGGAAGTCCGAAAACACCCCGGTCCGCCTCATCAGTTGACGGGTCCCTCGGGTCTCTTTGGTTTGAGTCAACTCAGTTCTAATCTACTCACCCGATTCCTATTCCGATATGCAGCACTTATGTTGAGTCTGGTGGGGACCACCTGAGTGGTGTGGGTCTCCTTTTATTTGATTTTATCTTCTTTACTTTAAGTGATGTGGGTCTGATGGGGTGGGCCCTGTTGGAAGGCCTGCGGATTCCTTGGTGGACTGAGCCCAACCCACATGTTCCTTTCTTGGGCCTTGAGCTATTCCTAAAACGCCCGTGAGGGTTTGGTTGGCTTGATTGATTTTATTATGGTTTGAGCCAAGAGTTAGGGTTCTAGCTTATTAGGTGGGCCTGGATGATGTGTGGGCCCATTGGGTGGGCCCTACAGTGGTATTACACTTGAAGAATGACTTTGTTTGGCCACACCACCCATCTACATATGCATCACTCATCTATGTACACAAAGAGGAACCTCTTAGACATGCTTAAAGAAACTGAAATGTGTGTGTAGGTGATCAGATTGATGTGCCAAATTAAAATAGAACCTAGCATGTTTCCTATGTGCATATGTGCTTGTGAGTGCGGGGATCATACTATCCATATGTACAAAAAGAATCCCTAACACTAGGCAAGCATTACTTCATGATAAAATAAAAGTAAGATGGCAAGCATGGCATTAAACTAAAACAACATAATAAAGAAGGGATTTGGGGGGTTCATGGGGTACATTGGACTTTGAAGAGAAAGGAGGGGAACATACTCCCCTTGTTATTAAATAAAGAGGATGACCATAAAAGAAAATCATGCTTTAAGTGACACCCAAGACCATCTTGAAACAAACTCTCATCCTCCCTTGTTTGGAACCTTGTAACTTCCTTACCATGAGGAGTTTTCATGTGAAGGGAGGAAGAACAAGATAACAAGTAGGCACTAAGGCAAAAGAAAACAGCTCATGGAAAACACAAGTAATCAAACATGCTTAAATCACAACCATGTTCATATATGTACAATAAGACTTGCCAAGGAGCTTACCTAGGGATTAGAAGGTTGGTTGAGTGTGTTGAACTCCTAGGAGGCACCACCAGCAATAGAACACCCCCTCTTCAAGCACCAGAGAGGGGTCTCCAATCTTCCTTTAAGTTTTGAGTGAAAGAGTTGAAGGAGGTAAGGGGCTTGGGTAGGTTCAAGTGTGGTTAAAAGGGTTAGGAAGGATAGGAGAGGGGCTGGTCGTGTAGGGAGAGGAGAGAGGGCAGAGCAAGAAAGAGACAAATGTCTAACCAAAGGAGATTGTCCCTTTAGAGCACCCATCCCCTCCTTTTTATAGGGGAGGTTGCTTAGTTGTTAAGAAAGATCCTTTTTCAATTATTTTTTTGTTAAGAATGACTTTCTTATTATTATTTTCTAAGAATGACTTTTCTATTATTATTTTTTACTTAATGGTTAAGAATGACCTTTTTATTATTACTTTTGTTTACTTAGTGGTTAAGAAAGGGTGACGTCCATGTGGCGCTGTTTGCCACATGGACAGTTTGTCTGCATTTTTGCCCTAGGGCCTTAATTGCTCATAACTGCTCGATCTGGACCCTGATTTTGGCAAACTCAGTTGCGTTGGAACCGTGTCGAGATTTCCTATCCGCTGGGACTGGTTGTGGCAACTAATTCAAGTTTTTTAGCAGAAAGCCAAACTCGCGTCCAAAATCTTAATATGCTCATATTTCCTTGATCTAGGCCCCGATTCTGGCAAACTCAGTTGCATCGGAATCGTGTCGGCGTTTCCTTTCTTTTGGGATAGAAATGGCAATTAATCGGGGTTTGAGCAGAAAGTCAATTTCTGCTCCCCCGAGACTTGTTCTGCCCATAAATCCTTCATCTGGATGCCAATTCCAGCAAACTTAGTTGCGTTGGAATTGTGTCCAAAATCTCTATCCACTGGGATAAAATTGAGCAGTTGATTCAGCTTTTAGCAGAAAGGCAAAACTGCTCCTCGGGAGCCGGTTCTGCTCATAATTCTCTTTCTGGGACTCCGATTCTGCAAACTCAGTTGAGTTGGAATCGTGTCGAGACGCTCTTTCTGTTAGGACAAGATTGGATAGTTGATCTGGGGTTTAGCAGAAAGCTGATTTCTACTTTCCTCAGGTTTGACCAGTCCATAACTTCTTCATCTGGACTCTGATTGGGGCAAACTTGGTGTCGTTAGAACCGTATCGAAATCCTCTATTCAATGGGAAGAAGTTTGGTGGTCAATTTGCAACAAATCAAAAAGTCAATTTTTTGACCCCTCAAGGTTTGACTTTTCAATTAGGATTTTTTTTTTCATTTTTTTAGGGTGCAAAAATGAGGTGCTGATAGTAAGGTAGACTACTTGTTTATTCCATGAAGCATTAGTTTCAAAAGTTTCAAACACCTTCATGTAAGGGTTTACAATGAGGTTACTATCTACATGTTCTTCCAGAATACCAAATGGCGTCCAATTATCCTTCCAAAACCTGATGTCTCCTTTACCAAGAACAAAACCCATATTCTGCATCATGTGCTCCTTGACTTGTATGATAGCTTTCCAAACCTTGGATGATGTGTGCCTCAAATCAGCATTCTGAAAAGAAACTCTTCTGCAGTGCTTATTGTGCATAAACCTTGCCCAAATACCTTGATCAGTTAATAGCCTCCTGTGCGCACCTGATTTTGGTCGCACAACGAGGCGCATGCAAAATGATGCGTGCCTCGGGATTTGTTTGGAGTCGCCACTGCTTGATGGGGTGCAGGCAGACACCTGGGTGCCTATTTTTGTCTATTAAGGCTTGGTCTGCGGCTTGAGATTCTAAGCAAGTTCTCGGTTACGGTTCGGGGAAGTCCGTAGACACCCCGGTCCTCCCTGTCGAGTGACGGGTCCCATAGGTTTCCCTGGTTTGAGTCAACTTTGGTCTTTCACTCACCCGATTCCTATTCCAGCATTCAAATTTGGTTAAGTCTGGCAGGACCGCCAAAGTGGTGTGGGTCCCTTTACTTGATTTTATCTTCTTAGTTTAGAGTGATCTGAGTCTGATTGGGCAGGCCCCATTGGAAGGCCTGCGGATCCCTTGGTGGGCTTGGTTAAGCCCACATACCCCCTAGTGGGCCTCAGTCTAGCCTGAGAGGCCCTTCAGGTTTTGGTTCAATGAATCAATTTTATTTAAATTTCAAGTTGGAGATTAAATTTGATTTCCATGCAAAAGTGAGTTTGGATTGACTTGCGGGCCCTTGGGTGGGCCTCGCAATGGATGCCAAATGTTTTAAATTATCTTGATTGATCTTTCTCCACTGTGAGCCAGGCTTGGGCATGGGGCCCTTTACCTGGGCTAGGGCTTGAAAGCCCAAGGCTTCTTGAGTTAGGGTTTGGAAACCCAAACCATGCCTAAATCTAAGCATCATGCTTCCCAAGTTGGCTTTAGTGGGCCTCAAATGGTGTAGCCCACGCAATTAACTTGATTATCTTTATTTAGCAAAAGTGAGTTTATAGGGCTTAGTGGGCCCCGTTGGAAGGCCCACTGGAAACAAATTGGACCGGGTGTCCAAGGCCCATCTCGGGTTTCTGGTTGACCCGGAAACCCTTCTGGTTCATCCGGTTTGATCAAGCAAGACAAGAAAACAGCAAGAGGTCACAAAATAGCTAAAAAAGGCAATCTGGCAGTGTAGCCAACCTGGGGTGTCGGCTACTCAACGGAACATATGTTGCCGGCCTGAGATGCCAGATAAACATAAAGACGAGTGTATCCGGCATCTCTAGTCGGCTACAAACAGGGCCCTGTTGATCCGACCTGAGTTGTCGGATCAATCTAAAAACATGGTTCTTTCAGATTTTTGCATTGGGCTTGGGTTCTTGGGTCTTCTGGGGTGTTCCGGCACTGTGACAGGGACCTAAGTGTCCCTGTCTTGGTTCCTCATACTCCACATGTCAATAATCAAACAAGGATAACACAAATCCATCAACAAAGCCTAGCATGCATGCTCTTAAACCATGAAAACTACATGCATTTTGACAGATTTTTATACATGAGACAAAAGTGTGTGTGTGAGTGAGCATGCTTCATGTGTGAGCATGTGTTAAAAGGTAAGCATGCATATTACTTACAAGTAGCTTGAAGGGATTAATATGAAAGCATCAAAGAGTATGAACCTAAAAAACGTATACATATGATCTACCCTAAACATGCCAACAAGCCCTATCATTAATCTCATGCTAAAAACAAACACAAAGCCATCCAACCAAACCTATTTAAAGAAGGGAAAGAGGGGGGGGGGGGGGGGGGGTTAACATTGGGGTACAAAAGATGAGAAGACAAGGGAACATACTCCCTTGGAATAATGGTGGGACAAGCCAAAAGAAGCATGACAAGTGCTTCCAAATGGGATCCTAGACACACTTGTCAAGGCCTCTCCTCTTCCCATTCGGATACTAAACCCTCCTCTTACCATGGGAGGCCATCTTCATGAAGGAAATAAAGGAAAGATGGGGAAAAACATGCTAGAGAACACCTCATGGCAAGACAAAACAAAGCTTTCCAATATGCTCAAGATCACTTCATTTTTACATATGTGAAGTAAGTAATGGATGGGGACAATACCTTGGGTTTTGCTAACCCTGGAGTGTGGCGTACAACCTTCTTTGAAGCAAAACTGGAGCAGCACCTCTTCCCACCAACAGCAATTCTCCCTTGGTTGGTTGGGTGAAGAATGAAGAAGAAGAGATGGAAAGAGAGAGAGAGAGCTTGGGAGAGGTGAAGAGGTTGGAGAGGAAAATCTCTTCAAGAGAAAAAAATCTGCACCAAATTGAGAGAGCCAACCTTCTCTACGTATGGTGCTTGGGGCTTTTTATAGTGTAGATGATGCATGGGGTGACATGATATGCATGCATGCATCGGGGACAACCATCATGGGAGAGAGAGAGAGAGAGAGGGAGTTGCATGCATGGATGATGCATGGGTGACCATGGGGGAAGAGAGAGAGAGAGAAAGGGATGTATGGATGATGGTGATGATGCCCATGTGGGGGAGAGAGAGAGAGAGAGAGAGAGAGAGAGAGAGAGAGAGAGAGAGAGAGAGAGAGATGCATGCATGGATGATGCCCATGCATGCCCATAGGGGACATCAATCATGAGCAAATCTTAATATTTGTGGATTGGTCCCTGATACTTTGGATATTTACAAATTTAATCCCTGATACTTTTGGATATTTACAGATTTAGTCCTTGATACTTTTGATATTTACAGATTTAGTCCCTCATACTTTTGGATATTTACAAATTGGTCCCTGAGATATTTTCTCAAGTTTGGATATTTATGGATCTAGTCCCTGATACCCTTGGATATCTGCAGCTTTACCCTTGGGATATTTTTCATTGATTTGGGTAATTACAGATTTAATCCCTGAGACCTTTTTGCTCAGCTGCTTGCCACATGTGCAGCTTTCTGGTACTGCTGCCCTAGAACTTCAACTGCTTACATCTTCTTCATCCGGACTCCGATTTGGGCAAACTCAATTGCGTTAGAACCGTATCGGAGTCCTCTATCCATTGGCATAAGGTTAAGTAGTTGATTCGGGGTTTAGCAGAAAGTCAACTTTCTGCTCCCCCTCAAGTTTGATTGACCCATAGATCCCTCATCCAGACTCCGATTCCAGCAAACTCAGTTGCATTGGAACCGTGTCGGGATTCTCTATCCATTGAGATAAATCAAGGTGATCAATTATCACTTCATCAAAAAGTCAACTTTTTGTCCCCTTGGGGTTTGACTTTTCAACTAGAGTTTGCTTCTCCGGCTCTTCCGGGGGTGCAAAAATGAGGTGCTTACACCTCCATCCTATCTTGATATGCAAACTGGTCATCACTTCTGGAACTACTCTTATGCCTTAACCTCCCTCATCCTTAGGAAGACATATAGATTTCCAAGCCACCCAATGCTTCTTGGACCCAAATTCTGCACTTTCTCCCCAAAAGAAGTTCGAAAAAATTGAATCCATCCTTTTTATAACAGCTTTCGGAATTGGTATAGCAGCGATAGAGTGGATAGAAACACTCGAGAGAACACTTTGTAGCAAAGTGACCTTTACTCTAGCGGAAAGCAATTTAGCCTTCCATCCACTAATTTTCTTTTGAATTTTGCCAATTAGATCTTCAAAAAAAGAAGATGAAGCATGTCCAATAAACAAATGAACTCCCAAACACTTTGTTGGAAAAAAATTTTGATTATAGCCTGTAGCATTTGCTAAAATTTCCAACCTAGCATGGCTAAGATGCTTTGGAGCAAAAAAGGAACTTTTGGAACAATTGACTTTTTGACCTAATGCAGTTTCATAAAGAGCAATATAATCCAACAACTTCTTGATGGAAGATTTTTTACCACTAGTAAAGATCAAAATGTCATCTGCATAAAGGAGATGAGAGATACATAATCCACTTCGACTAGAATTATATCAACCAATCTTCCCAGAATTGATAAGATGAGATATACCTCTACTGAGCACCTCCTCGGCAATAATAAACAATAGAGGTGAAAGCGGATCCCCTTGGCGCAAGCCTCTCAAGGACTTAAAGAAACCGCATGGTGATCCATTGATTAGAATGCTAAACCAACAATTCAATATGCATGCTAAAATAAGAGAACACCATTTAGAGGAAAAACCAAATCTCTTACAAACCTCAAACAGGAAACTCCAATCCATTCTATCAAAAGCTTTTGCCATATCAAGTTTGAGAACCAGATTTCCACCAGCATACTTTCTATTTATCTCCTGACAAAGCTCAAGAGCCAGGGAAATGCTATCAAAAATGTTGTGGCCTTTGACAAAATCATTCTGCTCAGGAGAAATAATTTGTGGAAGAATAGGAGATAACCTTGAAGTAAGAATCTTTGCAATTATTTTGTACGAAAAATTGCAAAGACTAATCGGACGGAAATCAGAGAAGCTTGCTGGATTACTAACCTTAGGAATGAGAGCAATCTGAGATGCAGTAAAAGAAATTGGAAGAGCATTTCCGTGAAAAAATATACAAAAATTGCTCTGAATAAATCCTTCTTAATAATATCTGTGCGCACCCCATTTCAGGCCGCACGACGAGGTGCATGCGAAGTGATGCTCGCCTTGGGACTGTTTTGGAGTCGCCACTGCCTGAGAGGTGCAGGCAGACACAAAAGGGCACCTATCCGGGCCTAATTTTCTGGTCTGCGGCTTTATTAGAGATCTGAGCAAGTTCTTGGTTACGTCTAGGGAAGCACAAAGACACCCTAGCCCGCCCCGTCGATTGACAGGTCCCATGGGTCTCCTTGGTCTTGAGTCAACATAATTTTTACCCTTCCTAGACCAGCATACACACTTATTTGGTCTAAATGGGGACCATTGATGGTGTAGGATCCCCTTTTATTTGATTTTATCTTTTTATTATTTGGTGAAGTGAGTCGGTTACGGGCCCTATTGGAAGGCCCGTTGGGATCCAAATTGGGCTTAAGTCAAGCCCAAGGCCCAGTCCGGGTTATTCGGTAACCCTTATTGGATTATGGCTATTTGGTTTAAAGATTTATTTATATTTACAAAGTTAGTGGATTGATGTCTTTTAGGGCCCAATGGGCTTGGATTTGGCCCAATGGCAATTTAATCATGTGGCCTTTAGTCCGTTTATCAAAACGGGCTTTGGTTAGGCTAGTCGGGATGTGGGCCCCATTGGAGGGCCCACGAAGCCTTGGTGGGCCCACTTACGCCCACAGTCTCAAAATGGGCTTGGGAAAGTCCAAGAAGCCCAATGGGTCAGATTATGCAAAAATGGATCGGATTAGGTCCAACCGGGTAAGAAAAATAGTTTTTTAAGTTACTTTATCGAGTGACCGTATTTAATTCATGGTCTGGTCAGAACCGTAATTTTAATACGGTTCAGGCCAGACCGTAGATTAACTACGGGCACGCCTGGGCCGCTCCGAGTATACGGTTTTTGCTCAATTTCGTCGTTTTGCTCCGATTTCGATTGGTATCTTTCCGGCGAGCTTCTTGAGTGCTCTGGTGACCTCTGCAGGGGTTCTAGTACCTTCAATATTCTCCATTCTCTTCATTTTGGCTTGGAAAGCCATTTTTCCTCTTTCTTTAGCAATGGTATTCAATTCACCTTCTCTTTTTCTTTCATTTTGGTAAGATAAGAATGGAATGAGGGAAGAGGATGGGGTTACATGAGATTATTCAAAGAGAACAATTTCCTCTTTAGCATTTGACAAATAACGTCATTTGAATCATGTCAACTCTTATATTTTCTTCCTTTTGATTCACTCCTTGTCTTCCCCGTAGAAGAGCACTCATTTACGTGAAAAGATTCCCAGCACAAGCAAGCAAACAGGTTAGTGAAAAAGGTAAGAAAACGAAAATAAAGCAAAATTATGTAAGGAACTTAACTTATGTGTATTGGAAAAGAGATAAGAAACATTACCAAATTACCAATTACCTGTTTTTGATGATGTTAAGATTCTCCGAAGATTTTAGCAGCGCTTCCGCGTCCTCCGGGTTTTCTTAGGACAAATTTGGAAGAGGTTGGTTGGGTTCTTGATACTCAAAGGATGAAAAAGAAAGGTTTAGATGACATTTGGACAGTATAGGGGTACTTTGGTCATTAGGGATCTTGGGTATTGGAAGTGGCAGAGGTTGGACAGGGTTTGGACGTGGAGAAGACAAAGAAGGAGAGGGGGGCCAGCAAGGAGGACCAACTTGCCCAAATGGGGGGGGGGGGGGGGGCTGGCCCCCTATTTATAGCCAAAATTTTCGTACCCGTATTTGAAGTACGGGCATGCCTTGCCCGTACTTCAAGTACGGGCGTGCCTTGCCCGTAATTCAAATATGGGCGAAAAACGCACATTTTCAAATCTCGCAAAATCGGCCGTACAGGACGCGTGTCCCACCGTACAGCGATACGCGTCCCCTTCTAGAAGCTTGCCCGTATTTGAAATACGGGCATGCCTCGCCCGTACTTCAAATACGGTCCAGCACGTTTTTAAAATGTTGGATTTCAAATGCTTTATTAAATTTGATTTATTTAAAGATTTTTATCCGATTTTTTGATTATTATATTATAAAACGAGATTCTTTTATTAAAATATTATTAAAAAATAAAGATATGATTTTTTTCATTTATTTAATTCAGTTATTCTGCTTTTTGCTGCTGTTTTGCCACATGGACAGCTTTCTTGAAACTTCAACTGCCCATAATTTTTCCGTCTGATGTCCGATTTCAGGAAATTTGGTGTCGTTGGAATCGGCTCGGAACCCACTATCCACTGGGATCAAATTGGGCAGTTGAATTGGGGTCGAGCAAAAAGTCAACTTTCGCTCCCCCAAAAGTTTGACTGACTCATAACTTCCTCATCTGGACTCCGATTCTAGCAAACTCAGTTGCGTTAGAACCGTGTCGAAATGCTCTTTTCAATGAAAGGAAGTTTGATGGTCAATTCTCTTTTGATCAAAAAGTCAAATTTCAGCCCCCTCAGGGTTGGACTTTGTAATTAAAATTTTCATTTTTTGCATTTTTTGGGGTGCAAATATCAGGTGTTTACAGCTGCCCCTCTTTGCTGGAGTCACCTTGGGGATGAACGGCAAAGAAGAAAAAGAACCTTATTTTTGCACCTTGCATTTCTGTCGACATGATTAACGAGCTTAAGTCCTCTTGATTTTCAAAGCAGCGGAAACACGAAACGGTTTCCACTAAGTTTTTTGGAGCTTGCTTACCTACACTTCGCGGGTTTCTTGGAGCAATTTCTTGATTTTAATTTAGATTAAAAGGGATGGGATTGGACTTAAGCTCACCAACCTGTTTCGGCATTGATGCAAGATGCTCAACAATGTTCTTTTTTTCTTGTTTGTTCCATTAAAGCTTTTAGGTGATTTCCAGTTTTTTGGCTTTCTTTTATCTTTCAGCAGATTTTGGATTTATTTATTTTTTTTTTAGAGGTTAGAGGCTAGATGAGGGTTGATAATGGTGGTTTAGGAATGAGGGAGTAGGGAGGAGGCTGCCTTGCTGCTGTTTGTCATCCGAAGAACCTTGCACACCTGACCTATTCTATTTACAAAAGTGGTAAATCAAAATTACAAAAGGACTTCTTTATTCTCTTCTCTTCTTCAAGTCTTGAGAACTTCACCGCTCTTTCTTCATGGCATGGCCTTCTCAGCTTGGGGAAGAGTTCCTCCATCAGCTTCTCTCGTGATAAATTAGAGGTTTCCTGGTTTGGAATGACTCCACTGGGGATTGGTGGGAACCTCTATTGTCTTTTCTCTTTACACATTTTGCTTCTTTCACTTGGTTAGGAGCTTCTACTGAGTATGGGCACTCTGTGGGGATTAAAGGAACTTTGTTGGGGAATAGAATCCGCTGGGGATGAGAGATCTTTTTGCAATTCCCCTTGCCTCTGCTTGGCTTTTTTCCGGCTCGTTCTTTTTTCTGGCTTCAAGGCGTTTCTTGATGGCCTGAAAAGCTCACAAAGCGGTGAGGCATCTGAAATCAAGAAGATAAGCAGAATAGTTCCTCTTTCTTCTTCTTTTTCTTTTTTTTTTTTTTTGCAAGTGATCTTAAAAGAAAAGGCAAGACCAATGACCACAAAGATTTGCCTTATTAGCTCGAAGTGTTTTGGGACAGTGTGCTCGACACGTATTCCCATGAAATTCTTGACTTAGGCCAGCAAGGGTTTAAAAGCTAAGAGGTATTTCAAGGAATGTCCCCCCTTTCCCAGGTTTCAGTTTCTCTCATTTTCTCCTTTTTTCAGGATTTGGCAATTGAGAGTTCTTCCCTGGGTTAGTGACTATCCCAACTTGAGGGTTCTTGGCCAACTTTTTGCATATCATGCCCTTCAGATCAGAGAGGTCTTGAAATTAGGACGAAACGTCAGCTTGGTTTTAAGTCTGAGAAATGAAAGGTGGCAAGGCTCAAAATCTTTTCATTCTCAGGTTTTACTTTGTGTCTGGCCGAAGCTCGTTCTTCCTCTTTTGGATTCCTTCATCATAAATCTGCACAAATCTGATTGTCACTTCTTTTGTAATCAGAAAGGACTTTCTGTTGGGACAAAATGAAGGCCGAGGTTTTGGTTTATGAAAGAAAGGGATTATGGCTCAAAGTTTTTTTTTTTATTTTTATTGAATGGGTTGAGTCATATTCTACCCTTGGACTTTGACAAGTCTGCTTCACTTTCTTTTCTTCTCTTTTCGAGGCCTTTTGCTTTTTCCTTTATTTTTCTTTTGCCTGGGGGCCGATTTTTGTTTTTTGATTTGCTTGTCCTGCCCCAGTGTGCATTCTGATTTTTTTTTCTTTTCTTTTCTTTGCTTTTGCATACTTGCCTCATTTCTTCTTTGTCAAGCACCATATTCGGGGTATCCGACTCGGTGGGTTAAGAAAGAAAATTGTTAGGCTCAAGGGGTTCGACTAAGGATATGATTTGGGAAATTTTGGGATGCAAAGCAAAGATGGCCTTACAGAAGTTGTGACAACTTGATTGGATTGTTTCATGCAAATTCATTCAGGAATCTGATTCATCCTTTTTACTTCTTTTTCAGCTTTGCCCCAGTGTAGGGTGCCTAGACACAATATGGGTATTTGAATAATACGATCAGGCTCAAAGTGTTTGACTAGCGATTCTTAAAATTCAGGATGGATGAAGTATGGCCTCTCATCCTTTCTCAAAGATATAATTGCTCAAGTCGGCCTCGGCCCTTAGTTGGTTTAGACATTTTCTCTCTTTTCTTTTTCCTCTCTTTCCTCTCCAGGGTTATTCTGCCTCAGTGCAAGGATGGGTTTGGGAGATCAAGAAAGGGTTGCCTTTGGCTCAATCAAGGTTCTCATGGGACAGTATACTGCACCCAGCTGAAAACACCTTTGAGCTACTTGGCATCTTTCCATGATCATGGTCCTATCAAAAGGTGTGGTCTCAGAGCAATGTCATCATCGACCAAACACCTGCATCTTTTTTCAAAGGTTTTTTTTTAAACAGGGTTTTGACAAAAGCCATGCACAAAAGTATAAAATATTTACAAAATAACTAGCTACCAGGAGTGGTTAATGCAAAAAGTAAATTTCAAACTTATCCTGGTAGTGGAGGTTGCGCCTTGTAATTCTGCTTCATTTCCCAGCTGTCCCGCTGGAGGATGCCTTGTTGTGGTCTGGAAGAGGGTCCAGGTTTATGGCTGTGGGTGGAGTTTTGACCGGAGCAGGAGGGTCTACAGTGATCTTCTTGGCATCAATCAGGTCCTGAATTGCATGTCGGAGTGCCCAACATTGATTAGTGCCATGCCCCGGTGACCCCATGTGATATTCACAGATTGCCTTGGGGTCGTAGTTTCTACCCAATGCCGCGTTTGGGTTAGGAGATATCACCCTTAGGTAGCCCTTCTTCAGTAGCGTGGGAAGAAGCTCTGCCGGCGTATAGGGAAGTGGTGAAAACACCCTGTTCCTTCTTTCTTCCCTTTGCTCTCTTGTTGGTCCTGCGGGCCTCGTGTCACTCGAATGGTTCCCTCTTTGCAGATGAAATGGCTGTTGCCCCTGTGCCGTGTCAACACTTGCCACTTCTTTCTGGCCCTCGGTTTTCCTGCCTCCATTTGTTGGCCTTCTTGCTGTGGTGCCAGGTGCACCTACCTCTATCAATCTAGCCTTGATGCCGCCCTCAACTCTGTCGGCAATCTGGACTAAGGTGCTAAAACTTGTCGCTTTCTGGCCAATCAAGTGGGAGTAGTAAGGTTGCCCTAAGGTGGAGATGAATAGAGTGGCCATCTACTCTTTTGTCAGTGGGGGGCATACCAACATCGCATGTTCACGCCACCTTCGGGCGTATTCCCTAACTGTTTCTCCAGTCTTCTTACTCATCCTCATGAGTTCCATCCTTGTGGGTACCACTTCAGAGTTGAACTTGAACTGCTCTGTGAATAGGTGTGCCAAATCTGGCCAGGTGCGAATCTGTGCTGGGTTCAAAGTGGAAAACCATCGGTGTGCCTGCCCAGTCAAGGATCTTTGGAACAGCTGTATCATCAGCTGCTCGTCTCGATTATAACCAATCATGGCCCCACAGTAGGCTCTCAGATGTGCAATTGGACACCCTGTCCCATCAAACTTCTCAAAGTCCGGGCACTTGAATTTTGGTGGGAGCTGTATGTCTGGGAAGAAGCAGAAATTGTCTACTGTCATTTGCCCGGGTACTGTCCCTTTTTTCAACTCTTGTACTTCTGCCTTGAGGTTGTTAATCTCAGTCCTGACTTCAGGCGGGATGACCCTTGCTTCGTTTCTTTGCCTGTGCCACTCTTCTTCCTCTTCATGGATTACTTCAGGGACATGCGGCAGACACAGAGCTTCTTCATGAGGTGGTTGATGTGGCTGCTGACCTTGATGGGCAACAGGAGGTGGTATTTGTGGAGGGAGGGCAAGTGGGGGGACTACATGAACTGGTGGTGGGGCTTGTGCCTGCCCCTGCAATTCATGTGGCAATGGTTGTGGCTCTCCTTGTGGCATCTGTCTGAGGAGGTTTTGGAGCATCTGAGTGACTTGCCCCATTTGTTGGGTGAACTGCCCCATCTGTTGAGTCAGGTTCATGACTACTGGTTCATCCTCAATTCTGCGTTGAGGCAGTTGTGGTGCAAGAGGTTGTGGTGCTGGAGGAGGAGGCGCAGGTGGTTCTTCCGGATTCATTCTTATGCGGGACCTTAGTAGGTATGGGCTTCAACTAGCAATGGCTGCAATGTCCTCCAGTCCTGTTAAAAAAGAACAAAAATAAAGACAGGTTAGTTTTTACATAAATTTCAGGTTGTGCATAACGTTAGGGCTGTAAACGAAAATAAAGAATCTTGGCACTGCGGACAGTGCTGCAACCGTGGAAGGCAACCGCCGTGAATGGCTATGCTATGTATGAAAGAAAGAATCTTGACACTGCGAACAGTGCTGCAACCGTGGAAGGCAACCGCCGTGAATGGCTAATGCTATGTATGAAAGAAAGAATCTTGACACTGCGAACAGTGCTGCAGCCGTGGAAGGCAACCGCCGTGTATGGCTTCCTTGGAAAGCTGTGCTATCCTTTGTATGAGAAGGGTAGCTCAAGGGAAATTCTGTGTATAGCTTATTGAGAGCTGTGCTATATCAAACACGAGAAGGGTAGCCCAAGGGTGCTCATCTTGAAAGTTGTGCTATCCCATGTACGAGAAGGGTAGCCGAAGCTGTGCTATCCCGCACACGAGAAGGGTAGCCCAAGGGTGGTCATCTTGAAAGCTGTGCTATACCGCGCACGAGAAGGGTAGCCGAAGTTGTGCTATCCCATACACGAGAAGGGTAGCCCAAGGGTGGTTTGTGATCTGTGCTATCCTGTGTATAGGAAGGGTAGCTCGAGGGCGAGCTGTGTTATCCTATGAATGGGAAGGGTAGCTCCGGGAAATGCTATGCTATCTTGCATATGAGAAGGGTAGCCTGAGCTGTGCTATCCCATATACAAGAAGGGTAGCTGAATGCCGTGAATGGCTTATTATGAGCTGTGCTATCCCATGTATGGGAAGGGTAGCTCGGGAAAATGCTGTGCTATCTTGCATATGAGAAGGGTAGCCTGAGCTGTGCTATCCGATATACAAGAAGGGTAGCTGAAGGGTATGCGAGCTGTGCTATCCCGTGTATGGGAAGGGTAGCTCACTGTGTATGGCAAAATGCATTTGGAAATTTTTGACGGTGTCGTGAATGACACAGTGATTTTTGAAATTTTGATTGTGGCGCCATGAATGGAACCATGGGTTTTCCTTTTTTTTTGTTTTGGAAAAGCTTCATGATTTCTGCGGTGGATGGCACAATGGTTTTGAAAATTTAAGGACTGTGCTGCAAATAGCAAATTTTGAAATGCTGTGAGACAACAAAGCTGGGGAACCGAGTGCAGTGGTTCCGAATGTCATGCCGTGGATGGCATTATTCATGAAAAAGCAGTTCAGTGTATGCCCTGAGGCACCTTGATGTATGCCTGGCGGCGAATTGGTTTTGAAAATTCTTTTTGTGCATTTTTCAAAGCAGAAAAAGTGCTGTTGCGGGAACGGGTGCACTTGTGATATGCAAATGATCTATGCATGTGCGGGAAGGTGAGGGCAAGTGCTGTGTGGCTTACCGTCCATAGAGACAAATAGAATTAAAATGTGTGTGTAGCCCTAAAAGGGGTTGATGCCAGTGAAAGCACGACTCCTAGACGTACTGGTGTAAGGAAACACATCTAAATCCAAATCAGTCTTTTCATCTGTTCTGAAGAGTCTCTGTTGTCTGAATAGCTATTTACAACTTGCCATCAAGGGCGAAAAAAGCTAGAAAAGGGTTCGATCCCAGGGTTGTTAGGAACCCTAGGAAAGGGTACAATTGATTCAAAGTAGGTAGGATGAATTCCTAGATCTAGGGTTTTATGCCCCTGCTCTAATCTGCCCTGTTTCTGTCTGATTTTCTGATCTGGCCGGCTTTCATCTGCTCAAAAGGTCGATTTGGACTTAGAGTGCTCCCAACGGACTCAATGGGTCAAGGTCCACGATTCACAGGACTAAATGCATGGATCTGGGGTGGTTCCCCTGATCAAAATTTGATTAGTTTCCTAAATTAGGGCTAAGGCAACCCAAGATCTAGGGTTTACTCAATTTAATTCAAAAGAGCGGGGGACTACCCCTGGTGGACTCTTGGATTTTAAATTGATTTTATTTTCCAATATTCACATCCACATCCATATCCATGCTACATTCACAAAGCCGTGGTTTATCAGAAACAATAGGTGGGGAAAGGATACCCAGCCCGAGACATTTGTCTACAAGGGTATGAGCCAAGTACTAGATCCTTGCGTACCACAGCATGAAGCCAGTGGCGCTAAGGAATCCAGAAACCTGGGGAAATGGGTTTACCCTGCTTTCCCCGGCAAGCCACGGGAGCGTAGGACTAATACCATCCCAAAAGTAAGTTCATCGTTTGAGAAGGGTGGCTGCTAGAGAGATCTAGGTTTTGGTGAAGAAGAGCAGCATTTCATCAAATAATTCAAAGCGGATCATTCATGCAGACCCCTTCGTGCATGTTACCCTATGCAGTTAAAAGATCATTCACGGTGTAGTGAAGTGCTCGTGTGTGCAGTGGGGCAAAGTGCTGTGTCTATTTGGGTGATTCTCGGATAATGAGCTGATAAAGGGTTCCTTAATGTCACTTTTATAGTGAGAGTACAGAACAACATGCAATACGACGTCTGGGTGGATCCCCAGGTAAGTGGGCGGGTCACATCGGTCCCTGTTAAAAACCACTTACCTTAGGCGATTATCATGTCTGTTTGACATGATCCCCCAATATCACGTAATTGCAAGAGTTCCATACCTCACTAAGGTTGGAACAAAAGTACTTCCTAAATCTGCTCATATCCCCCTAAGTTGACTCATTTCCTAACCAAGGACCAATTGGGCTGAGAGGTCCCCAGTGGAGTCGCCAAGCTGTGCGCACCACATTTCGGGCCGCACGACGAGATGCATGCGAAGTGATGCTCGCCTCGGGACTGTTTTGGAGTCGCCACTGCCTGAGAGGTGCAGGCAGACACAAAAGGGCACCTATCCGGGCCTAATTTTCTGGTCTGCGGCTTTATTAGAGATCTGAGCAAGTTCTCGGTTACGTCTAGGGAAGCCCGAAGACACCCTAGCCCGCCCCGTCGATTGACAGGTCCCATGGGTCTCCTTGGTCTTGAGTCAACATAATTTTTACCCTTCCTAGACCAGCAGACACACTTATTTGGTCTGAATGGGGACCATTGATGGTGTAGGTTCCCCTTTTATTTGATTTTATCTTTTTATTATTTGGTGAAGTGAGTCGGTTACGGACCCTGTTGGAAGGCCCGTTGGGATCCAAATTGGGCTTAAGTCAAGCCCAAGGCCCAGTCCGGGTTATTGGGTAACCCTTATTGGATTATGGCTATTTGGTTTAAAGATTTATTTATATTTACAAAGTTAGTGGATTGATGTCTTTTAGGGCCCAATGGGCTTGGATTTGGCCCAATGGCAATTTAATCATGTGGCCTTTAGTCCATTTATCAAAATGGGCTTTGGTTAGGTTAGTCGGGATGTGGGCCCCATTGGAGGGCCCACAAAGCCTTGGTGGGCCCACTTAGGCCCACAGTATCAAAGTGGGCTTGGTAAAGTCCAAGAAGCCCAATGGGTCAGATTATGCAAAAATGGATCGGATTAGGTCCAACCGGGTAAGAAAAATAGTTTTTTAAGTTACTTTATCGAGTGACCGTATTTAATTCACGGTCTGGTCAGAACCGTAATTTTAATACGGTTCAGGCCAGACCATAGATTAACTACTGGCACGCCTGGGCCGCTCTGAGTATACGGTTTTTGCTCAATTTCGCCGTTTTGCTCCGATTTCGATTGGTATCTTTCCGGCGAGCTTCTTGAGTGCTCTGGTGACCTCTGCAGGAGTTCCAGTACCTTCAATATTCTCCATTCTCTTCATTTTGGCTTGGAAAGCCATTTTTCCTCTTTCTTTAGCAATGGTATTCAATTCACCTTCTCTTTTTCTTTCATTTTGGTAAGATGAGAATGGAATGAGAGAAGAGGATGGGGTTACATGAGATTATTCAAAGAGAACAATTTCCTCTTTAGCATTTGACAAATAACGTCATTTGAATCATGTCAACTCTTATATTTTCTTCCTTTTGATTCACTCCTTGTCTTCCCCGTAGAAGAGCACTCATTTACGTGAAAAGATTCCCAGCACAAGCAAGCAAACAGGTTAGTGAAAAAGGTAAGAAAACGAAAATAAAGCAAAATTATGTAAGGAACTTAACTTATGTGTATTGGAAAAGAGATAAGAAACATTACCAAATTACCAATTACCTGTTTTTGATGATGTTAAGATTCTCCGAAGATTTTAGCAGCGCTTCCGCGTCCTTCGGGTTTTCTTAGGACAAATTTGGAAGAGGTTGATTGGGTTCTTGATACTCAAAGGATGAAAAAGAAAGGTTTAGATGACATTTGGACAGTATAGGGGTACTTTGGTCATTAGGGATCTTGGGTATTGGAAGTGGCAGAGGTTGGACAGGGTTCGGACGTGGAGAAGACAAAGAAGGAGAGGGGGGGGGGGGGGGGGGCAGCAAGGAGGACCAACTTGCCCAAATGGGGGGGGGGGGGGGGGGGGGGCGCTGGCCCCCTATTTATAGCCAAAATTTTCATGCCCATATTTGAAGTACGGGCAAGGCCTTGCCCGTAATTCAAATACGGGCCAAAAACGCACATTTTCAAATCTCGCAAAATCAGCCGTACGGGACGCGTGTCCCGCCGTACAGCAACATGCGTCCCCTTCTCGAAGCTTGCCCATATTTGAAATACGCACATGCCTCGCCTGTACTTCAAATACGGTCCAGCACGTTTTTAAAATGTTGGATTTCAAATGCTTTATTAAATTTGATTTATTTAAAGATTTTTATCCGATTTTTTGATTATTATATTATAAAACGAGATTATTTTATTAAAATATTATTAAAAAATAAAGATATGATTTTTTTTATTTATTTAATTCATTTATTCTTCTTTTTGCTGCTGTTTTGCCACATGGGCAGCTTTCTTGAAACTTCAACTGCCCATAATTTTTCCGTCTGATGTCCGATTTCAGCAAATTTGGTGTCGTTGGAATCGGCTCAGAACCCACTATCCACTGGGATCAAATTGGGCAGTTGAATTGGGGCCGAGCAAAAAGTCAACTTTCGCTCCCCCAAAAGTTTGACTGACTCATAAATTCCTCATCTGGACTCCGATTCTAGCAAACTCAGTTGCGTTAGAACCGTGTCGAAATGCTCTTTTCAATGAAAGGAAGTTTGATGGTCAATTCTCTTTTGATCAAAAAGTCAAATTTCAGCCCCCTCAGGGTTTGACTTTGTAATTAAAATTTTCATTTTTTGCATTTTTTGGGGTGCAAAAATCAGGTGTCTACAATATCCCAGCAACTTTGAAAGAACCAACCTGTAAACCTATAAGGAACTCGCGCACTGTCTGGACATAAAGAGCAAACTGCCAATTTAATTTCTTCCATGGATGGAACAAAAGTAAGAGTGTCATTATCCTCATCATTTAGCAAGTGAGGAATAATATTAAGGCACTCATTTGGCCTAGCCAACCCATCTGTGGAAAGAAGAGAAGAAAAGAAATCCACTGCTTCATTACTAGAATTTCCCTAAAAATCTGCCAAACCATTATACTTTTGTCTTCTAAGTCCTGCACCGAGTGACCATTTACACCTTCCAAAACAGCTTCTTCTAGGGAGGATACTCGCCTTTTTAAAAGATCCATCCTCCGATGAACATCCCCAAAGATGTTCCAATTCCAGTCTTTTAATATACTCCTCAGATGCTTTAGTTTTTTGTTGAACGTGTAGAGATAAGACCTTTCAAATGGTATATTCCAAGAATTTTTCACAACATCAAGAAAAGAAGCATGAGAAGTCCACATCTTCAGAAATTTAAAAGAAGCTTTTGAGAATAAATTCCTTTGAGAAATGTTAAAGATCAATGGGTTGTGATCAGAACAAACCCTAGGAAGATGATGAATCTTAATAGATGAGAGCAATGGAAGCCCAAGATTATTGATTAAAAATTTGTCCAAACGTTGTAGACACCCCAAATTGCACTACAGAATGAGAAAGTAATAAAAACATGTAATTAGAGCTTAAAACAGGTCAAAAATGCATAAAAATTGACTAAGCAGGCTTTGCCCGTATTTCATTCACGGGCCGGTCGCGCCCGCGATCGCTCTACGATCAGGCGCTCCCGTATTGAAAATACGGACATCGTGGGACCGTAAATCATTTACGGTCACTTAAGACTCGTGCGAGTTCTGTTCTTCTCTCGATTTCTGAGCTTTATCTTTAGTCCAATATCCCTTTAAATGAGCGAATTACATATTTTATTCGTGCGAAATATCTTTGTGGATAAAGGATGGGCATGATCTTGTGTTTAACTCAAACTGAAACTCTATCTTGCCAAACCTTGGACCAACCTTACCCCTGTGTTTGCCTATAAATAGAGGGCCTTTCCTCAAGCAAAAGGCCACAAAATTTTGAAGTCCAAGGAATTCCAAGAAGCTCCAAGAGAAGAGAGGAATCCCTGCTACCTTGCTTGCTCAATCCAGGTAAGTCCCTTTTCCCTTTTATTTTCTGTCTTCAATTCTAGAAGTAATAGGATCATCTCTATTGCTGTAGAATAAGGCCATCTTTTGTATCTAGTATTCCTAAACTTGCCTCCAAGTACCTCAAGAGTCTCTCTAGCCGTAAAACGTGAAGAGAGAGCTAGGGGAAAAGAGAACAGGTGGATCCCTAGAATAGGACCCCATATCTGTTTTTCTCCTTTTTTCTAGAATAAAGCCTTTGATTGTGTTTTTGTAACCAAACCTATCTCCAAGTACCTCAAGAATCCTCTCTAGCCGTAAAACGTGAAGAGAGAGCTAGGGGAAAAGAGAACAGGTGGATCCGTAGGGTAGACCCCCATGTGCTCTAATCTGTGAGATGTGGCTGCTTTGGATATCCTGATCATGTTTTAATGCTTTTTATGATATATCTGAATGAATAACATGAATCCATGATGTTTATAGCATGAGATCCCCATTTTTTTATAAAATTTGGATTTTCACCACTTTTGCACCTACAGCACTGTTTTCGTGATTTTTGTGGTTTTTGGCTAAGATCCTGGATTTATCATTATCAATATGATAGATCTGGATCCAGAAGCCTGAAAGTAAAGTCTAGGGTTTCATGATATGGTTTTTAAATCATTTTTCATTATTGAGAGAAGACCCTACGGTCTAAGTTCTCCCCTTTTGGTGTTCTTCATCAATGTGGGTATTTTTGGTTTTGATTTTCAGATTTAATGTGAAATCTGAGCTTTATCTATGTCCTGGATTATTCAAGTTCAATTTTGAAATATTTTATAAAAATCATATTTTTCTAGATTTCTAGAATTTTGACTTGAAGCCAGATTTTTGGAATTTTCACTTTAAATTGATTTTATTTGATTTTATCTCAATTTTATTTTGATCATGAAACCCTAGGAATGGTATGATCATATTTGAAAGTTCTGGATCAATCAGACTATTCATATGAAAAAACCATATATTTTGTCTTTTTTGTGATTTTTACAGTAAGCCTTTTTTCTTTGAAAAACATGAACAATACCTGGCAACCACCTTGTGTGGATGAATAGGGGTGCCTAACACCTTCCCCTATTCATAACCTAATCCCCCTACCCATCTCTGGTTGTTTTTTTAGGAGGGTTATTTTTACCCTAAAATTGCCTTTTGTGCTTATTTGATATTTTGGTGTCCATTCACACCTAAATTGAATGGTGGCGACTCTTTGTTTTGTTTAATCCCGTGTGATGATAGAGGAAGTCATTGGATTTTCTGATTTTTTCCCATGTCTCACAAACGTGCCCATATGCATCTATTTCCTTGCTGTTCATTGCACCATGTGAACGGTTCTCCAGAAAAACTAGTATCATGCAGTCCACTTCTTTGAATTAAATCCTAAAAATCTTGCATACCCTGCTAACAATTTGCTGTCCTTCTTTCTTTTCATGAAGACCTGTAATAACATTAAAGTCACCTCCAACAATCCATTGCCTGTCCACACTAGAAGAAGAGTTAAGCAAATCTGTCCAAAGTTCTCTTCTCTCCATATGATAACATTTAGCATATACAAAGGAAGCATAAAATGGACTAAAACTCATACCTGGTGTGGGAGAAATAAGAGTTGAAAGAACTTGAGAAGAGATGCTAATTATATCCACCTTAATGACATCTGCCCATAACAGCCATATTTTTCCCCCTTTGTCTTCATTACTAGCCACCTGATTCATATTTAACATCTTGGCAATTTTCATGCAATGAGAAAATGAGATCATAGGTTCAAAGAGAGCAACACAAAGAATCCGGTCCTTCTTAATAATATTCTTTAACATTGCTCCAGAATCCTTATTACCCACTCCCTTTATATTCCAAGATAGGATTGGAATCATTGAGACAATAATGAGGAGTGAACAACCAAATATTTTAACTTTGATCTTGTTAAAACACCAGAATATTTTGAAGTCTTCTTTGCCTTGGCATGGGTTACTTCTTTGACAGCTTGGTTCTCCTTAAAGTGTTTCAAGGCTGTATCTATGCTAGAGGACCAGCTATTGTAATCACGAAAAAGACATGATCTAGTCTCTTCCTTTGATATATTTAGATCTTTGCTGGCAAAAGGAACTAGAAGAGAGAGTCCCCTTATGTCCAAAGAAAGATCTCTAGAAAGATTTTCTGAGATTGATGAAATAAATTGATAACCATCTATTATTGCTGACGAAGAGAGCTTATTATGAAAATTTTATCTGATGTCTCCAGCAAAGCATATGTAGGTAATTCATTACCATTAGAAAAAACATCATACTCAACATTGGTATTTCCTTCTTGATTCACAATAGAGATTACCTCCCTATTCTGAACAGCACCTTTTTGTGATTGGGGTGTATTAATAATGGAAATTTCATGATGTTTTGAATTACTAGCACCCATATTAGCAACTTCTTCATGAACTACATTGTCAAAATTCTTTTCATGATGTTCAGAAATAGTAACACCCATATTAGTAACTTCTTCACAATCGACATTGGCAGTATTTTTTTCAGCAACAGTAGCTTTGATAGAAATAGTATTGCCATTAGTTGGAGGAATCTTTTCAAAGGAACCTTCCATTGATGGAAATTCTGAGAACAAACCCTTCTTAACATACTTCTGACGTACCTCCTTTTTGTTCATTGCCTCCTTGATTTTTCATTGATTAAGATGATGTCCTCTTAGATTACAATGACTGCAGTATGATGGAATATTTTCATATATCAGCGGCTGCCATGTCCCATAATCTCCTCCCATACCAATCTAGATTTTGTCTGGCATTGGTCGTAAAAGATCAATCAAAACGCAGACACGAGCAAGGCTTGGTCTTGTAAGATTATGAGTGGGGGAACCTACCGTGAGAGGCTTCCCAACATCACCTACAATAGAGAACAAAAACGATTGTGGAAACAGATTAAAGGGAGATGAGGGAGAGAGATCCACACCGGAGCCATAGATGAATCTTTAGAAGGATCAAACTTGAAGGACCATTCAAACAGCCTAAATGCAAATCCTTGAATAATATTTGATTCCCTTGTCCAAGCTTTTATGAAGTCACGTTCATCAAAGAATCTAAGAAGAAGATGTTTAGAATCAATAACACCAACATGATGATTCCCTTGAATACCCCATGACTTTGCCATATGCTTTCTAACAACATCAACAGATGGGCGGCCATTGATGAACTTTGCAATCAAGGCATATTTAAAAGGATCAACGGATTTGGTTATATTTGAATCAGAAAAAACCATCGCCGGATGCCCTTTGAATGAAGAAACTTGTTATCTAGGGTTAGCCACATCCTCCACTTGTAATCCAGATGGTAATGCAGAAACCGACAAATGAACCTTTTGCATGTTCAATTGACCACCAAATCAAATAAACCAATTCCAAAAAAATGGGGTTATCCAACATGATCCCAAATGGGACTTGGGCTCAACTTGAGCCCAACCTAGCATCCAGTGGGCCTTCCAACAAGACCCACCCCAGACCAACATCACCTTGAATAAACAAAGATAAAATCAAATAAAAGAAAGGGACCCACACCATTCGAGTTGTAACGCCCTGAACCCGGGTCAATGCAAAACCAACATCCGACCTGAACCCGGTTTGCTACTGTAACAACCCGAACTCAGTTCATCAACCAAATCCGAGATGTTACTGGCCCATATCAAATAAACATCAATAATATACCAGACTAAAGAAATAAATGATCTATTCATTAATGAACTATCAAAGTTCGGAACATGTATTTGCGGAAGTATAGTCTAAAAATCCTCAAGAAACTAATATAGTTAACCATCAAAATCAATATTAAAGTCTGGTAAAATAAAAGGGTCACTAATCTCTCATCTCTCTAATATATCAAACCAAAATGAATAATAATCTGATCAAAATAACTAAACCTATATCAATCCACAACCTCAGACAATATCCAGATAATAGTACTCCTCCGGCGAATAATCAGCTAGCTCTCCCTGGAAATCACTACTATGATCCCCCTCTCGCGTATTAGCTGAAAAATGAAATAAAGGTAGGGTGAGATATGAATATCCCAGTAGGTAACACATGCATGTTTAAACAGTTCATATAAGCAAAATAACAGTTCATGCATGATTAAGCAATCTCGACTAATCAGGCTCGTATAACCATTCGTCTCGATCATGAATACAAAATAGTATAAGAACAGTTCTAAATATGAATTTCAACATGTTCTATTATAGGAATCCAATATTAGAAATCAATAGCATAATCCATAAGTTACTAGGATGCACTAAATAGTCACATCCAACCAATATAACAATTACATGCCTCCAGCATGTATGTAACAGTAACAACATGTGATTGTGATTTTAGTGTCATTGTAGGACTCACAAAGATAGATAAACCTTTTGAGATGACTCTCGACTAATCATTATACCACTGTGCGGCTTAGGAGCAATGCTACTAATGATACTCAAGTCCCATGCAGCGCAGCTTAGACAAGAGTCGTAGTCACTGACTTATTGCACACGTACCCATTAGAGTTGGCATGTACCACCAGAATGCAGCACCAGAATCAATACATGGAGATGGTCGCTTATCTACATGTACAAGGAATCACCAGCGGCTCATCGCGATGTCCCTCCAGACATAGGACCTTCCCAAACAAACCAACTTGCAAAGGAAGCGCGCTCGCACAAGGGAACAACTCAACCCAAATGAAATATCCCTTAGCTATCTAGCCACAACTATGGATCCATAACCAGCTATGCCCACTAGACTCCAAATATCCCTAAAGCCTAATAATTCTATAAGGGTTGGTGCCTAGCGGCATATAAAGAGTAAATCTGACATTTCATTCAATATTTGGGTTAACTGAGTTGAACTTATGTTCTGAATTCTCTTTATGTATTTATCTGGTTTATAGTGTAATTTAGAGATGTTCTGGTAATCAAATAATAGGTCAAATCTTCCAAATACTAGATTTAACAGTTTCGTACAAAGTTTGGCAACTAGTGTCCTAAATAGCTCCCTAATTTATTTTTCTGTAAAACAGGGAATTTGATAAATTATTTTGGTCTTAAAACACCTTAATTAATGATTAAAATTGACTAAAAATAGTTTGGAATTGAATCAGGGTTTGAAAATACGAAATTCTGCATTTCCTGCACAAATCACCTAGTATTGCCCCGGCGGTCTAAGGTAAGCGGTAGTTCATTTTAGGTCGCCGACAATATGTCGTCTAGCGGTCTCGGGCGGTCTCAAAATTTGTACTAGTGCCTAAGAGCGCTGAGGATCTCCGAGTATAGTAAGGTTGGCAGTCACTCAAAAACAATCAGAAATAGTTTTAAAATGTGATTTTTCACGTCCAAGATCATTCTAACATACATATAATATTGTTATCAAACTAAATACATGAATATATCATATAAAAACATGCTTTGGAGATTAAACACACGTAAATCCAAAAAGAAACGATCAAACGGTGCCACCTACCTCTTACGGTTGTCCCCTCTTCTTCTCTTCCAAAACAATACTATCACACTCCCTTTTGGTTGCAGAAAACCTTGGAACAGTGAAAGACTCGACCCTTCTCTCCTTCCTTCTTCTTCTTCCTCAGTCGTTATCGGTCGTTTCTGTCTTGCAACTGTCGAATACAAACGAGTATTCCAAACGTATAAGATTAGGGTAATAAACAAGTATTTATATCCCTCTGATCCCATGTAGCTCACTTACAAGTTTTCCTATGCACACTGCCCAATCAGAACACAACAACTTAAAATATGAATCATACCTTGATAACTCATGATCGGACGGTCGGATCTGCGTCCAACTCTGGATCTCCACTATTTATATTATCCCCTACAATAATAAAATATTTCCATCAATTAAAATTCCCAAAGATATTATTTATTAATTTATTATATTATTTAAGGAAAATTCGGGGTTTTACATGAGTAGTCCCCATAGACTTAACAAGCTGCATGTCTGAGTAGGAAATTGAGTGAGACCCAAAATAGAGTTGACTCAAACTAGGGAGACCCGTGGGACCTGTCACCTGATAGGGCGGACCGGGGTGTCTACAGACTTCCCCGGACCGTAACCGAGGCCTTACACAGAATCTCAAGCCGCAGGCCAACCTAATAGACAGACCTAGGCACCTAGGTGTCTGCCTGCACCCCATCAGGCAGCGGCGACTCCAATTTTCCAGATTTTCCCAAAAGGAGGCACGCACTCCCGTGCACCCCGCGGTGCGGAGTGCTCAAGACGCACACACCAGCCTAATAGACAAACCTAGGCACCCAGGTGTCTAGCTGCACCCCATAAGGCAGTGGCGACTCCAAAACCCCGATTTTCCCGAAAAGAGGCACGCACTCCTGTGCGCCCCGCGGTGCGGCGTTCTCACGACACGCGTACAGCCTGGTGACTCCATTGGGGACCTCTCAGCCTAGTTTAACCCTGGTTAGAATGAGTCAGCATAAAAGAGATATAGTTGGTATTTAGGGAATATTCCTATCTCGCCTTAGTTAAGTGTAGAATACACGTAAAAGCCAATTCTAGGGAGTTCTGTCATAAAGGACGAGATAATTGCCTAAGGTAATTGGGTTTTAAGCGGGACCATTGTGACCCCTCCATTTACCTAGGAACTCTCCTAGAACATTGTTTTACATGCCAATTCTTCACTTTACTATATAAGGATAGTAAGAAGCCCTTTTATCAATTAATATCCAAATCAAACTCACCCAATTAGACATAGCACTCAGCCCAACTGCACACACGGGCACCGACCACATCATGGATGGTTTTTTCTGCTTTAATAAACTGTGTGGGGTGACACGCGCGAGGGAGCCAGCGTGCGTGATCCAAACTGAATGAGATTTATGACATGCTTCTAATCCTACAGCCCTAGATCTCTCTATCAGCCACCTTTCTGATTCCTATGAACAAACTTTTGGGATGGTATTAGCCTTACGCACCCGTGGCTTGCCGGGGAAAGCAAGGTAAACCCATCCCTCTAGGTTTTTGGATTCCTATAGCGCCACTGGTTTCTTGCCATGGTACGTGAGGGTCTAGTACTTGGCTCTGACCCTTGTATGCATATGTCTCGGGCTAGGTATCCTGTTTCCCACCCCGTGTCTCTGATACATTCTTTCATGATGAATGATGATTCAAGAGGAGTAAAATCAATCTAAAACTCAAGAGTCCATCAAGGGCAGCAACCCCCGACTCCTTTTGTACTATTTGAGTGGACCCTAGACTCGGGGCTACCTCAGCCCTAAATTAAGAATCCAACCTAACTTTGATCAAGGGAACCACCCCAGATCCATGCATTGAGTCCTGAGAGCCGTGGGCCTTGATCCATTGAGTCCGCAGGAAGCACACTAAGTTCGGATCAGTCTTCAAGCAAATGAAAGCTGGTCAGATCAGAAAAAGGAGATGAAAGCAAGCCAGATTAGAACAGGGGCAATGAAACCCTAGACCTAGGACTTTTTTAGCCTACCCCTTTGAAATCAATTGAATCCTTTCCTAGGGTTCCCAACAACCCTGGGATCAAACACTTTTCTAGCTTTTTAAGCTTCAAGTGATTTCGTCCTTGCTGGCAAGTTGTTAGCATTCCTTCAATCAGACAGCAGAGATTCTTCAAGACAGATGAAAGACAAGATTGATTTGGACTTGGATGTGCTTCCTTACACAAGTACGTCTAGGAGTTGTGCCTTCGCTAGCACCAACCCTTATAGGGCCGCACACACATTTCAATTTCATTTATGTGTATTTCCTAACGCAACGTCTGAGGATGGTAAGCCATGCAACACTTGCTCTTACCTTCCTGCACATGCCTAAACCAGGTGCACATCAAAGTGCACTCACTTAAAAAATCAAAAACCCACACCAACACTCTTGGTCAAAACTGCTTTGAAAAAATGCACAAAAAGGATTTTCAAAACAAACCGCCTCCCGGGGTACATCAAGGTTGCCTTAGGGCATACATTAAATTGCCTTCGGGTGTACATCAAGCCGCATTCCAAGGCATACATTGCTTTTCCAAAGCATATATTAAAGTGGCCCTCGGGCTTACATCAAAATCGTCTTTCAAGACATACATTTGCAAAAATCTCCTGTGACTCACGATAAACCACTTTTCATGGTTATATCGTGCTGTCATTCAGGAGAAACATCGAATTGCCCTTTCGTGGGTATATTCTTTTCAACTGAAGGAATACCATCCACCCTTGGGCTACCCTTCCCATACACGGGATAGCACAGCTTTCAAGAAGGCCATACACGGCTGCAGCACTATTCACAGTGCGAAGATTCTTTTTGCCATACACGGCTGCAGCACTATACACAGTGCAAAAATTCTTTTTACCATGCATAGCATTAGCCATACACAGCTGCAGCACTATCCACAGTGCGAAGATTATTTTTACCATGCATAGCATTTGCCATACACGGCTGCAGCACTATTCACGGGGCAAAGATTCTTTTTTGGCATTCATGGCACCAGCACTATGCAATGCAAAATTCATTTTTGCTACAAACATTATTCACGCCAGCCACGGCGTCCATTTCATTCCTGCCACACACGACACTCTAAACCACGGTTGCCCTCGTACAGGAGTAGACCATTTTCGAAAGAAACTAAAATGTCTTTTGTTTTGTTTTTTCCTCTTTATTTTATTTTATTTTACCAAGGTTGAGAGCATTGCAGCCATTTCTATATCGGAAAACCCTCTTCCAGATCACAAGGGGGCATCTTCAAGTAGAACGGGCTAGAAAAGAGGCAAGGCAAGGTTGCAAGGCGCAATCAACTACCAAGAATCCAAAATCTTCATCGGACACAGTCCCACTCGAAGTCCGCCATTCCCAGCCTAAGTTAAAATTTACTTTTTGCATCAACCGTCCCTGGTAGGATTGGTCGTTTTGTAAGTATTTTAAATGCTTTTACTTTAATGCAAACTTTGTAAAAAAAAAACCTTTTGAAAGAAAAATACAAAAAAAAAAAAAAAGAGAAGAAAATACTTTTTGAAAAAATGGCAAGTGCTCGGGTCAATGATGATATCGCTCTGAGACCGCACCTTTTTTTTGGCACGATCATGATCATGGAAGAATGCTGAGTTGCTCAAAGGTGCCATCAGCCGAGTGCAACATACTGCTCCCATGAGAACCTTGACTGAGCCAAAGGCAACCTTTTCTTGATCCATGCCTTGATTTTCCTTCCAAACCTATCTTTACACTGGGGCAGAATGATCCTTGAGAGAAAAGAGAGGAAGAGGAAAAAGAGAGAGTGCCTAAACCAGCTAAGGGCCAAGGCCGACTTTAACATTATGTCTTTAAGAAAGGATGAGAGGCCATCCTTCATGCATCCTGAATTTTAAGAACCGCTAGTCAAAACACTTTGGGCTCGATCATGTTATTCAAATACCCGTGTTGTGTCTAGCCACCCCACACTAGAGAAAAGCTAAAAAAGAAGAAAAATAAAAAGGATGAATAGATTATTAAATGAATTTGCATGAACATTTCAATCAAGTTGTCACAACTTCTGCAAAAGGATGAAAGGCCATCCTTGCTTTATTTTCCCAATTTTCAAACTCATATCTCTAGTCAAATCATTTGAGCCTAACTTTCTTCTTTCTAACCCATTGAGTCATGAGCACTAAATACGGTGCCTGGTAAAGAAGAAAAGACATGGATGAGCAAAAAGAAAGAAAACAGAGAGCAAACTGGAGCAGGCTAATCAAATCAAAAAACCAAGATGACCCTAGATAAAAGGAAAGGAAAAGCAAAAATGCTAGAGAAAAAGAGCAAAGGTCACAAAAGGCCTCAAAAAGAAAAATGAAGGAAGGTGACAAGGTATTGGCAAAGCCCAAGTAGTCAAGAAAAGGGTAGAACATGACTCGACCCATTTACAAAGAGACTTTGAGCCATATTCCCTTTCTTTCATAAACCAAAAACCCCAGCCTTCATTTCGTCCCATCAGAAAGTCCTTTTTGATTGCAGAGGATGTGACAATTGAATTCATGCAGATCTATGAGGAAGGAATCTAGAAAGAAGAATGAGCTTTGGCAAGACACAAAGTAAAACTTGAAAATGAAAAGATAAGAACTTGAGCCTTATAACCCATCATTTCTCAGACTTAAAGCTAAGCCAATGTCTCGTCCTAATTTCAAGACCTCCCTGATCAATGAGACATGATGCACACAAGTCGGCCAAAGACCCTCAAGCTGGGGCAGTCAATAACCCCAAGGGCAAATGACAAAGGGAAAACCCTCAATTGCAAAATCCTAAAACCACCCTAAATGATTGGGTCAAGGTGAGAGAAATCAAAACTGGGGAAGGGAGAACACTCCTTGAGACACCCCTCATCTTTCAGCCTCTACAAAACCTTTGAAAAATCAATGATGGCACAAATCAAGAATCTAATGGGAATTCGTGTCGAGCACACTATCCCAAAACACTTTAAGCTAACAAGGATATTCACCACGGGGTGCTGTTCCACCCCCGGGTGCGGCAAATGCCCCATGCGCCCCGGGGTCGCATGGGGCAACTTTGGCCACCTAGGGTGCCATGGCAGCCCCCGAGTGCGGCAAATGTCCCATGCGCCCCGAGGCCGCATGGGGCAACTATGGGCACCCCTGGGGTGCCATGGCACCCCCCGGGTGCAAAAATGCCGCCTTCTCAGCCGGTTGGCATGGGACATCCCGGGGCACCACAGGGTGCCATGCCACCCCCGGGATGCCAAAAAAGCAAAAAAAATAAAAATTCAAAAATTGAAAAAAAATGTCATAGGGCCCACCCGGGGTGCCATGGCACCCCCCCCCCCCCACCCCACCCCGGGTGGGGCATATGCCCCATGCTCCCCGGAGTCGCATGGGGCAACTTTGGGGACACGGGATGCCACGGCACCCCCCGAGTGGGGCATATGTTGCATGCGCCCCGCGGCAGCATGGGGCAACTTAGGGCACCTGGGGGCACCCCGGGGTGCCAATTCACCTCCTGGGTGCCAAAATTCCCCCTGTGCTGCCGGTTGCACGGGGCATCCAGGGACACCAAGGGTTACCGTGCCACCCCAGGATGCCAAAAAAGGAAAAAAATTAAAAATTCAAAGAATTTTAAAAAAATGTCATGGGGCCCACTCGGGATGTCATGGGGCAACTTTGGGCACCGGATGGGGCATATGCCCCATGTGGCCCCGGTTGCAATATGCCCCATGCACCCCAAAGACGCATGGGGCAACTTCGGGCACCCGGGGTGGCATGCCACCCCCCGGGTAGGGCATATGCCCCATGCACCCCGGGGCCGCATGGGGCAACTTGGGGCACCCGAGGTGCCATGGCACCCCTTGGGTGGGGCATATGCCCCATGCGCCCTGACACACATGGGGCAACTGGGGGCACCCCGGGGTGCCATGGCACCCCGGGGTGCCATGGCACCCTCGGGCCACCGGATGGCACAGGGGCATCTGGGGGCACCACGGGGTGCCATGCCACCCCCGTGACGCCAAGAAGGCAAAAAAAAGTAAAATTGAAAAAAAATTGAAAACAAATGTCATGGGGCCAACCTAGGGTACCATGGAACCCTTCGGGTGAGGCAAATGTGACATGTGCCGCGGGGTCGCACGGGGCAACTTTGGGCACCCGTGGTGCCATGGCACCCCCCGGGGTAGTTTGGGGCAACTTTGGGCACCCGGAGTGCCATGGAACCCCCCGGATGGGGCATATGCCCCATCCTCCCCCGCACACATGGGGCAATTGGGGGCACCCCGGGGTGCCATGGCACCCATCAGGTGCAAAAATGCCCCCCGAGCCGCCAAGTGGCACGGGGCATCCAGGGGCACCACAAGGTGTCGTGCCACCCCGGGATTCCAAAAGAGAAAAAAAATTCAAAATTCAAAAAATTGGGAAAAAAATGTCATGGGGCCCACCCGGGGTGCCATGACAAACCCCCCCCCCCCCCCCCCCCCCCGGTGGGGCATATGCCCCATGCGCCCTGGAGTCGCATGGATCAACTTTGGCACCCCCAGGTGGGGCATATGCTCCAAGCACCCTGGGGCCGCATGGGGCAAATTGAGGCAGCCGGGGAGCCATGGCACCCCTCGGGTGGGGCATATGCCCCATGCGCCACAGCAAGAATGGGGCAACTAGGGGCACCCCGGGGTGTCATGGCACCCCCCAGGTGCCAAAATGCCCCCCGAGCCACCGGGTGGGATGAGGCATCCAGGGGCACCATGGGGTGCCTTGCTATCCCCAAGATGCCAAAAAAGGAAAAAAAAAATCAAAATTCAAAAAATTTTTTTAAAAAATGTCATGGGGCCCACCCGGGGTGGGGCATATGCCCCGTGCGACCCCGGGGTGCATGGGGCAACTTTGGGCACCCGGGGTGCCATGGTACCCCCCGGGTGCCATATGCCCCATGCGCCCCGAGTCCGCATGGGGAAACTTTGGGCACCCGAGGTGCAATGCCGCCCCCCGGGTGGGGCATATGCCCCATGCGCCTTGGGACCGCATGGGGCAGCCGGGGTGCCATGGCATGCCTGGGTGGGGCATATTCTCCGGCATGCATGGGGCAACTGGGGGCACCCCAAGGTCCCATGGCACCCCCCAAGTGCCAAAATGCCCCCCGAGTTGCAGGGTGGCACGGGGCATCCGGGGGAACCATGGGGTGCCTTGCCATCCCCATGATGGGAAAAAAAATTAAAATTCAAAAAATTTTAAAAAAATGTCATGGGGCCCACCTGGGGAGCCATGGCACACCCCAGGTGGGGCATATGCCCCATGTGCCCCGAGGTCGCATGGGGCAACCTTAGGCACCCAAGGTGCCATGGTACCCCCCGGGTGGGGAATATGCCCCATGTAGCCCCGGGTCCCATATGCTACATGCGCCCTGGGTCCGCATGGGGCAACTTTGGGAAACCGGGGTGCCATGCCACCCCTCGGCTAGGGAATATGCACCATGCGGCCCGAGTGCCATATGCGACATGCGCCCCGAGTCCACATGGGCAACTTTTGGCACCTGGGGTGCCATGCCACCCCCTAGGTGGGGTATACGCCCCATGCACCCTGGGACCGCATGGGACAACTTGGGGCAGCCGGGGTGCCATGGCACCCCCGGGTGGGGCATATGCCCCGGCACACATGAGGCAATTGTGGGCACCCCGGGTGCGAAAATGCCCCCGGGGGCACCGTGTACCATGGGGCATCCTGGGGCACCACAGGGTGCCATGCTAGCCTCGAGAAGCCAAAAAATCAAAATAATTAAAAATTGAAAAAAAGTTATGGGGCCTACCCGGGGTGCCATGGCTCCCCTAGCGTGGGGCATTTGCCCCATGCACCCCGGGGCCACATGGGGCAACTGTTGACACCCGAGGTGTCATGACACCCCCCCAGTGGGGCGTATGCCCCATGCGCCCCGGGGCCGCATGGGGCAACTGTGGGCACCCGGAATGCCATGGCACCCCCCGGGAGGGGATATGCCCCATGCACCCTAGAATGCATGGGGCAATTTTTGGAACCCTGGGGTGCCACGGCACCCCCCGGGTGGAGCATATGCCCCATGCGCCCCGGCATGCATGGGGCCAATTTTGGCACCCCCAGGTGGGGCATGTGCCCTGGCATGCATGCGGCAACTGTGGGCACCCCGGGGTGCCATGGCAACCCACGGGTGGGGCATATGCCCTATGCGCCCCTGCATGCATGGGGCAACTGTGGGCAACCCGGGGTGCCATGACACCCCCTAGGTGCCAAAATGCCCCTGGGGGTGCCGGGTGCCACTGGTCATCTGGGAGCACCACGGGGTACCATGCCACCCCCGGGATGCAAAAAAAATAAAAAAATCGCTGAAAATTGGAAAACAAAAGTGATGTGGCCCACTCGGGGTGCCATGGAAACCCCCGGGTTGCGCATATGCCCCATGTTGACCCCGGGGCCGCAAGGGGCAACTGTGGACACCCGGGGTGACATGGCACCCCCTGGGTAGGGCATATGTGTAAAACCTTGAATTTTCCATAAATAATATAATAAATTAATAAATAATATCTTTGAGAGTTATAACTGATGGAAATATTTTATTAATGTAGGGTATGATATAAATAGTGGAGATCCAGAGTTGGACGCAGATCCGACTGTCTGATCGTGAGATATTGAGGTATGATTGATACGCTAATTTAGATGTATTCTGATTGGGCGATGTACTTTTAGTTTTGCGCGTGGGTTGCGTGGAATCAGAGAGTATATATACAAGTTTAATAACCTAATTCTATACGCTTGGAATACCTATTGTATTCTCATTCGTATTCGACAACCGCAAGAGACAAAACCAAGAGCGACTGTGCGACCGAAAGAGAAGAAGAAGGAGGAGGAAGAGAGGACTCTTGTCTTGTGCTCTTCATCGTCCAGAGCAATGCTGGGTGATAGTGGTCGTAGTTGTTTAGAGAGGAGAAGGAGAAGCAACGTAAACAGAGGTAGGTGACACCGTTTGATCGACTGTTTTGTATTTACGTGTGTTTAATCTTCAAACCATGCTTTTATGATGTAGATATATGTATAAAGCATGATATAATCGTTATAAGTATTGTGGGATTGCTTAGAATAGGAAAAATCACATTTTTGAACGGTTTCTAAACTTTTTCGAGAGACCGCCGACCTTACTGTGCTCGGCGATCCTCAGCGCTCTTAGGCGCTAGTGTAAAATTTGAGACCGCCCGAGACCGCGAGACGACTTATCGTCGGTGACCTCAAATGAACTACTGCTTACCTTAGACCGCCGGGGCGATCCTAGGCGCTCTGTGCAGAAAATGCAAAATTTCGTAATTTCAAACCCTGATTCAATTTCAAACTATTTTTAGTCAATTTCAATCATTAATTAAGATGTTTTAAGTCCAAAATAATTTATCAAATTTCCTTCTTACAGAAAAATAAATTAGGAAGATATTTAGGACACTAGTTGCCAAACTTTGTATAAAACTGTGAAATCTAGTATTTGGAAGATTTGACCTATTATTTGATTATCAGAACATCTCTAAATTCACTATAAACCAGATAATTACATAAAGAGAATTCAGATCATAAGTTCAACTTAGTTAACCCGAATATTGAAGGAAATGTCAGATTTACCCTTTATATGCCGCTAGGCATCAACCCATATAGAATTAGTAGACTTTAGGGAATTTTTGTAGTCTAGTGGGCATAGCTGGTTATGGATCCATAGTTGTGGCTAGATAGCTGAGGGATATGTCATTTGGGTTGAGTTTCTCCCTTGTGCGAGCGCGCTTCCTTTGCAAGTTGGTTTGTTTAGGAAGGTCCTATGTCTGGAGGGACAACCTGGTGAGTTGCTGGTGATTCCCTGTACATGTGGATAAGCGACCATCTCCATGTATTGATTCTGGTGCTGCATGCTGGTGGTACATGCCAACTCTGATGAGTACGTGTGCAATAAGTCAGTGACTACAGCTCTTGTTTAAGCTGCGCTGCATGGGACTTGAGTATCATTAGTAGCATTGCTCCTAAGATGCACGGTGGTATAGCGATTGGTTGAGAGTCATCTCAAAAGGTTTATCTATCTTTTTGAGTCCTACAATGATACTAAAATCATAAACACTTGTTGTTACTGTCGCATACATGCTGGAGGCATGTAATTGGTATATTGGTTGGATGTGACAGTTTAGTGCATCCTAGTAACTTGTGGATTATGCTATTGATTTCTGATATTGGATTCCTATAATAGAACATGCTGAAATTCATATTTAGAACTGTTTATTATATTGTTTTGTATTCATGATCGATATAAATGGTTATACGAGCCTGCTTAGTCGAGATTGCTTAATCGTGCATGAACTATTATTTTACTTATATGAACTGTTTAAACATGCATGTGTTACCTACTGGGATATTCGTATCTCACCCTACCTTTATTTCATTTTTCAGCTGATACGCGAGAGGGGGATCATAGTATTGATTTCCAGGGAGAGATAGCTGATTATTCACCGGAGGATTACTATTACCCGGATTTTGTCTTAAGTTGTGGATTGTCATGGATTTAGTTATTTTATCAGATTATTATATTCATTTTGGTTTGATGTATTAGAGAGATGAGAGATTAGTGACCTTTTTATTTTACCAGACTTAAATATGGATTTTGATAGTTAACTATATTAGTTTCATGAGGATTTTAGACTATACTTCCTCACATACATGTTCCGCACTCTGATAGTTAATTAATTGAATGGATTATTTATTTCTTTAGTCTAGTATATTCTTGATGTTTATTTGATATGGGCCAGTAACATCTCGGATTTGGTTGTTGAACTGAATTCGGGTTGTTACAGTAGCGAACTGGGTTCGGGTCAGATGTTGGTTTTGCATTGACCTGGGTTCAGGGTATTACAATATGCCCCTTGTGCCCCGGCATGCATGGAGCAACTTAGGGCACCCGGGGTGCCATGTCACCCCCCAGGAGGGGCATATGCCCCATGCGCCTTGACTCGCATGGGGCAACTGGGGACTCCCCTGGCCCATCCGGTGGCATGGGGCATCTGGGGGCACCACGAGGTGTGCTGCCACCCTCGGGATGCAGAAAAAGAAAAAAAATTACAAATCTGAAAAATTGAAAAAAAAATGTCATGGGGCCCACCTGGGTGCCATGGCCCCCCCCCCCCCCCCCGGGTGGGGCATATTCCCTATGCGCTCCGGCATGCATGGGGCAACTGTGTGCACCCCAGGGTGCAATGGCACACCTTGGGTGCAAAAATGCCCCCGGGGGCGCCAAGTGCCACAGGGCATCCGGGGGCACCACGACGCGCCATGCCACCCTGTGAGACATGGGAAAAAATCAAATCCAATGACTTCCTCAATCATCACACGGGATTAAATAAAACAAAGAGTCGCCACCATTCAATTTAGGTGTGAATGGACACCAAAATATTAAATAAGCTCAAAAGGCAATTTTTAGGGTAAAAATAACCCTCCTAAAAAAACAACCAGAGATGGGTAAGGGGATTAAGTTATGAATAGGGGAAGGTGTTAGGCACCCCTATTCATCCACACAAGGTGGTTGCCAGGTATTGTTCATGTTTTTCAAAGAAAAAAGGCTTGCTATAAAATTCATGAAAAATCACAAAAAGACAAAATTGTATGGTTTTTTCATATGAATAGTCTGATTGATCCAAAACTTTTAAATTTGATCATACCATTCCTAGGGTTTCATGATCAAAATAAAATTGAGATAAAATCAAATAAAATCAAGTTAAAGTGAAAAATCCAAAAATCTGGCTTCAAGTCAAATTCTAGAAATCTAGAAAAATATGATGCTTATAAAATATTTCAAAATTGAACTTGAACAGTCCAGGACATAAATAAAGCCCAAATTTCACATTAAATCAAAAAATCAAAACCAAAAATACCCACATTGATGAAGAAAATCAAAAGGGGAGAACTTAGACCGTAGGGTCTTCTCTCAATAATGAAAAAGGATTCAAAAATCATATCATGAAACCCTAGAATTTATTTTCAGGCTTTTGGATCCAGATCTACCATATTGATCATGATAAATCCAGGATCTTAGCCTAAAATCACAAAAATTACGAAAACAGTGCTGTAGGTGCAAATATGTGGAAAATCCAAATTTTATAAAAAAGTGGGGATCTCATGCTATAAACATCATGGATTCATTTTATTCATTCAGATATATCATAAAAAGCATTCAAACATGAACAGGATATTTAAAACAGCCACATCTCACAAATTAGAGCACATGGGGGTCTACCCTACGGATCCACCTGTTCTCTTTTCCCCTGGCTGTGCGCACCCGATTTCGGTCGCACGACGAGGCGCACGCAAAACAATGCGTGCCTCGGGATTTGTTTGGAGTCGTCACTGCCTGATGGGGTGCAGGCAGACACCTGGGTGCCTAAGTTTTTCTATTAAGGCTTGGTCTGCGGCTTGAGATTCTAAGCAAGTTCTCGGTTACGATCCGGGGAAGTCCGTAGACACCCTGGTCCGTCCCGTCAAATGACGGGTCCCATAAGTTTCCCTGGTTTGAGTCAACTCAGTTGGTCTCTCACTCACCCGATGCCTAATCCAGCATTCAATTTTGGTTAAGTCTGGCGGGACCGCCAAAGTGGTGTGGGTCCCTTTACTTGATTTTATCTTCTTATTATTGAATGAAGTGAGTCTGATTGGGCGGGCCCCGTTGGAAGGCCCGCGGGTTCCTTGGTGGGCTTGGTTGAGCCCACGTGTCCCTTGGGGGCCTCAGTCTAGCCTGAGAGGCCCTTTGGGCTTTGGTTCAAATGAATTGATTTTACTTTAAGGTTTAAGTTGGATTATTTAAATGGATTTCATGCCAAAAGTGGGCCGGGACTGTTTGTGGGCCCTTGAGTGGGCCACACAGTCAGTTGCCAAGTGATTTTGATTTATCTTTCTTATCCGTGCCAAAATGGGCCAAGCATTGGGCTTGGGGCCCTTTACCTGGGCTCGGGCTTGAAAGCCCAAGACTTTCTGAGATAGGGTTTGGAAACCCTGCACTTGTTTGGTTTAATGGGCTTAGTGTGCTCGACAGGCCCTACCCGTGGTCTCGGCCAAACCACAACCTACTTTAAGCATGCATGGCCCAAATAGGGCTTGGGTGGGCCTCAAGTGGTCTAGCCCACTCAAATGGATTGATTTTATCTTTATTTAACAAAAAGAATTTGTCGGGCTTGGTGGGCCCCGTTGGAAGGCCCACCGGGAATCAATTTGGACCGGGTGTCCAAGGCCCATCTTGGGTTTCCGGGTGACCCGGAAACCCTTCTGGTTCGACTGGTTTGATCAAATGAACCAAAAAAAAAACAGCACAAGATCACGAAACGGCAAAAAATGCAGTCTGACAATGTAGCCGACCTGAGATGCCGGTTACACATAGGGTTCTGTGTATTCGGCATCTTTAGCCGGCTACACATGGGCTTCAGTTGATCCGGCCTGAGTTGCCGGATCAACATACAGAATCCATTTTTTTGGATTTTTCCAATGGGGTTGGTTTTTTGGGTCTCCTAGGGTGTTCCAGTAATGGTGTGGGCCCCTGTGTGGGCCCACAATGGTTCGAAGAGCCTAGAAGGCTTCTTCTCGGAGATTCAAAACTCAAAATTAAAGGAAATGGACAAGATTTCCCTTTTCCTTTTTTCTTTGGACTGAGATTAGCAAAGGAAGAGAGGCCAAGAATCCGTTTTGGTCTCTCTTTACCAAACAAATAATGGCAACCGTGCTATGCAAAGCAAACAAGTGAACATGCATTGTTGGACATGCTTTGTACCGAAGTGCATACGCGTGCCTATTGTGTTGAGAAACTACAAAGAGAGCTGGTTTTATGCACTTTTTCAATCACACTACAATGATGCATGCAAGATATTTTAGACAAGTCTATAATTGAAGGAAAAGAGCATGCTTGTTGGATACATATTTAACACAAAGGGGGTGACCTTAGGTGGTTGAAATCAGTAGCTTAGCATGCAATAAGACCATGATGAAACATGCATAAGGTGTGGAAGAAGCACCATCCCCATATTTCTAAAAATAATAGAATGTGTAAGAGAGACAAAGAACCTAGCATGCACACAAACAAGGAAATAATCTAGCATTCGTGAAAGTAAAAAACTAGCGTGTATCCTCCATGATCTTTCACGTGATAGCACCCATGCAACCTATTCTCATAATCCGAAAAATACCTACGGAAGCGAGGAGAAGGGGGATTACATAAAAGGGGTACACGAGATTTGCTATAAGGGGAACACACTCCTCTTTTAAATAAAAGGATATCAATAGCATGAGAAGAGAAGAAAGCAGTAAAATTACAGCAACCACAAGACCCTTAAATCAAATAAGAAGACCTCCTTTCCTCTCTCTAATTACCGGAAACCCCCCCCCCCCCCCTCATGCCATGGAGGATCATGCATACACAAAAGTGATTATGAAGGGAAGATGGAGTGATCAAATATGCCATGGCCAAAGAGAAAACCGTAGGTATATGACTCAAGTGAAATGGAAATACCTCATCCTTCATTCATATTCAAATATGTTAAATAAAAAGTGACAAGAAGCTCACCTTGGGTACTTGAAATTCCTTTAGAAGTGTTGAACCTCCCAAGAGTGCACCAGCAGCGCTTCAAGGGGCCTCCAAGGGCTCTTCTCCAAGCTTCCAAGTAGTGCCAAGTAGGTTTCTTGGGTTGAGAACCAAGGGTGAAGAGGGTAGGAGGCCTTGAGATCAATTTGAGTGCACTTTGGGGTGAGTGGAGGTGATCAATGGAGGTGCACAAGAGGGGGTAGCCATGGGAGAGTTTGGGAGAGAGAATGGAGAAGCTTCAAAAAATCAGCCGTCCCCTTTAGAGATGCTAGGGTTTCTTTTTATAACCCATGACCAAAAGTCAATTAATTTCTTACTTTATCACCAAAACCTTACCCATTTTCCATTTGTGCCCTTTTTTAAACATGAGCAATGATTGTCTCAAGACTTAGCCTCCAAGTAAACTTGGAGGCAAAGTCTTGCTTGGAAAGACTTGGACGAATTCTCCACATGGAGAATTCGTCCAACCACATATTTCTTATTTTCTTTTTTATTTTCTTTTTCTTATGTACTTTTATTATTATTATATTAGGATTTTTTGTTTTAAGTTTTGGATGCACATGCATCTTTTAATTTTTTTCTTTTTTCTTTTATTTTAAATACTTTAATTAGATTCTTAGCAAAAATACTATCTTTTAATTCAAAACTTTTCATTTTGCTGCTCTTTCTTCACTGTTTGCCACGTGTGCAGATTTTCAGAAACTTTAACTGCCCACAACTCGCTCGTCTGATATCCGATTTTAGCAAACTTAGTGGCGTTAGAATCACTGCGAGATTCCCTATCCACTGAATTTCAGTTTAGCAGCAAATTCGAGTTTTTTAGCAGAAGTGCCGGGCCGTGTCCGGGAGCCAATTTTGCTCATATTTCCTTATCCGGGACTCCAATTCCAGCAAACTCAATCGCGTTGGAATCGTGTCAAGATTCTCTTTCTGCTGGTATCAAATGAGGTAGCTGATCTGGGGTTTAGCAAAAAGTCAATTTCTGCTTTTCTCAGATTTGACCAGCCCATAACTTCTCCATCTGGACTCCGATTTGAGCAAACTCTGTTGCATTGGACTCGTATCGGAGCCCTCTATCCAAGGCCATAGGGCTAAGCACCTGGCACGGGGTTAGAAAAAAGTCAACTTTCGGCTCCCCCTTTAGTTTGACCGGCCCACAGAACCTTCATCCGGACCCCTATTCCAGCAAACTCAGTTGCGTTGGAACCGTGTCGAGATTCTCTATCCATTGAGATAAAGTGAGGTGGCCAATTTTCTCTTGATCAAAAAGTCAAATTTTGACCCCTCAGGGTTTGACTTTCTGCTGTCTTTTAGCACATACATTTTTTGTTTTCTTCTTCTTTTTTTTCTTTTTGGTTTAATCAAAATTTGGGTGGTTACACTAGCTATCTCTTCACGTTTTACGGCTAGAGAGGATTCTTGAGGTACTTGTAGATAGGTTTGGTTACACAATCACAGGCTTTATTCTAGAAAAAAAAGGAGAAAAACAGATATGGGGTTCTATTCTAGGGATCCACCTGTTCTCTTTTCCCCTAGCTCTCTCTTCACGTTTTACGGCTAGAGAGACTCTTGAGGTACTTAAAGACAAGTTTAGGAATACAAGATAAAAGATATGGCCTTATTCTACAGTAATAGAGAAGATCCTATTACATCTAGAATTGAAGATAGAAAATAAAAGGGAAAAGGGACTTACCTGGATTGAGCAAGCAAGGCAGCAGGGATTCTTCTCTTCTCTTGGAGCTCCTTGGACTTCAAATTTTCGTGGCCTTTTGCTTGAGGAAAGGCCCTCTATTTATAGGCAAACACAGGGGTATGGTTGGTCTAAGGTTTGGCAAGATAGAGTTTCAGTTTGAGTTAAACACAAGATAATGCCCATCCTTTATCCAACAAGGATAAATGAGATAATTCGAACAGATAAATAAGAGAATTCGCTTATCCAAGAGAGATATTTGGGTGCAGATAAGGCTCAAAAATCAAAAAGGTAAAATTCGCACAAAGACCCCCGCGCCCGTATATATATAACGGTCGTGCCCTGCCCGTATTATTAATACGAGCACGCCGTGACCATATATCAACTGCAGGTATGACTAGACCGTAAACAAAATACGGTCATGACCAGTTTGGCCAGATTTTACACTTTTTTGACCTGTTTCAAATCCCAATAAATATTTTCAATTATTTTCTCATATTTAGTGCAATTTGGGGTATCTACAGCTGCCCCCTCTTTGCTGGTGATTGGAACCAATTACGAGCAGAGAGCAAAAAGACCCACCAATTGCACTTTTTGAGATTTTTGTCTAACTAATTGCATTTTGCAAGGATTAAATGGATGATTTTAGGAAAAAGAATTCATTGCGGAAGATTTACTGAAAGTCCATCAGCTTAAGGGGCAAATCCTCCTCTCTCCTCTCACTGAGCACTCATGGCTATGAAGTGAGATTTGAGACAAAATTTTTAAACAAAAGTGGGTAAGGTGGTAATCCTTGCAACTTACAACTAATATAAACATTAATCTCCTGAAAAGTGTGGAGAAAATGATGAAAAAGACAATTTTTCTGGGTGGCCTGCAGTTGTAGCACAATGAACAGTAAAGAACAGACACAACTCAAAATTACACATTTGAAAAACATTTCATTAATTGAACTTGCTTTGGTCAAACAAAGAAATGATAAAAACATGGATTTGAAGATAGCCAATGATACCCCTGCTTGAAGTCTAATGGGGTGGCGTCTCTTCCTTATCTCAAATTTCTTAGAGCTCTCGTGGCTATGAAAAGAAATCTGAGACAAGCAAATTTTGAAAAGAATGTGGATTTAAAATTGACCACTACAAACTCAATTGATATTGATGTTTTTCACATTTTGAATTTTCCTGATTGATTTTCTTATTTGATGTACCTGGGTGCCATTTGATTCCCGAACCTGTGCTTGAATATTTTGCAACTTGCTTTTGCTTCTTTATCTTTTTGCTCTCTCAATAACGATGTATGCGCCCTTACTGCCCATAACCTGTCTTCATGCTTTTTAATTGCCCAAGTAAATGCCCTCATCTTGATTGATGGATCATGATCTGTTGATCTAACCTCATGCCTTTACAACCCATGATCTGTCTTTCATGCCTTCTTACTGCCCCAGTAAAATCCTTCTTCATGATTGAAGAATTGGGAACCCTTGTTTAACGAAGAAAACATGCCATTGCTTCGAAGCCTTTTTTTTCTTTCAAATTCGAAGACTAAAGCTTGATTGCTTCTTCCAGATGTTGGAATTCATTCCAATGAAAACCCAGAGGGAAAGACGCTGAGCACGTCCCGGTTTTGATTGTTTGAAGAAGTATTTGCCCCTCAATAAAGATGATCCTCTTTTTTCCTTTTTCTCTTTTTTTTTCTTTTTTTTTCTTTTTCTCTTTTTTTTTCTTTTTTTTTTTTAACCTTTGCCAAAAAGAAACCCTAATAGAAGAATGCAAATGCAAACATAAGAAAATATGTTTTATACTAGTGGCCTCAGAATTCTCTAATGCTTGCAAAACCAATGTTTTATGAAAAGATATAGATTCTCATCATAGGCCAAAAATATATTTTTTTTTGTGTTTTTATAATTTTTTTTTTTGAAAAAATGATCCAATCACTTATTAGCATATAGTCCAAAAGAATTAAAATCAAGTTGAATAATGAGAAGATTATTTCAGAAAATGCAGAAAGACCAAAATAAGCCTTTGGAACTTTTAGAATCATTCCCCTGATCATTAGCTTATCAATTGATGCTCCAGATATGACGACTCTTTCAATCTGACTATTTTGCCCCAGTCTAGAAAGACATTTTCCTTCCTTCAATTGAAGAGCAATTGTTTCTCCATTGTATCCATGATATAAGAATTTATGACTTCAACTTCAGCAATAATTTCCTAATGGCAATTTTGATGGCCATCAACTTGTTCATAGATGATTCATATCATAGTTCTGATTATGTTGCTTTAGTCTTGAAAAGAGAATTTTCCTCAATTACTTGAAGAGTGACTGTATCTCAAAATAAGCACCAACATGAGGACTTCACCTGGATCTATGCCAATTCTGGATTTTCCTCTCTGACGATTTCCTTCTTGTAGATAGCTGATTATTTGCCATGTAGCGCCCTTCCGAGTTTTCACTACATTTTCTCCATTTTTTCTTTTTTCTTTTTTTTTATCCTTCATCACCAACAACCATGTAGTCAAAACTGCCTTAATTCAAAATTTCTTAATCAAAGAGGACTTACAAATAGGACGAAACGAAGGCTTGGTGTTAGTTTAGAAAGAAAAGGAATAAAAGGCTCAAATACCATATGATCAAATGGGTTAACTGTAATTGTAATTTTTAAGGCATTTCTTCCCTTAGAATGAATACAAAATTGCCCCCAGTAATGAAGTTCTTCCCTCAATTTGATTTCTTCATTTGAAACTTATTCTCCAGTATTGAACTTCTTTTTTCCATTCTTTTCTTTGCAATTTTGAAGACATTCTCCAAATAGCATTTGATTATCTTTTTTTTTCTTCCTCTTTTTTTTCTTTCTTTTTCTTTTTTTTTTCTTTCATTTCTTTGCCCCATTTTCTGAAAACATATTCAAAATCCCTTTTGAACTTCAATAATTGTCCCTTCATTCCTTTTTTTTTTACGCCTTAATAAATTTGCCCCAGTGTGGGGTTACAATTCTTAGTTTAGGTTACTTGGAAAAATGTATCAAGCTCAAAGGGTCTAACTAGGGATTTCAAAAAATTTTGGGGATATAAGAAAGAAAGGCCTCTTATCATTTTAAGAAAAATTTGAATTTTAGACTTGGTAAAGTTGCACTACATGACTGGCTCAGGATTTTTTTCTTCACTTTTTTTTTTCCTTCTTAATCACCTTCTGTCAACATGAAAGCCTCTTTAAATAGAACTTCTATTATGAACAAGTTCTTCACCTTTTGATCAATCTTATGAATTTGGATGATGCCTAATTATATTTCCAACGAAAAGGTCAGATTCTCCCATATTTTCAAATGCAAAGCCCCAAAATTTCTTCAAACAATATTATCAACTTCCCTTTGAACGAATCAGCGAGTGGTGCGATTCTTTCTGTATTCTAATGAAGAAACTTCAAATCTTCCTCTATCTTTTCTGTTGACACTTAAAAAGATTTAAATTTTCATATAAAATGTCTTTTTCTTCGATTTTGGTCTCAAAATTGAGCCCAATGTCAAAGTCATATTCAACTCAATGAAATTCAATAAAAGATATGATTCATAAGTAAAAGGACCTTGCTGAAAACTTTTTTTTTTCTAGAAAAATGTTAAAGGGGAAAATCTTTTTTTTTTGTTTGGAAGAGCCTTTATTGAAATCACTTCCTGAGAACAAGGCTGTAAGTGTGAAAACTCACACTCCTGTTATGGCAAATGTTTGACAAATTATGTCTTCTAATGAAGCTTCAAGATGTGCAGATTAAACAATGAAAATTCAGTGAATTTAGTAAAAAAAAGAAGAAGTTGATGCCACAACACAGCTACCACGCCGCTGCCACCCCCTGGTAGCGCATAAGTGAATTAGTGTTTTGAAAGAAAGGTCCGTGCACATGCCGCTTACTCTCCCGCTAGCAGCTCGCTAGCAACGCGCTTTTAACTGATTCAACTTACTCTGAGCGGGACTTGAGTTCGCTTCCAGCCATCTACATCGATCGCTTCACGACGCCACCAGCGCTCGACGCGATCTGAGTTTTATTCTTTAAATAGACGTGTTGTAATTTTTAATTGTGACTTTTGTCTTTGGATCATTTTGATTTCGAATCTTGAGGTGTTTGAGATTCGATCAAATCTTCTTTAGAGAGTCGGCGATCGAGTGAGGGGGAGATCTGAGATAGATCACCTGGAATTGAAGATAGAGGATTCTTCTTCAATTCGGAACTTCATCTGATCGTGTGATCGCCTGGACTGGTGATCGGCCTTGATTGATGCGTAGGTGGATTCCTACTGCATTGGATCGTCTCAGTGGATTCTGAGGGGATTGCTGTGATCTGGATTGATCGTGTTCTGCAGCTTGTGGATTCAAGCTGTGTTGCAGTTCGTGGATTCGAACTGTGGATCACTGGTGAGTGATTGTTTACGATCTGGATTGATCGTGTTCTGCAGCTTGTGGATTCAAGCTGTGTTGCGGTTCGTGGATTCGAACTGTGGATTGCTGTTGAGTGAGTCAAATTGTAAAGGTTAATTATGTACTCCTTTGTAATTGTCTTTTCATTCAATAGTGGATTTCGAAGGGTTAGTCGCCTCATATAGACTCGAGGTTTTTCCTGGATCTGAATCCAGGTTTCCTCGTATAATTCTCTGTGTATTGTTTCCGCATTGTTCAATTCTGAATTGTTATAGATCGTGGACCTATAGAGTAGTCCTCTACTCTTTCAA
>OX387185.1:9114776-9296670 GCA_947561395.2 Buxus sempervirens
GCCAAGTCTTCTATGCCACAAATCAATTTCATTGCCTATGGAGGATTTTAAAGAACACTCATTGTTTCCAATAATCCCATAGCAATTATCACTTGTTCTTTCACCTACAAGAACAGTTCTACCAGATTTATCCAATATTTTGCATTCTTTTCTGGTGAAATTAACAAATAATCTGGAATCACATAATTGGCTAATACTGATAAGATTTGCCTTCAAACCATATACAAATAGAACATTCTTTAAGCAAACTCCATTTGGACCTGTAACAGTTCCTTTACCTTTGACCTGGGAGGTGCTTCCATCACCAAATGTAACACTTCCACCAAAGTATTCTTCAAAAGTACTGAACATAGCCTTATGACCACACATGTGTCTTGAACAACCACTGTCCAAGTACCACATGTTGACATCATGAGCTTTTAAAGCTACATGAACCACATTAGCAACTAAGGAATCTTTTCTTACCCAAATCTGTTTTTCAGGAGTCTTCTGAAAAGTACCTTCATCAACTACTTGAGTTTTTGAAGGAAGCTTCTTTGACAGATTTGTGACTTCCTGATTTAATGTTTCAGTCAATTTTAACAGGGAGTCAAATCTGTTGTACAAGTCCAGGGACTGACTTTGATTCACTTTTCTCTTATTATCAAAATATCCATCAGGGAAACCATACAGTGCATAGCACTTTGGTCTTATATGACCCTTTTTATTGCAGTGATGGCATATAGGTATGAACCTATGTTCAGAAAAATCAACATTTCTAGACTTGCCAGCATTTCTAAACTGTACAGATTTAGATTTCTCAGAAGTTGAAGATTTACCTGTTGGTCTTACTTCTCCAGCAGAAATTTTCTGTGAAGATTCCTTGTTTTGATTACTTACACTCATTCTCTTTTCAGCAGAATTTGAGCTTTCAGGAACTTCCTTTGAAATTGATTCCTCATTAATTTGAGGATTTCCTGCAGAAAAATTTGAAACATTAGATTTACTTAAATTTGAAACTTTCTCAAGTTCACTCACTTTACCTTGAAGTACAGAAATCTGAGCTTCCTTTCTTTTAGTTTTTCAGTTTTTTCAGTTAAAGAAGTTACCAGAAAATCTTCTTTGGCATGTCTTTCAAGTAACTTTTGATTTATTGAATCTATTTCTGCAATAGCTTTATTTTTCTCTGTTTCTAATTCCTTCAATTTTTTACTCAGTTTCTTTGACTTTCTTCTGAGCTCTATTGAATTCCTTATAGAGCTGATTGTAGGCTTCTTGTAGTTCTTCTTCATCATCTGATAAAGTCTCTTTATTATCTCCTGCAATTCCAGAGATTGAACTACCAGAAGAGGATGAGTAAAAAGAATTGAAAGCAGTAAAATTAGCAGAGATATCCTCATCAGATTGTGAAGAATTATCAGTGTTACTGTCATCCCAAGTAACCTGATAATTAGTCTTTTTCTTTTTATCCTTTGAGGGACAATCAGATGCAACATGTCCAAATCCTCTACATTTGTAACATTGGACTTCATCATTCTGAGAAAATTTCTTCTCCTTTCTTGGATCAGACAGTTTCTTATCAGATCTCCTATTTGATCTGTCCATGGATGATGAAGAATTGGATTGTCTCTTTTTAAACATTTTCTTAAACTTTTTGGCTAAGAGAACAAGTTCATCCATATCAACATCAGAATTATCTGATTCTTCAGTATTTACAGATTTTACAGATTTTAGAGCTATTCCTTTATTTCTTTTTGGAATATTCAGATCTAGCTCATAAGTCTGTAAAGATCCTACCATATCTTCAATTCTCATGTTATCTACATCTTTTGCCTCTTGTATTGCAGTTACTTTAGGTCTGAATCTTTCAGGCAAAGATCTTAAAATTTTTCTAATAACCTTTGATGTAGAGATTTTTTCTCCAAGATTAAAACTAGAATTAACAATATCTGAGAGTTTAGCATAAAACTCATCAAAAGACTCATCATCTTTCATATATAGAGTTTCGAAAGATGTAGTAAGTCTTTGAAGTCTGGAAAGCTTGACAGCTGAGGTTCCTTCATGAGTGACCTCAAGAGTGTCCCAAGCTTCCTTAGCAACTTCACATGAGGAAATTCTCCTGAATTCCTCAACATTAACAGCACAAAATAAGGCATTCATTGCCTTGTTGTTCCATCCACATTGATCAGATTCAGTTTTAGTCCACTGATCATGAGGTTTAGGGATCACAACACCTACTTCTGTTGTGATCACAGGTGGATGATAACCATTACAAACCGAGAGCCAGACACGCTCATCGATTGATTTCAGGTAAGCTCTCATTCTTGCTTTCCAGTAAGAATAATTGTTACCTTCAAATAATGGAGGTCTAGAGGCAGATCCTCCTTCTTTTCCAAAATCCATGCTATAGATCTAGATCACACTTTGTATAGCAATTCAAAGTGAAATGGCCGTGATACCACTTGAAAGAGTAGAGGACTACTCTATAGGTCCACGATCTATAACAATTCAGAATTGAACAATGCGGAAACAATACACAGAGAATTATACGAGGAAACCTGGATCCAGATCCAGGAAAAACCTCGAGTCTATATGAGGCGACTAACCCTTCGAAATCCACTATTGAATGAAAAGACAATTACAAAGGAGTACATACTTAACCTTTACAATTTGACTCACTCAACAGCAATCCACAATTCGAATCCACGAACTGCAACACAACTTGAATCCACAAGCTGCAGAACACGATCAATCCAGATCGCAAACAATCACTCACCAGTGATCCACAGTTCGAATCCACGAACTGCAACACAGCTTGAATCCACAAGCTGCAGAACACGATCAATCCAGATCACAGCAATCCCCTCAGAATCCACTGAGACGATCCAATGCAGTAGGAATCCACCTACGCATCAATCAAGGCCGATCACCAGTCCAGGCGATCACACGATCAGATGAAGTTCCGAATTGAAGAAGAATCCTCTATCTTCAATTCCAGGTGATCTATCTCAGATCTCCTCCTCACTCGATCGCCGACTCTCTAAAGAAGATTTGATCGAATCTCAAACACCTCAAGATTCGAAATCAAAATGATCCAAAGACAAAAGTCACAATTAAAAATTACAACACATCTATTCAAAGAATAAAACTCAGATCGCGTCGAGCGCTGGTGGCGTCGTGAAGCGATCGATGTAGACGGCTGGAAGCGAACTCAAGTCCCGCTCAGAGTAAGTTGAATCAGTTAAAAGCGCATTGCTAGCGAGCTGCTAGCGGGAGAGTAAGCGGCATGTGCACGGACCTTTCTTTCAAAACACTAATTCACTTATGCGCTGCCAGCGGGGTGGCAGCGGCGTGGTAGCTGTGTTGTGGCATCAACTTCTTCTTTTTTTTACTAAATTCACTGAATTTTCATTGTTTAATCTGCACATCTTGAAGCTTCATTAGAAGACATAATTTGTCAAACATTTGCCATAACAGGAGTGTGAGTTTTCACACTTACAGCCTTGTTCTCAGGAAGTGATTTCAATAAAGGCTCTTCCAAACAAAAAAAAAAAGATTTTCCCCTTTAACATTTTTCTTGAAAAAAAAAAGTTTTCAGCAAGGTCCTTTTACTTATGAATCATATCTTTTATTGAATTTCATTGAGTTGAATATGACTTTGACATTGGGCTCAATTTTGAGACCAAAATCGAAGAAAAAGACATTTTATATGAAAATTCAAATCTTTTTAAGTGTCAACAGAAAAGATAGAGGAAGATTTGAAGTTTCTTCATTAGAATACAGAAAGAATCGCACCACTCGCTGATTCGTTCAAAGGGAAGTTGATAATATTGTTTGAAGAAATTTTGGGGCTTTGCATTTGAAAATATGGGAGAATCTGACCTTTTCGTTGGAAATAGAATTGGGCATCATCCAAATTCATAAGATTGATCAAAAGGTGAAGAACTTGTTCATAATAGAAGTTCTATTTAAAGAGGCTTTCATGTTGACAGAAGGTGATTAAGAAGGAAAAAAAAAGTGAAGAAAAAAATCCTGAGCCAGTCATGTAGTGCAACTTTACCAAGTCTAAAATTCAAATTTTTCTTAAAATGATAAGAGGCCTTTCTTTCTTATATCCCCAAAATTTTTTGAAATCCCTAGTTAGACCCTTTGAGCTTGATACATTTTTCCAAGTAACCTAAACTAAGAATTGTAACCCCACACTGGGGCAAATTTATTAAGGCGTAAAAAAAAAGGAATGAAGGGACAATTATTGAAGTTCAAAAGGGATTTTGAATATGTTTTCAGAAAATGGGGCAAAGAAATGAAAGAAAAAAAAAGAAAAAGAAAGAAAAAAAAGAGGAAGAAAAAAAAAGATAATCAAATGCTATTTGGAGAATGTCTTCAAAATTGCGAAGAAAAGAATGGAAAAAAGAAGTTCAATACTGGAGAATAAGTTTCAAATGAAGAAATCAAATTGAGGGAAGAACTTCATTACTAGGGGCAATTTTGTATTCATTCTAAGGGAAGAAATGCCTTAAAATTACAATTACAGTTAACCCATTTGATCATATGGTATTTGAGCCTTTTATTCCTTTTCTTTCTAAACTAACACCAAGCCTTCGTTTCGTCCTATTTGTAAGTCCTCTTTGATTAAGAAATTTTGAATTAAGGCAGTTTTGACTACATGGTTGCTGGTGATGAAGGATAAAAAAAAAAGAAAAAAGAAAAAATGGAGAAAATGTAGTGAAAACTCGGAAGGGCGCTACATGGCAAATAATCAGCTATCTACAAGAAGGAAATCGTCAGAGAGGAAAATCCAGAATTGGCATAGATCCAGGTGAAGTCCTCATGTTGGTGGTTATTTTGAGATACAGTCACTCTTCAAGTAATTGAGGAAAATTCTCTTTTCAAGACTAAAGCAACATAATCAGAACTATGATATGAATCATCTATGAACAAGTTGATGGCCATCAAAATTGCCATTAGGAAATTATTGCTGAAGTTGAAGTCATAAATTCTTATATCATGGATACAATGGAGAAACAATTGCTCTTCAATTGAAGGAAGGAAAATGTCTTTCTAGACTGGGGCAAAATAGTCAGACTGAAAGAGTCGTCATATCTGGAGCATCAATTGATAAGCTAATGATCAGGGGAATGATTCTAAAAGTTCCAAAGGCTTATTTTGGTCTTTCTGCATTTTCTGAAATAATCTTCTCATTATTCAACTTGATTTTAATTCTTTTGGACTATATGCTAATAAGTGATTGGATCATTTTTTTCAAAAAAAAAATTATAAAAACACAAAAAAATATATATTTTTGGCCTATGATGAGAATCTATATCTTTTCATAAAACATTGGTTTTGCAAGCATTAGAGAATTCTGAGGCCACTAGTATAAAACATATTTTCTTATGTTTGCATTTGCATTCTTCTATTAGGGTTTCTTTTTGGCAAAGGTTAAAAAAAAAAAAAGAAAAAAAAAGAGAAAAAGAAAAAAAAAAAGAGAAAAAGGAAAAAAGAGGATCATCTTTATTGAGGGGCAAATAATTCTTCAAACAATCAAAACCGGGACGTGCTTAGCGTCTTTCCCTCTGGGTTTTCATTGGAATGAATTCCAACATCTGGAAGAAGCAATCAAGCTTTAGTCTTCGAATTTGAAAGAAAAAAAAAGGCTTCGAAGCAATGGCATGTTTTCTTCGTTAAACAAGGGTTCCCAATTCTTCAATCATGAAGAAGGATTTTACTGGGGCAGTAAGAAGGCATGAAAGACAGATCATGGGTTGTAAAGGCATGAGGTTAGATCAACAGATCATGATCCATCAATCAAGATGAGGGCATTTACTTGGGCAATTAAAAAGCATGAAGACAGGTTATGGGCAGTAAGGGCGCATACATCGTTATTGAGAGAGCAAAAAGATAAAGAAGCAAAAGCAAGTTGCAAAATATTCAAGCACAGGTTCGGGAATCAAATGGCACCCAGGTATATCAAATAAGAAAATCAATCAGGAAAATTCAAAATGTGAAAAACATCAAAATCAATTGAGTTTGTAGTGGTCAATTTTAAATCCACATTCTTTTCAAAATTTGCTTGTCTCAGATTTCTTTTCATAGCCACGAGAGCTCTAAGAAATCTGAGATAAGGAAGAGACGCCACCCCATTAGACTTCAAGCAGGGGTATCATTGGCTATCTTCAAATCCATGTTTTTATCATTTCTTTGTTTGACCAAAGCAAGTTCAATTAATGAAATGTTTTTCAAATGTGTAATTTTGAGTTGTGTCTGTTCTTTACTGTTCATTGTGCTACAACTGCAGGCCACCCAGAAAAATTGTCTTTTTCATCATTTTCTCCACACTTTTCAGGAGATTAATGTTTATATTAGTTGTAAGTTGCAAGGATTACCACCTTACCCACTTTTGTTTAAAAATTTTGTCTCAAATCTCACTTCATAGCCATGAGTGCTCAGTGAGAGGAGAGAGGAGGATTTGCCCCTTAAGCTGATGGACTTTCAGCAAATCTTCCGCAATGAATTCTTTTTCCTAAAATCATCCATTTAATCCTTGCAAAATGCAATTAGTTAGACAAAAATCTCAATTAAAAATTACAACACGTCTATTTAAAGAATAAAACTCAGATCGCGTCGAGCGCTGGTGGCGTCGTGAAGCGATCGATGTAGACGGCTGGAAGTGAACTCAAGTCCCGCTCAGAGTAAGTTGAATTAGTTAAAAGCGCGCTGCTAGCGGGAGAGTAAGCGGCATGTGCACGGACCTTTCTTTCAAAACACTAATTCACTTATGCGCTGCCAGCGGGGTGGCAGCGGCGTGGTAGCTGTGTTGTGGCATCAACTTCTTCTTTTTTTTTACTAAATTCACTGAATTTTCATTGTTTAATCTGCACATCTTGAAGCTTCATTAGAAGACATAATTTGTCAAACATTTGCCATAACAGGAGTGTGAGTTTTCACACTTACAATCTCCCCCTTGGCAAATGCCTGACAACAACCTCACAACAGTGTTTAATATTAAACTCAGTTAATATTGATATCCATTTACGAATTTTAAAACCATACTGATAAGGAGAGACACAATGATTGTGAAGAATCCAGTATTTCATTCATTCACAAAAGATATACAGAGATTAGAAACATATACATTGTTCAAAAATTACAGTTTCTCCCCCTTAATCACCACTCCCCTTTAAACCTTCTTTCAGGAGAAACAAACAGAACAGAACACAACAAAACTATCATATCCACAGCAAAAAAATTAACAGGCAGCAGTTAGCAGCAAGCATCAGCAACAACCCAGCCAAACCATCAACAGAAACAGAAACTCCAGCAGCATCATCCAAATTTCTCCCCCTTTCTGGAAGGAGGTTTGGGTTCCCAAGTCCTTGAGTAATGCTTGTAAGCATCTTGGGATCTGGAGTGCAGCCAACTGAGTTTGTGATCCATCTCCAACTGAGTCTTCCGAATGCATTCCAGAAAATGATCCGCTTCATTTTGCATACGTTGCTGAGTAGCAACGTCCCTTTGTACCTCACCACATGTAAAATCAACATCCTTTGCCAATTGCCCCAGCTTCTCTTGGGTCTCTGATTTGAACATGCTCATCATGAGCATGTGAGACCGAACCTCTGAATTGAAAGCCTCCTGAGAGGCTTGCATGGAATTCAGTTTTTCCATAATTGCCACAGCATCAGAGCTGGACAAAGAGGACTGAGAAGAGGAGGGTTCAGAAGACACCAACCGAAACGGATTTGCTCGTTTACTTCGGGTTAGAGTGGAGGAATCAATGGAAGGTCGGGGATGAATGATCAATTCAGCCGGATCAGGGAGTACCCCCTGATGAATACACAAGTAAGTGATGAATATGCCAAAAGGAAGAGCTGCAGTCTTGGATTTTAAATTCCGAGACTGAAGGATCTGATGAAAGATGATGGAAGGAATACAGATACTTTCTCTGTTCCAAATGGCATGAAGAAGTCTTGCCCGAGAGTGAGAGATCTCTGAGTGATGATCAGATGGAACAAGAGAAGCACACACAAACAGATTCAAGATCCGGAGAAGATCTTGAAGAGAGCCATGAGGCATATAGTTGGGCTTATTCTTGATGGAAGTGGGAGCACCCTGAACTATTAGAGAAGGAATGATGGACTCCATAGGAGGATCAGTATGAGACTCAAAAAAGTTAAAGGAGGGAGAATCAACAAGAGGCAGTTCAAGAAGAGAGGAAATAAGCTCTTTCGATAAGTCGAAAGAGATTCCCCTGACATAGGCTTTGACGTAGCCTTGATTGGCAAGATGGAGATGATGAAGATTAGAGTAAAATTCTCGGACCAGGTCCGGATATGCAAAACCACCGAGTAAAGCAAATTTTTTCCTACCATTGTCCGAAAACAATGAGTAGAAAGGAGATTCAGAAAATGACTCAAGCTTGATGGCCCTTTCCAGAAGAAGTGGCCTGTGCTTGAAGAATTCATTGAAATCAGATAAACCATTCCCCACAAATGGTTCAGAAGAATGAGAAGGGGAAGGAGGTCTCACTGGAGGAGAAGAAATAACAGGAGAAGACCTCACAGGAGGAGACGATGTTGAAGGAGAATCAGTTCTCAACTTTCTCTTGAGAGGCATGATGAAAACAGAATGGAAGAGAAGGAGAAAACAGACAGAACCAACCAACAAACGATAAAGCCCTAATGGCTGAAAAATCTACCAAACCCTAGCTTAGAATAATGAAAGAAGACTACTGAACTAGGAAGCAGAAAATGAAGAAGCAGGATGAAGACAGTAAAAAAAATTTTACCTGAACAGTAGGCAGGAAGGAGGAAGGTGAAAGCGACAGCAGCACCGGGACACGACGCGAGAGGCGAGGGAAAACGAAGAGGGTGAAAAAGAACAGGGGTAAAAAATGACCGCAATTTCACCTATATATAGGCAAACAGAGTACGCTGCCAGCGAGCAACTGGCGACGTAGAAATGGGCAAGTGCCAGAGCAAGCAATACTAGAGAAGGCTACATGCACGCTTCTAGCGACGTAGAAGGTGCACATGCACACACAAAGAAAAACACAGATTAAAGGCAGAAATTTATAAAAGAGGTTTGAACTATTCTTCATGACAGCCTCATACTTCCAAACACAAAGCTAAGATTTTAGCTAAACCAAAAAAACATCCAGATAATCAACTTATTCAATCTAAGAAGTACTTATCACAAAACTGATCTTGAAGTACCTATCAAAGTTAATTCAGATGTGGTACATTTCATATCAAAGAGCAAAATTTCCTTCATGGTTTCTCATACTATAAATTTTCTTCAAGATATTAAGCACATATGCATATTAATGAATCAATGCTTGTGAGAAATGAGCAACATTTTTGACTTTTACACTTCATACATATAGAAGGCTATTTCAGTGTAAACAATCTTGAAAAGTATAGACATATCCCAACTTCATTTTGGTGGCTTTCGCACATCAGAGATAGGTAGCCTTTTCTGATCTCTTTTTCTTTTCTTTTTAAAGAAGGCATTGACCCTTAAAAAACCTGAGTTTACAGTTCATTCCAAGAATATACCTTCTTTCTCTTTTTCTTTTTGAGATTTACAGTGGCTTTCACTCTACTCTCTATGGCAGCCATTTCCAAAACTTTTCTTTTCATAAAGGTGATAGCCTATAGATCCCAAGCTTTACCACACAATAAGCTTCTATACGTAAAGGTGTTTCAGACAAAGTTGCTGGTTAGAAATAAGACATTTCTGTCAATATGCATAAACTCAATCTTCCTGAAAACAGATCTTAGTAATAAGAACACACAAATTCATTTTGAACAGATATGTAAGACATTTTACATCAAAATTAACTCAAAACAGAACCTGATTTTCAGTTTTGAGAGCATACTCCTAGGGATTTCCTAAGAGTTTCAAATCTGTTCTGATCTAAAGGTTTAGTAAAAATGTCAGCCAACTGTTTTTCAGTAGATATATATTCAATCATAACAGTTTTGTCTTCAATCAACTCTCTTATAAAGTGATGCCTGATATCTATATGTTTGGTCCTTGAGTGTTGAACAGGATTCTTAGAGATATTTATGGCACTTTGATTATCACAGAAGAGAATCATTTGATCTTGATCTAACCCATAATCTGATAACATTTGTTTCATCCAGATAAGTTGAGTACAACTGCTTCCTGCAGCAATATACTCAGCTTCAGCAGTACTCAGAGAAACACAGTTTTGTTTCTTGCTTAACCAGGCAATGAGATTATTCCCCATGTAAAAGCAACCACCAGAGGTGCTTTTTCTGTCATCCATACACCCAGCCCAATCAGCATCAGTGTATCCAGTAAGATGTGGGTTTGTCTCTTTGGAAAACCAGATTCCCAGATCAATAGTTCCATTAACATATTTTATAATCCTTTTTACAGCATTCAAATGAGATTCTTTAGGATTAGCCTGATATCTAGCACAAACTCCCACACTAAAGCTTATATATATTACGGTCGTGCCCTGCCCGTATTATTAATACGGGCACGCCGTGACCGTATATCAACTACAGGTATGACTAGACCGTAAACAAAATACGGTCATGACCAGTTTGGCTAGATTTTACACTTTTTTGACCTGTTTCAAATCCCAATAAATATTTTCAATTATTTTCTCATATTTAGTGCAATTTGGGGTGTCTACACACCCCCAGCATTCCAAATAATCAAAAAAATTAAAAATTAAAAAAATTAAATAAAAAGTCATGGGGCCCACTCTGGTGCCATGGCACCCCCAGGTGGGGCATATGCCCCATGTACCCCGAGGCTGCATGGGGCAACTGTTGGCACCCCCCGGGACGGGCATATAACCAATGCGCCTCGGCATGCATGGGGCAACTGTGGGCACCCCGGTGTACAATGGCACCCCCCGGGTGGGGCATATGCCCCATGCGCCACGGCATGCATGGGGCAACTGTGGGCACCCCGGGGAGCAATGACACACCTCGGGTGCCAAATTGCCCCCGGGGGGGCCGGGTGCCACGGGGCATCCAGGGGCACCACGAGGTGCCTTGCCACTCCAGGACACCAAACAATCAAAAAATTATAAAATAAAAAAATTTTAAAAAAAGTAATGGGGCCCACTCTTGGTGCCATGGCACCCTCCGGGTGGAGCATATGCCCCATGCACCCCGGGGACGCATGGGGCAACTGTTGGCACACCCGGGGTGCCAAAATGCCCTCGGGGGCGCTGGGAGCCACGGGGCATCCGAGGGCACCACGGGGTACCGTGCCACCCCCGACATTAAATAATAAAAAAATAGAAAATTAAAAAAGTTAAGAAAAAAGTCATGGGGCCCACTCTGGGTGCCTTGGCACACCCCGGGTGGGGCATATGCCCCATGCACCCCGGGGCCGCATTGGGCAACATGGGGCACCCAGGGTGCCATGGCACCCCCCGGGTGGGGCATATGTTCCATTCGCCCCGGCTCGCATGGGGCAACTGGGGGCACCCCTGGGCCATCGGGTGGCATGGGGCATCCGGGGCACCACGGAGTGCACTGCCACCCCCTGGATGACAAAAAGGAAAAAAAACTAAAAATCCGAAAAATTGAAAACAAAATGTCATGGGGCCCACCTGGGGTGCCATGGCACCCCCCGGGTGGGGCATATGTTCCATGCGCCTCGGCATGCATGGGACAACTGTGGGCACCCCGGGATGCCAGGGCTTCCCTCGGGTGCCAAAATACCACAGGGTGCCACGGGACATCCGGGGGCACCATAGGGCGCCGTACCACCCTCGAGATGCAAAAAAATAAAAAATAATAAACAAATTGAAAAAAAAAGTCATGGGGACCAACCAGGGTGCCATGGCACCCCTCGGTTGACGCATACACCCCATGTGCCCCCGCATTCATGGGGCAACTTTTGGCACCCCAGGGTGCGATGGCACCCCCCGGGTGGGGCATATGCCCCTTGCGCCCCGACAAGCACGAGGCAACTGTGGGGAGCCAAGGGTGCCATGGAACCCTCTGGGAGGGGCCTATGGCCCATGCGCCCCGGCATGCATGGGGCAACAGTTGAAACCCGGTGCCAAAATGCCTCCGGGGGCACCAGGTGCCACGGTGCATCCATGGGCACCACGGGGTGTTGTGCCACCCCGGGATGAAAAAAATCAAGAAAATAAAAAATTGAATAAATTGAAAAAAAAAAGTAATGGGGCCCACACCCCCCCCCCCCCCCCGGTGTGGGGCAAATGCCCCACAAGCCTCGGGGCCGCATGGGGCAACTGTGGGCACCCACGGTATCATGGCACACCTCGGGTGGGGCATATGCCCCATGCGCCCCGAAATTCATGGAGCAGCTTTTGGCACCCCGCGGTGCCATGGCAACCCCCTAGTGGGGCATACGCCCCATGCGCCCCAGCATGCATGGGCCAACTATGGGCACCCTAGGATGCCATGGCACCCCCCGGGTGGGGCATATGCCCCACGAACCCCGGCATGCATGGGGCAACTGTGGGCGCCCCCGGGTGCCAAAATGACCCTGGGGCCGCTGGGTGCCATGGGGCATCTGGAGGCAACACGAGGTGCCGTGCCGCCCTCGAGATGCCAAACAATCAATAAAATAAAACGTTTAAAAAATTGAAAAAAGGAGTCATGGGGCCCACCCGGGTTGCCGTGGCACCCCCCGGGTGGGGCATACGCCCCATGCGCCCCGGGGCTACATGGGGCAACTGTGGGCACCAAGGGTGCCATGGCACCCCCGAGTGGGGTATATGCCCCATGCGCCTCGGCATGCATGGGGAAACTTTTTACACCCCAGGGTGACATGGCACCCCCTTGTGGGGCATACGCCTCATGAGCCACGGCATGCATGGGGCAACTGTGAGAACCCCGGAGTGCCTTGGCACCCCCAGGGTGGGGCATATGCCCCACGTGCCCCAGCATGAATGGGGCAACTGTCGGCACCCCCAGGGTGGGGAATATGCCCCACGCGCCCCCAGATGCATGGGGCAACTTTGGGCACCCCGGGGTTCCATGGCACCCCCTGGGTGCCAAAATGCCCCCGGGGGCGCTGAGTGCCACGGGGAATCTTGGGGCACCACAGGGTGCCATGCCTGCCCCGGGAAGAAAAAAAATCAAAAAATAAAAATTGAAGAAATTGAAAAAAAAGTCATGGGGCCCACTCGGGGTGCCATGGCTCCCGCCGTGTGGGACATATGCCCCATACGCCCCGGGGGCGCATGTGGCAACTGGGGGCAGCCGGGGAGCCATGACAATCCCCAGGTGGGGCATATCCCCTATGCGCCCCGGCGCCGCATGGGGAAACTATGGGCACCCTGAGGTGCCATGGCACCCACCGTGTGGAAAATATGGCCCATGCGCCCCAGCATGCATGGGGCAACTGTGGGCACCCCCGGTGGCGCGGGGTGCCATGGGGCATCCGAGGGCAACACGGGGTGTCGGGCCGCCCCCGGGATTCCAAAAAATCAAAAAAAAATAAAAAAATTGAAAAAAAAAGTCATGGGGCCCACCCGGGTTGTCGTGGCACCCCCCGCATGGGGCAACTGATGGCACCAGGGGTGCCATTGCAACCCCCGAGTGAGGCATATGCCCCATGCGCCCCAGCATGCATGGGGCAACTTTTGGCACCCCTCGGTTGGGGCATATGCCCCATGCGCCCTGTGATGCATGGGGCAACTGTGGGCACCCCGGGGTGCCATGGATCCCCCTGGGTGAGGCATATTCCCCACGCACCCCAGCATGCATGGGGCCACTATTGCCACCCCCCGGGTGGATAAATGCCCCCGAGGGCGTCGAGTGCCACGGGGCATCTTGCGGCACAACGGGGTGCTGTGCCGGCCCGTGAAGCCAAAAAATAAAAAAATAAAAAATTGAAGAAATTGAAAAAAAAAAGTCATGGGGCCCACCCGGCGTGCCATGGCTCCCCTTGCGTGGGGAATATGCCCTATATCCTTGGGGCCGCATGGGGAAACTGTGGGCACTCGGGTGGGGCGTATGCCCCATGCGCCTCAATGCCGCATGGGGCAACTGTGGGAACCTGGGGTGCCATGGTAGCCCCCAGGTGGGGCATATGCCCCATGCACCCCGGCAAGCATGGGGCAACTTTGGGCACCCCTCGGTTGGGGCATATGCCCTATGCACCTCGGCATGCGTGGGGCAACCGTGGGAACCCCGAGGTGCCATGGCACGCCCCGGGTGGGGCATATGCCTCCTATGCCTCGGGGCCGCATGGGGCAACTGTGGGAACTCGGGGTGTGTAATACCCCAATATTTTCTACATGATTTTTTTTATTTATTTGGGCGAATAAACTTAAGAAGCTGTGTGTATGTAGGGAATCTCGGTGGGAGAGCATGCACCGAATCAAGGTTTTTCAAAACTCGTCGAGCGGCAATGTAAGTATAGTAAGTATAAATACTTAAGGAAATTAGATTCGTAGGTTTCGCAATACTCGCATACTTTGTGTTGAAGGTTTTCGGCTGGTGATCTAGGGTTTTGGATAGAAGAATACTGTGTGTTCGTAATCAAGGTTTTCAGAAGAAAAACCTCTTGCGAATAGAGGAGCAACTGGGTGACGATTGCGAATAGACGAGCGACTGGTTGGCGATCGACTGTGGGTTTTATTGTTCGATTAGTTGCTGTTACAGGGATTTAAGCATGCAAGAGGTGAGTAGCATCGTTTTAATCTGGGTTTTGGCTTTGATCAGTGAGTTTAGTCATATTGCATAAGTTTTTGGAAAATACAGTTTCGAATGTGAGTTTTTGGAATGATTTTTAGAGATAAATTTTAATGTTTTTAGAATAATTTTGAAACTTGTTTAAACGTCTTTTGGGGATAGTAGAAGGTTAGGAAAATTGTTACAGAGATAAAAAATTTAGTCCATCATGGAGTTTTCGCATTAACAGAGAGTTGAAACTCGTAGGGGGTGTCCGCCGGGTTGGCGCCTACGTAGCGCCAACTATTTTAGTCGGCGCGAGAATTAAAAATAGTTCTCGCCGAGCTCGCGCTCATCTCACGCCGAGTAGTTTAGTTAAGCGTGAGATGCATTTTCCTTACCGTTGATGTGCGCACTGCGGAAACGGCGCACGGGAAAGTTCGGAGTCGCCACCACCTGATGGGATGCAGGCGGACACCTCGGTGCCTAATCTTGTCTATTTTGGGCTTTCGTCTGCGGCTTGAGATTCTAAGTAGGGTCTCGGTTGTGATCTGGGGAAGTCCGTAGACACCCCAGACCACTCCGTCGAATGACAGGTCCCGTGGGTTCCCCGGTTTGAGTCAACTTACTTTGGTTCTCACCCGATTCCTGATCTATCATGCAACTTGGTTAAGTCTGGCGGGACCACCTGATTGGTGTGGGTCCCTTTAATTGATTTTATCTTGCTTAATTTAGGTAATCTGAGTTTGACTAGGTGGGCCCTGTTGGAAAGCCCACGGTTTCCTTGGTGGACTGGGGTAAGCCCACGTATCCCATGTGGGCCTCTGTTTAAGCCTGGGAGGCCCTTTGGGCTTAGGTTTAAATGAATTGATATTACTTAACTGTTCAAGTTGAGGCTTAAGTGATTTTCATGCAACAAGTGGGTCTGCATTGGTTTGCGGGCCACTGGGTGGGCCCCCATGGCGGTTGCCAAAATATTTTTAGATTGTCTTATTTAAATTTGCCAAGGTGAGTTGGATATTGGGCTTGGGGCCCATAGTCTAATTTTGGGCTTGAAAGCCAGTTCTTTGAGGTTTAGGGTTTACACCCTTCCTTGGCTTGGTTGGTGGGCTTTAGCGGGCCCGATAGGCCCTTGCCCTTGGTGTTAGCCAAACCACACAATTCAAACATCATTTCCACAAGGCAAGGTTCGGGTGGGCCGCATTGGGTTTGGCCCATCCGATTCGGTTAGTTAGTTTCACTTAGCTTGCTTAGGTTGCATGCTTAAATTCCTTTACGTCTGCCGGGCTTGGTGGGCCCCATTGGAAGGCCAACTACTGTTCCGAGTTGGACCGGCGGTCCATGTACCATGTTGGGTTTCCGGGTGACCTGGAAACCCTATTGGTTCACTTGGTTTAGTGTAAACCTCACCCAAATTCAACCAGGATCAAAGAATATGCAAAAATGGCATTTCTGCCATTTAGCCGACCATAAAGGTCGGCTACACCCTCATCTTAATGTATTCGACTATCATGGTCGGCTACAAGCTAGCCATGGGTGATCCAACCTGAGTTGTCGGATCACCCTCAATTGGCCTTTTTCGGGATTTTGGCCCTGGGGTGGTTCTTGTGGGTTTCCTAGGAGTCTTTTACAAGTCATGTGGGCCCCTGAGAGGGCCCACATTGGTTCCAGTAGAGGGGAAACCTCCACTTTGACCACCCTTTATTGTTTTCCACAGCAAAGGAAAGAGAGGGAGGGGGAGATCTACTGCTGCATACATCCCAAACAAATAAAATCCAAGTGCAAGCTCACTTGATTTGCTCCCCACAGCAAGGAGGCTTGTACATGCAATCATGGCAACCAAGCAATTGGGTATATCATGTGTATCAATCAAAAGCAACTTACCAACAAATGCTGCAGGTGCTAATAACAGCAGCCCTTAAGAAGGGTTAAGCATGCTAAAAATGGATGAGGAACAACATACAATCTGTGGGTAAAGGGGGCCTTCATGCATGGCTCTTATGGGCTAATACTGGGGGTGGTTTTGCGCTCCCCAACCTGCTGGGATAGCAGCAAACAGTGAGGGTTTGCTGCTGTCCCCAGCAGCAACTCACTAAGGTCCTGGCAAGGGGTGTTGGGGGGTTAAACTACTGGGTACAACAGCCATTGAAGGGGCTCATGGGGGTTCCTAAGTGGCTCAAACAGCAGGTCCTGGTGGCACGGCAGTAGCTAATCGGGACGCATGTTAATACACACAAAAAAAACAGCAAGCACCAGTCATCAATAAATCTCTTACAAACGGCTCAATAAGAAAACTTATGCTCCGATATACACACGAAGGCACCTTAGGGCTGGGGGATAAGCACATGGTCACGCCCTTGGCTCCAACGACCGCCATGAATGAGGCTTGGAGGGTGCTGTCCCGCACCCAAAGAATGCATGCACATATATGAAAACAGTAGCTGGCCCATATCTACACTTGATCAACCATGCGAGAACAGCAAAAAGAGAGAAATACTCACGGGATACTAGCATGCATGACGCTACAACCATTAAACAAAACAGCAATCCTATGTATGCAAGAGCAACACCGAGGTGGCCTAGCAGGCATCACTTATAACTTCCGTCTAAAATCTGATCCCATGGCTCATGCTCATGCAACAAGAAGAAAGAGAAAAGAAAGAAAGAAAAAAAAAACATCTAGAGAAGGGGAAAGGAAGGGGGTTTACATGGGGATACATTGGAACACATGCTAATGGGGAACATGCTCCCTCCTTTAATGGAATAAGCTACTATCAAGAACACAAAAAAAACATGCTGGACCTAAACTTGTAGACCCTTAAAAAGACTTGTGAAAGCTTCCCTTACACTCCCTTAGAACCACACGACCCTCCCATCTCTCTCTTGGAGATTTTCTCATGACAAGATGAAGAACAAGGCATGAAGCTCCCATGAAAATAACTCAAAACAGGCTAAAGGCCACATCCTCTTAAAAAAATCATGCAAAAGAGTTCATTTTTATATATGTAAGAGAGAACGTGGTGAGGGGTGATACTTGGGGGTTCTAAGACTCTTGCACAAGGTGTGTGGGCTCCTCTTGAAGTTCCTCCAGAAGCTGGAAAGTCCCTTTGCTCCACCAACAGCAGCCAAGCTTTTCCTTGCTTGAGTGAAGATGGAGAAGAATGGAGGAAGGAGGGGTGGGAATAGCTTGGGATGATCAAGGTGGTGATGGGAGCAAGGAGGGTTGGAGAGGAGAGTGTTCGGATGAGCAAAAGTGGGGCAAGGAGGTCCAAGACCAATAAGATGAGCCAACCCCAAGAATGGGGGCTGCTGGCCCCTTAAATAGACTTCTTTAATGTATCCAACCACTTGTATCCGATATTAAATATCGGATACAAGACATAATGATTTGAAAATTCAATGTGGCCGCGAAATTGTCGGGCGTCCGGCGCGAATCTCGCTGACTGATCTCCTTGTAGCCGATGAATAGTGTCGGATATGCACAGAGGCATGTATATCCGACATATTTGGTCGGATACAAATCAAAAAAATTACGGATTTGCCCCTCGACTTGACCGATTTGACTGATTTGACCGATTTGACACTTTTGGATATCTACGGATTGCCCCTGCGAATTTTGGTTTAGCCCCTGAGATATTTGACAATTTTTGGATATTTGAGATTTAGTCCCTGAGATATTTTGCTGCGTTTCTTGCCACATGCGCAGTTTCTGCGCCACGTGTGCAGTTTCCAGTTTTGCTGCTTGAAAACTTTGGCAGCTCATATCTCCTTCATCCGAACTCCGATTTGAGCAAACTCAGTTGTGTTAGAACCGTATCGGAGCCCTATATCCAATGACATAGGGCTAAGCATGTGGCACAGGGTTCGACAAAAAGTCAACTTTCGGCTCACCCTCGAGTTTGACTGGCCTGCAGAACCTTCATCCGAACTCCGATTCCAACAAACTCAGTTGCGTTGGAACCGTGTCGAGATTCTCTATCCATTGAGATAAAGCAAGGTGGCCAATTATCACTTGATCAAAAAGTCAATTTTTGACCCCTCAGGGTTTGACATTTTAGCCAAGTTTTGCATTTCCGGCTCTTCTGGGAGCGCAAAAATGAGGTGCTTACAACTAAGTTCGTGCCTATCTCTCGCCTAGTTCATTTGGAGTTAGTGCGACATGTATTTGTATGACTGAGTTCTCACCGACCTCGCGCCAAGCGCCAGAGGTCAACGCAACCCCTAATACTTTGCCGAAATGGGTTTTTGATCAAATTAAGCAAGAGTTTGATATTTGGAGGTTTCAATCACTTAGAAAATGACTTGTTTAGGTTCTTAGAAATACTATTACCTGTTCAAACACCCCCGAGATTATTAAGTGGAATTATTGGTAATCCTTAGGAGTTTCCGAAGTGAATTTTAAGGGCTATCGGTAGGTTATGTTATTGTTCCTAACACTATGAGTTCATGATTTATTTCTCTTTTGTTATACACTCGTTCTTGATTGAGAAATTGCTTAATCTGGATTTTACTTGATTGCAAGTTCTGAAATGTGTTTGTAAAGTTTATCTTGGTGTGAGTAAATGGGATTTATTACCAATGGTCTTGTGTTATGAGATTTGAGTAAATACTGAAAGTACATGAGGTACTGTTCTGGTCTATAGGGACACGTGGTGAGCTGTGTTGTGTTATACATAATGTTGAACATATTGATTTATTGTGATGTTAGAGTTGAGATTATACGATGGTTTTCTGTCTTGGTTTAGCTTGTCCTGGATCCATGCTTAAGCTTAGTAATGTGATGGTATTGTTGGTTGTTTTAATTTCATGGCATTGTGTGTTGCCACGACCGGTGTAGAGCAGCCAGAAACCCTGAGTAGGCCTGGTTGTCCATGCCGAAACCCGGGGAGTAGGCCGGCATTGGATGACAAAACCTTGAGTAGGCCGTCATTTCAGAGTTTCCGAAACCCTGAGTAGGCTGGAACTGTGTACATGGAGGTGTAGAGTATCTACTTGGCATGTTAATTAATCAACTTAACAATAGTCATGACATTGACCATTTCAAAGTGTTGTCGGTATTGTTATTGAAATATGTTTGGAAACTATTATTTGTTTTGGATTTAAACTTGGAAATGGTATTGGTTGCTTTAATCGTACTGGTTATTTATCGATGCATAATTTGAACTGTTGTTAACTATTTCTGCATGCATATGCTACTCACTGAGATATTCATATCTCACTCTGTTGTTTTTGTTTTGTTTTCAGATACTTGAGGTGAGGTGACTACTGGGGTAGATCCGACTGAGACATATAGGGAGGAAGATTATTATTACATTCCTTAGACCTGTAGGTTATTTTTGAATTGACACTTTTGAATTAATTAAATTTTGGAAGTGTAATAAAGTAGTTCGAGGTTGAACCATTTGATCTTAATTAAGTTGAATATTGAATTCTTAGATAAAATATGATTGTGCACTCTGATATGGTTTAGTTTAGATGATTATCCAGCGATCACAATTCTTTAAGATCCATACCTAACACTTCATGAGACGTGTTATACCTTTATTGAACAACACGGATCCGGCACGTTACAGGGTGCCATGGCAACCCCCAGGTGGGGCATATGCCCCATGCGCCCTGGCAAGCATGGGGCAACTTTTGGCACCCCCCGGGTGGGGCATATGCCCCATGTGCCCTGGCATGCGTGGGGCAACTGTGGGCACCCCCCAGGTGGGGCATATGCCCCATGCGCCCCGGCATGCATGGGGCAACTGTGGGCACCCCCGGGTGCAAAAATTCCCCCGGTGGCGCCGGGTGCCACGGAGCATCCGGGGGCAACACAGGTGCTGTGCCGCCCCCAAGATGCTAAAAAATTAAAAAATTAAAAAAAAAGTCATGGGGCCCACCTGGGGTGTCGTGGCATGGGGCATATGCACCATGCGTCCCGGGGCCGCATGGGGCAACTATTGGCACCAAGTGTGCCATGGCACCCCCCAAGTGGGGCATATGCCCCATGCGCCCTGGCATGCATGGGGCAACTTTTGGCACCCCCGGATGGGGCATATGCCCCATGCTCCCCGACAGCATGGGGACTCTATGGGCACCCCGGAGTGCCATGAAACCCCCCGGATGGGGCATATGCCCCACGCACCCCGGCATGCATGGGGCAACTGTGGGCATCGCGGGGTGCCATGGCACCCCCCGAGTGCAAAAATGCCCCCCGGGGCGCCGGGTGGCACGGGGCGTCCTAGGGCACCACGGGGTGCCTTGCCAGCCCCGTGAAGCAAAAAAAATAAAATTAAAAAATCGAAGAAATTGAAAACAAAAAGTCATGGGGCCCACCTGGCGTGCCAGAGCTCCACGCGCTTTCGGAATATGCCCTATATGCCCCGGGGCCGCATGGGGCAATAGTGGGCACCCGGGGTGCCATGACACCCCCCGGGTGGGACATATCCCCCATGCACCCCGGCATGTGTGGGGAAACTGTGGGCACCCCGGGGTGCCATGGCACCCTCAGGTGGGGCATATGCCCCATGTGCCCCGGCCTGCATGGGGCAACTATGGGCACGCCCGGGTGCCAAAATGCCCCCGTGGGCGCCTGGTGCTACAGGGCATCCAGGGGTACCACGGGGTGCTGTTCCGCCCCTAGGATGCAAAAAAATAAAAAAATAAAAAATTGAAAAAAAAAAGCCATGGGGCCAACCCAGGGTGCCACGGTGCATCCGGGGGTACCGTTGTGCCGCGCTACTCCCGGGATGCAAAAAAATCAAAAAATTTAAAAAATTGAAAAAAAAAGTCATGGGGCCCACCCAGGGTGTTGTGGCACCCCCCAGGTGGGGAATATGCCCTATGCGCCTCAAGCCTCATGGGGTAATTGTGGGCACCCGGGGTGCCATGGCACCCCCCGGGTGGGGCATATGCCCCATGCACCCTAGCAAGCATGGGGCAACTTTTGGAACCCCCGGGGTGGGGAATATGCCCCAAGCGCCCTGGCTTGAATGGGGTAACTGTGGGCACCCCGGGGTGCCATGGCATCTCCCGGGTGGGGTATATGCCCCACGCTCCCCGGCATGCATGGGGCAACTGTGGGCACCCCAAGTTGCCGAAATGTCCCCGGGGGCGCTGGCTACCATGGGGCATCCTTGGATGCCATGGTGCAATGCCAGCCTCAGGAAGCAAAAAAATGAAAAAAATAAAAAGTTGAAGAAATTGAAAAAAAAAAGTCACGGGGCCCACCCGGGTTGCCATAGCTAACCCCGCGTGAGGCATATGCCCCATGTTCCCTAGGGACGCCTATGGCAACTTTGGGAACCCAGGGTGCCATGACACCCCCCAGGTGGGGCTTATGCCCCATGTGCCTCGAAGCCGCATGGGGCAACTGTGGGAACCCTGGTTGCCATGGCACCCCCCTGGCGGGGCATTTGCCCCATGCGTCCCAGCATGCATGGTGCAACTTCTGGCACCCACCGGGTGGGGCATACGCCCCATTCTCCCCGACAAGCATGGGGGCAACTTTTGGCACCCCCTGGGTGGTGCATATGCCCCATGCGCCCCGACATGCATGGGGCAACTGTGGGCATCCCAGGGTGCCATAGCACCCCCCAAGTGGGGCATATGCCCCATGCGCCCCAGCATGCATGGGGCAACTGTGAGCACCCCCGAGTGCAAAAATGCCCCCGGGGGTGCCAGGTGCCACGGTGCATCCGGCGCAACACGGGGTGCCGTGCCGCCCTCGGGATGCCAAAAAATCAAAAAAAAATTGAAAAAGTTGAAAAAAAAAGTCATGGGGCCCACCCAGGGTGCTGTGGCACCCCCCCATGGGGCAACTGTGGGCACCAGGGGTGCCATGGAACCCCTCAAGTGGGGCATATGCCCCATGCGCCCCGGCATGTATGGGGCAACTATGGGCACCCCGGGGTGCCATGGCACCCCCCTGTAGGGGTATATGTCCCACGTGCCCCGGCATGTATGGGGCAACTGTGGGCACCCTGGGGTGCCAAATTGCCTCCGGGGGCGCCGGGTGCCACGGGGAATCCTAAGGAACCACGAGGTGCCTTGCCTGCCCTATGAAGCCAAAAAATGAAAAAACAAATTTAAGAAATTGAAATAAAAGTCATGGGGCCCACTCGGGTTGCCATGGCTCCCCCCGCGTGAGGCATAAGCCCCATGTGCCCCGCGGCCGCATGGGGCAACTTTGGGTACCGGGGGTGCCATGACACCCCCCGGGTGGGGCATATGCCCCATGCGCCTCGGGGCCGCATGGGGCAACTTTGGGAACCCGGGGTGCGATGGCACCCCCCAGGTGCGGTGGCACCCCCCAGGTGCGGCATATGCCCCATGCGCCCCGGCATGCATGGGGCAACTTTTGGCACCCTGGGGTGCCATGGCACCCCCCAGGTGGGGCATATGCCCCATGCACCCCGGCAAACATGGGGCAACTTTTTGCACCCCGGGGTGCCATGGCACCCCCCAGGTGGGGCAAATGCCCCATGCGCCCAAACATGCATGGGGCAACTGTGGGCACCCCCCAGGTGAGGCATATGCCCCATGCACCCCGGCATGCACGGGGCAATTCTGGGCACCCCAGGGTGCCATGACACCCCCCAGGTGCAAAAATGCTCCCAGGGGCGCCGGATGCCACGGGCCATTCGGGAGCACAACGGGGTGCCGTGCCACCCCGGGATGCCAAAAAATCAAAAAAATAAAAAATTGAAAAAAAAAAGTCTAGGGGCCCACTCGGGGTGCCATGGCACCCCCCCCGGGTGGGGCATATGCCTCATGTACCCCGAGGCCGCATGGGGCAACTGTGGGCACCCTAAGGTGCCATGGCACCCCCTAGGTGGGGCATATACCCCATGCGCCCCGGCATGCATGGGGCAACTCTGGGCACCCCTGGGGCGCCGGGTGCCGCGGGGCATCCAGGGGCACCACAGGGTGATGTGCCACCCCCGGGATTCCAAATAATCATGAAAATAAAAAATTAAAAAAAAGTTATGGGGCGCACTCTGGCTGCCATGGCACCCACCGGGTGGGGGATATGCCCCATGCACCCCGGGGCCGCATGGGGCAACTGTTGGCACCCGGGGGTGGCAAAATTCCCCCAGGGGCGCCGGGTGCCACGGGGCATCCGGGGGCACCACGGGGTACCGTGCCACCCCCGGGATGCCAAAATATCTAAAAAATAAAAAATTGAAAAAAAAAAGTCATGGGTCCCACCCGGGGTGCCATGGCACCCCCCCTCCCCCAAGTGGGTCATATGCCCTATGCGCCCCGGATTCGTGTTGTTCATTAAAGATATAACACGTCTCACGGAGTGTTATGTATGGGCCAACGACTCATGTGATCGCTAGATTAATCACACAAGTTTTGCAAATCAGAGTGCATAAATCAACTATCTACTAGGTAGCGTGGAAAAGTATTTGATTAACGTGCCATCAAACCACAATCAGGATCTCCTTTTTACATTTCCCGAAATCAATCAAGTCAATATTTCAATCAAGAATAACCTACTAGTCCATGGGATGTTGAAATAGTCCTCCTCCCTATAAGTGTCAGTAGGATCTACCCAGTAGTCGCCTCACCATTAGTATCTTAAAACAAAACAAAAGCAAAACGAGTGAGATACGAATATCTTAGCAAATAGGACGTGCATGCAAAATAGTTATATCAGTTCTAAGATATTCCACGATAAATAACGAGCACAAGGAACCCGGAGAAATACAATCGAGAATCCAAAATCAGCATGATTCCAATATCAGTTTTAAACAAGTGACCAACAGCAATAACAATAAATAACCGAATGGTCAATGTTATGCCTCTCGCTTAAATTGGTCAATCAACATGTCAAGGCGACATCCACACCTCCATGTACACAGTTCCGACCTACTCAGGGTTTCATCTTCCAATGTCGGCCTGCTCCCGGGGTTTCGGCATTGACAACCAGGCCTACTCAGGGTTTCTGGCTTCTCTACATCGGTCGTGGCAACTCACAAGGCCATGCAATTACACCAATAAAGCAATACCATTACATTACTAAGCTTAGTCTAGGATCCGGGACAAGCTAAACCAAAACATAATACTCAATGCATAAACTCACCTCTAGTAACAAAATACACCAAACTCTGGTATCACCATTAAATAAACAAACCAAACTTATCACGGGTCACTCAGGACCAAACAGGAGCTCATGGAACTTCACATGATATTCTAAAACAAAGAACATTAGTCAAAACCTTTTGTATAATCATTTACTCAATGCAAAGCCATTGTTTATAAATTCTGCCCAACACATTACAATCTGATAAAACTCCGGTTAAACTATATCACAAACTGGAAATTAACAGTAAAACATGAACTAAACCAAACCAAGCACACCTGGTACTAAACCAGCAACTAAACTACCCACAAGCCTTTAAATTCTGACTTTTAACCCTCATAAATCCTCCCAACAATTAATGGAATAATCTCAGTAGATTTTGACCACTTAATAACATTTCCAGCATCTTAATTCAACTCCTAGGTAGATGTTTGTACCATTTGATTTGACAAAATAAGCTCAAAATAGTCAGCCGCACATCACCTGGGAATTTGGTGGGTGCGCTGACTTCAAACCAGTAGGCGCCAGGTCAGCGGCAAGTCAGCGCATCCTATTTTTGTATAGCCGCTGAGTGCCGCTGGGCATACCCCCAATTTTTCCCCGACAGTGATTTAAGTCTCTGTTAATTCAATTCCTCCATGTCTGACCTAAAACTAACTTGCTACAACCCCTAATCTATACTCCCCACACCTCTAATAGCCATTTTAACCCAATTTGAAATTAATTACAACAACATACATGCTTCGAATCGCAAATTCATTCTAAAACTCAGTTCAGTAGCTAATAAATCACACAACAAATAACTTCGGTTAATCTAATGTATTCGGCTTCAACACACGGAGTAAAAGTGATGCTACTCACATGAGATATGCTCCAATCCCTGAAACTTCAACTCCAGCAACCGAATGGTTCAGATCTCGATTCCGCCCCCAATTTCTCCTCTGATCGGACAATAATTTCTACAGGGAATACCAAATCTGATTAGATCTGATTCACAAGTCGATCCTCCTATGATTTCTCACAATGAGAGATCAACTATTACTAACCTGAACACTCGATGATCGGAAGGGAAGCTAGCCGAAACCTTTGAAGTCGCTCAATCCAGCAGCTTCACTTGGCCTTCGATCAAATCTTCCTCCACTTCAAATTTCGTTCGGACAGCAACACAAAACTTCTGCCCTTCCCCAGTGGCTCTAGTTGTACTCCGGCTGCAACTTCTTCAAGAGCTCAATGTGTGCGAAACCTACACACTGAAATGAGAGGAGTATTTATACTCGCCCCCCCCCCCCCCTTTTGCGCTCAACTAACTTAATTCCCGATTCGCTGGTGCTCACCCATGCCACACCCTACATGAACAGTTCCCTTAGCCATTCGATCCACTGACTTGCTTCTCCACTTAATCACCGACATTAGTATCCTTTAAAACAATCGAATTTAAATAATATGATAATTCCACTTATTATTAACAACACTACTAACCTTAATTTATTTCTCTCCGCACTTAAGTTATCGAAATCACCAAATTACTCTTGCTTCTCGGATATCTGAAAATTTTGCCAATATAGACTTATTAATTCTCATAAACAATAATCACTGAAACTAGGGTTTTACACCGCATGAGGCAACTGTGGGCACCCGCAGTGCCATGGCACCCCCCAGGTCGGGCATATTCCCCATGCGCCCTGGCATGCATTGGGAAACTTTTGGCACCACGGGGCGCCATGGCACCCCCTGGGTGGGGCATATGCCCCATGCACCCCGAGGCCGCATGGGGACCTTGTGGGCACCCGGGGTGCCGTGGCACCCCCCGGGTGGGGCATATGCCCCATGCGCCCCGGCATGCATGGGGCAACTTTTGGCACCCCGGGTGGGGCATATTCCGCATGTGCCCCGGCATGCAAGGCGCAACTGTGGTCACCCCGGGGTGCCATCGCACCCCCCGGGTGGGGATATGCTGCATGCGCCCCGGCAAGAATGGGGCAACTGTGGGCACCCCAAGGTGACATGACACCCCCTGGGTGCCAAAATGCCCCTGGAGGCGCTGGGTGCCACAATGCATCTGGGGGCACCACGGGGTGTCGTTCCGCCCCCAGGATACCAACAAATCAAAAAAATAAAAAATTGAAAAAAAAGTCATGGGGCCCACCCGGGGTGCCATGGCACCCCCCGAGTGGGGCATATGCCCCATGCGCCCCGGGGCCGCTTGGGACAACTGTGTGCACCCGGGGAGCCATGGCACCACCCAGGTGGGGCATATGCCCCATCCGCCCCGGCATGCATGGGGCAACTTTTGGCACCCCCAAGGAATGTGAAACCCCAAATTTTCAGTAAATAAATAAATAATAATTAAATATGAATATGTTGAATGTCAATATATTTGTAAAAATAAATTAGAGAATAAACTTGGAAATTTCGGAAGAAATTGACTGGGTAGATGTGAAAATATTAAGAGAAGGGTATTTCGGTCAATTCACATTAATTATCGGTAAATAATTAAATGCATTAATTAAAATTGTTATTAGACTTGAGAAATAATAATAGATTTAAATTGGGGTTTAGATTGTCTATTAACAATGATATTTAAACACAAACACGCGTTTTCCGTAACGCATAACCGCCGAGGAGCGCCTAGGAGAACGTGGTTGGCGAACTTAAGCGTCCAAGCTTAAAAGCAAGCGCTTAGTTGGCGAACTTAGGCGTCCAAGCTTAAAAGCAAATTTTAAAGGCTTGTAATGATTACGAGCCTAAACCATAATTATTTCTCTTTATTTAAATGAGTAAAAACTAAAGTTTAAATACGTTCTTTTTATTTTATTGACTTAAACTAAAACCTAAATATTATCATTTGTCTTTTTGACCCTCACCAAACTTTAACTAACTTGAAAAGCTTAACCTAAACCTAATTAGATTGTTTACGTACATTAGTCTTTCACTAAATCTAAATTTTAATAACTTTTGATAATTTAACCAAAGCTTAATTAAATCCTAATACTTTAAAACGACCCACATATATTATTAAACAATTGAATTTTTATATTAATGTAATTAATACATTATTAGAACCGCACTTTAGCGTGCATGTTATGCGTTCAATTTCCGGTGTAATTAAATATATGTCTAACACTTAATCGGGATGTCACATTAATCATATTTTCTGTACTGAACAAAATATTATTATTAATTTACTGAAGAACCGTTGTTGGAACGAGACTAGGGATTATCAAATAAAAATGAACCAAATATGTTATACATAATATTGAAATTGAGAATTGTTTGTATATTGGCTTGGTGGCCAGTTGTATTGACAACCTGCTTGGTGGCAGAGATATATTTATTTTACCTGCTTGGTGGCAGAGATTATTACCTGCTTGGTGGCAGAGATTATAACCCGCTTGGTGGCGGAGACCCTAACCCGCTTGGTGGCAAAGACCTTAACCCGCTTGGTGGCGGAGACCCTAACCCACTTGGTGGCGGAGACCCAACCCACTTGGTGGCGGAGTGGCGGAGACATTACCCGCTTGGTGGCGGAGACATTACCTCCTGCGGGAGAGACATATTTCCTCCTGTGGGGCAGATGTATTTCCAATGGATTGCATCATACAAGAGAGGTACCTCATGTGGGGAAGATGTGATTATGCGTGATTGCATCCCACATGGGAAATGGGTGTGTGAGTTACCACTGAAAGGTGAGGAAGCTATCTCATACGGTAGAGGTAGATGCTGTGTGTCCACATCCTGCGGTCAAGTTATGCTACCTCCTACGGGGGTACCTGTAGTCGTAGAGATGTGCATTCTCCTGCGGAGTTAGTGTGGATACTATGTGTTTACGTCCTGCGGCAGAGGTAGGTTACTACCTGAAGGTGGACTTCTACTATTGATTATATGATTGATTCTGAGATTGATTGATCGGTTTAGACATATATAACGAGATTGTTTATTTAAATGAAATGCTTAAATGTCAAAATTGTACAAAACTGCTAAGACTTAGTTTAAATTGTTAAAAATTGGATATTATGGAATTATGAAATAAGGGTTAAATTGTTCTTAAGAAAATACAAAATAAAATAAATTGAAACCAGGTACTTATGACTTATAATACATTTCTCTAATAATTGAAACGAAATTTACATAATAAACTTTCTTTATTTAGAGTACTGTTTTGAGAATGGTTTTATATTGTGATTAATCGTTTACCTTACCGACTGTGATTACTTGATTATTTTACTGAGCATGAAACCACTATTATTTTCCCTATCTATATAAATTGTTTTCTACATGCATAGTGTTACCTACTGAGATATTCATATCTCACCCCTACTTATATTCTACTTTTCAGGATGTCTTGGAGAGGACGACACGAGTTAGACTGATAGTGGACTTAACATCTAGAAAATCCTAAAGACAAGTGTAGGACATTTTATATAGTTGTATTTATCCTCTTGGATTAATAGTAGATGATCTAGAAGGATTTACGAGTTAGTTAAATTTGTAGTTGCATTTCATTTGATAAATTGATGTAATAGAAAGGTTCAGTTCTAATGATTAATGTAAGCTTCCTAGCACTCTGATAAATCTTAGTTCTTTATCTCTTTATCCTTTTGAGCTGATTGTAATGTACCACAACTTAATGCCTTGATCCGAGTCAGAAAAAAAAGGAAAAAAAACGACCCGAATTCGGGATATTACATGGGGCATATGCCTCATGCGCCCCGGCATGCATGGGGCAACTGTGGGCACCCCGGGGTGCAATGGCACCCCCCGTGTCGGGCATATGCCCCTTGCACCCTGGCATGCATGGGGCAACTGTGGGCACCCTGGGATGCCATGGCACCCCCCGGGGGCACCGGGTCCCAAGGTGCATCCGGGGGAACCATGGGGTGCCGTGCCACCCCCGGGATTTGAACAAATTTAAAAATTAAATATTGAAAAAATAGAAAAAAAAGGTCATGGAGCCCACCGAGGGTGCCATGGCACCCTCCGGGTTAGGCATATGCCCCACGAGCCCCGGGGCCCCATGGGGCAACTGTGGGAACCCGGGTGGGGCATATGCTCCATGTGCACAGGCATGCATGGGGCAACTTTTGGCATCCCGGGGTGCCATGGCATCCCCTGGGTGGGGCATATGCCCATGCCCCTCGGCATGCATGGGGCAACTGTGGGCACCCGGGGTGCCATGGCACCCCCCAGGTGGGTCATATGCCCCATGCGCCCCGGCATTCATGGGGAAACTTTTGGCACCCCGGGGGGCCATGGCATAAGCCCCATGCGCCCCGACATGCATGGCAACTGTGGGCACACTGAGGTGCCATGGCACCCCTTGGGTGGGGCATATGCCCCATGCGCCCCGACATGAATGGGGCAACTGTGGACACCTCGGGGTGCCATGGCACCCCCCCGGGTGCCAAAATGCCCCCGAGGTGCCATGGGGCATCCGGGGGCACCAAGGGTACCGTGCTGCGCCTAGGATGCCAAAAAATCTAAAAAATAAAAAATAGAAATAATTGAAAACAATAGTCATGGGGCATACTCGGGGTGCCATGGCACCCCCCCCGGGTGGGGCATATGCCCCATGTGCCCCAGCATGCATGGGGCAACTGTGGGCACCCAGGGGTGCCAAAATGCCCCAACGGGCGCCGGGTCCCACGGGGCGGTGCCGTGCCGCCCCTGGGATGCCAAAAAATCAAAAAATAAAAAATTCAAAAACAAAAGTCATGGGGCCAACCCGGGGGGTGCCATATGCCCCATGCGCCCCGGCACCGCACGGGGAAGCTGTAGGCACCCGGGGTACCATAACACCCCCCGGGTGGGGCATATGCCCCATGCACCCCGGCATGCATAAGGCAACTGTGGCCACCCCGGGGTGCCGTGGCACCCCCCAAAAAAGGCATATTCCCCATGCTCCCCGGCATCCATGGGGCAACTGTAGGCACCCCGTGGTGCCATGGCACCCCCGGGGTGCCAAAATTCCCTCGGCGGCGCCAAGTGCTATAGACACCCCAAAATTGCACGATTTTTTATAAATCTTGAAGGAGAGAAATATTATTGGAATTTTTAATTCTTTGCATTGGGTTTGAGATCCTTAACCCATTTGAATCCAAAACCACAAAGGAAAAGGCCTGAATTAAACCTTTTGTGCAAAGTCAAACTTTTTCCGGTTGAATTTTGTTGACTTTTGACCCCAAAAAATGAAATATTTTTTAAAGCAACATTTCAAGATAATTTTTCCTGGTAATCAGGTTTTTAGCAATGTTATTACATAAATGAATTTTTTGAGATTTTAAATCTTGACGAATACCTTCGTATTAACATATTGAACCTTTTTACCAGACCTGAAAAACCGGAATTTTGCCTTGAATTGAAAAGTTGACTTTTTATTCACTTGGAATTTGGTTCTCAAACTATTTTTAATGGATTCAAATGGGAGGGGTGTTTGCTTATTTACATGTAATATCTTAAGAAAATGGAGATTAAAAAATACGATGACATTTACTTAAATGATATTATATGTAAATAAGTATTGCTTGTGTTAAAATTCAGATAAAAGCTTCTTTCCTTGTATCTGATGTTAATGTTCGAATACAAAACATCTTTATTGTATCCGACAGATAATGTCAGATACAAAACATCTTTATTGTATCCGACAAATAATGTCGGATACAAAGAGTTTTGTTTGTATCCGACCTGAGTTGTCGGATACAAGTGTTTTGCTCAAACAATAAGAAAATTCCGAGGGTTTTCACTTTTTTACTGTTTTACCTTTGTTTAAGAAGTGGAAATCTCGAAAATAGCCTTAGGGTTTAAGTTGGGGGATTCTAAGCACATCCTTGTATCTACCATTAGGGTTTCCCCTAACCCTAGCCTTTGCCTATAAATAGGAGGCCTCTCCTCAAGCAAATGGCCAAGAATTTTTTAGAAGAGTTGGAGATTGAAGAGCTCCAAGTGAAGAAGGGAAACCTCTGCCCCATTGCTTCCAGCACCCCCCAGGTAAGCCTAAAACCCCTCTTCCTTTATGTTCTTAAATTCTAGAATTAGATCCTTCTTCTACCTTTCTGTAGAATAATGGCCTATTGATTGTATATGCAACCCCTTTCCCTACTCAAAGTACCTCGAGACTCCCTCTAGCCGTAAAACTTGGAGAGGGATCTAGGGGAAATGAGACTGGGAATTGATCCTTAGTCATAGAACCCTTTTGAATGGCCTTTTGATTCTATGAAAACCGTTTCATACTCAAAGTACCCCAAGACTATCTCGAAGAACCGTAAAACGGGGAGAGAGAACTAAGGGAAACAAGAATGGAACGGAACCCTAGGTTTTTTAGAACCTCATTCTATTGATTTGAATGCTATATGTTGTTATGTATGTGATTGAAGAGTTCATTTGTACACATGCACATATTGCACTCGTTTTGTCTGAATCGGCTTGTATTTGGGATCTATTGCATTTATTGTGATATCTCTGAAATAAATAGCCACAAGCATTTCTGGGATGTTTCTTATTGATTTCAAACAAGTTTATCTCGAGTATTGAAGACCTCACGGTCTAACCTCTCGGATTTGGGCATTTTTGCTCCATGTTAGGGTTTTTGGCATATTCTCTTCAGTCGAAGAGAATGGTGAGCCAATTTCGTGCCCTATTTTCTCCTGGAGGTTTTTCAATACCTTTTGAAATGATCTTGATTTATATTGCACGGATTACACACACTTGATCACGGTTTTAGATTGATTTTACTTAAAAATGGCAAAACTGGATAGCGTCTGTACCCTAACTTCGGACACTCATAACTTTATCGTCCGGATGAATTTTCGAGTGATTTCAAAGCCATGGGAAATATGAGGCTGTCTAGTTCATGTTTGTAAAATTTCATCAATTGTTGTGAAGTGGAGTTTTGACACCATTCAGTCGAAGTTGATAGGTCCGTTCAGGATAGATTGCTGAACCTGTCACTTTGAATGAGCGCCATGTGTTCGTTTTAGGTCCGATTTGAGTGATTTTTATTTTTGGGTTCTCCTTTGTGAGTCTACTTTCAAATCCAGTTGGTTTCACAATTTTTTGATTTCATTTGTGTCGTGGGTAAATGATTTACTCAGAACTGCTCAACAGCATCTTTCTTAGTTAATCTGTGATCTTCGGGGCCTGTTCGGGAGGTCACCCAAGGCACATCCGGATGAAGTTTGGTATGAGGCTAGTTTCATTTGTAAGATGGCCCTACATACTTTATTCATGCAAAAATTCACGGATTTATATAGAGCCAATTCTTCCAAATGAATTTCCAAAATTGCCCACTTGTTACTTTTAGCGATTTCCAACAGCAGATTTCACAGGAGCATAACTCCTAGGGTTTTAACCGGATTTGATTGAGAATTTGCATGAGCATTATATTTATCATAATCTTTCAAATGGATTTGAATGATTTCAAGACAAATGGCTCTATCTTTTACCAAATTTTCCGGATTTGTCTCAACTTAGTTTTGTTCAAGTTTTGCTTTGATTTCCATTTAATGGTGATGTCCCAGAAGTGATACTGACATAAAAGAGGATCTGGAATTCATTGGATTTCTCAAGTGGAAATATCATACATTTGTTTAATCATTTTTCAAGGTTTTTTATTATTTTAGCAAGCTTTCTTATTTTTGAGCATGAACAACACTTGGCAACCACCTTGTGTGGGTAGATGGGAGTTCCTAACACCTTCCCCCGTTCATAATCTAATCCCCTTACTCATCTCTGGATTTTATTTTCAAGTAGGGTTATTTTTACTCTAGATTTGCCCTTTTTGCTTATTTTGATGATTTTGGTGCCCATTCACACCTAAAATTGAATGGTGGCGACTCTCCCATTTTTGTTGAGCCCGTGTGAAGATGAAGGGAATCATCTAGGTGATTTTCCATGTCTCACAACTGGCAACTCTGCTGGGGACTTGTGGATTTAAGCCATGTTTTGTGTTTATTCATGTTTTGTTCTTATTTGTGAATGCTTGCTGTTTTGGAAATTTTATGTGAACTTGCTTGATGTATCTAGATGTTGTTTTGTATTATTAGAAGAATCATGAAGATATGGCGTATATGTGGTGCTTGATTATGCCTAGAAATTTGTTTAGCTAGAGCCTATCCCATAACATGATTTTTGTGTATTTGATGATAACATACTTTGCTTTGGGGATTTAATGTCATATCTGGATGATTGAAATTAACAGCATGAATTCAGTAAATTTGGTAGGGATTTTTGGGGGTTTTCAAGCATGTTTTCCCCAAATAAAACACTTCTTGTACCATATTTTAGTTTCTGGATTTTTTTAGGCTTAGATGTGGATGTGAATAATGCATGTTGAACATAAAGAATTAAGAGCAAAAAATCTGGAAATTCAGTAGGTATTTTTCTTTGGGTTTTCAAGCATATTTTCTCAAGCTAAAAGCTTTTGTATCATGTTGTTAGTTGCTGGGTTTTAGGCTTCGAATTTGGGTATGAATAATGCACTTTGAGCATGAAAATGAGAACCATGAAACCCAGAATTCAGTAGATGTTTTGAGGGGTTTTCAAGCATGTTTTCCCCGGTTAAATGCTTCTTGTACAATACATCTAGTTGCTGTATTTTTAGGCTTCCATTTGGGCATGAATAAGGCACTTTGAGCATGAAATCTGGAAATTATGGGGATGTTTTTTGAGTTTTTCAAGTATGCTTTTCATGGTTAATTGTTGTTTGTACAATGTGATAACATGTTTTGGGTGTCACTTTTGTGTATATAATGGTCATGAGTATGTTTGGGTGTTTATTATCTTGTGCTTGTGTTTTCAATTCCAATATGATTGTCATATTTGCTTTGGCTTGAAATTGTATGCATGGCTACGAAAAGAGTGGCAAGGGGCTGGGACGTTGTGAATGCATGCACCTTTAATTTTAAATGCACTTGAGCACTTTAAACTCTTTGCACAACCTACCCATTACCTATAGGAAATTGAACCCGAATGTGTGTAGCTTGGCGCAACGAAGTCGATAATTTGGAAAGCGAAAGTGAAAACATTTACCTTAAAATTTGAGTCAAGGATGTGATGACAATGGGATCTGTGATTCAATTCCGGGCATCACTAGACTTGAGTTCTAAGTTGCCAATTAAGCCAAAACCCAAAAACCATACGCTTGAAAGTGGAGAAACACGTTTTCAGCTAAAAGTAAACAATTACATTTGGGGAATTGGGTGTAAACGTGGGCAGGCCGTTTGCTTGTTTCACAGGCCAAGGTATAATATGAATACCATATTGAAGGTAACACAAGGTGGCAAGGTAAAGCCATGTTTTCTTTTTTATTATCTTCATGTAAATTAAAAGCCATGGTGTCCATATGGTTGGGATGAAATTTTTCCCAAAAATTTTTGTAGCCTAAGGTTGGTGTAACCCATAGGAAGAGTCTCTAACTCTGCTTAGAAGTTATCCTACCCAAAGTTCATGCAAGAGGCAACCAAGAGTACAAGATCCATGAATTGGTGTCTAACTGTCAAAGGGGCATGTACCCTCATGAATGTTCATATATTTTGCAAGTATGGTGTCAAAGTCCAATTGGAGACTATTTTTAGAGGCCAAGTCAAGGTGAACATTAAGTGGGAATGAAAATAACATGATCTAGTGAGAAAATGAGTCAAAAAGGGCCATTTCGGCATTAACCGACAACTCAGGTCGGTTAAACAGCATTCCTTTTGTTATCCGACATATGTCATCGGCAAAAAGGGTATATGCATGTATCCAATCATTTGTATCGAATACAATAAGACATAGCCTTATCCGACATGTCATGTCAGATACAGCCCGAAAACTTGCAAATGGATTTTTCATCCCCATTTTTTGAGAATAAAATGCCTAAAACACTGTAAATAATCTGTGGGCACCCAAAGAGAATATGAAAAGATAATTCAAGTGTTAAAAAAAAATTTTTTTTAGGATTTAACCTAATTTTGAAACTCAAATCTACCCTTTCCACAAGCTTAAAGAAGATACATAAAAAGGGAACCAAGGTATCATATTTCTTGATACCAACTCACCTCAAACATGTTTCAATCAAACTTTTGAACTTGAAAACTGACGAAATTCATCAAATAAAAAATAAATAAAAATATTCCAAAAAAACCTTTGGTTGGTCATTTTCTCCAATCAAATCAAAAATTTGTGGGACACTTGGAAGCCCTAGAATATTCCAAAAAAAAAAACCTTTGGTTGGTCATTTTCTCCAATCAAATCAAAATTTTGTGGGACACTTGGAGGCCCTAGAATACTCCAAAAAAGCCTTTGGTTGGTCATTTTCTCCAATCAACTCAAAAATTTGTGGGACACTTGGAAGCCTAGAATATTCCAAAAGAACCTTTGGTTGGTCATTTTCTCCAATCAAATCAAAATTTTGTGGGACACTTGGAAGCCTAGAATATTCCAATAAAACCTTTGGTTGGTCATTTTCTCCAATCAAATCAAAAATTTGTGGGACACTTGGAAGCCCTAGAATATTCCAAAAAAAAAAACCTTTGGTTGGTCATTTTTTCCAATCAAATCAAAAATTTGTGGGACCCTTGGAAGCCCTAGAATATTCCAAAAAAAAAACCTTTGGTTGGTCATTTTCTCCAATCAAATCAAAATTTTGTGGGACACTTGGAAGCCCTAGAATATTCCAAAAAAACCTTTGGTTGGTCATTTTCTCCAATCAAATCAAAAATTTGTGGGACACTTGAAAGCCCTAGAATATTCCAAAAAACCTTTGGTTGGTCATTTTCTCCAATCAAATCAAAATTTTGTGGGACACTTGGAAGCCCTAGAATATTCCAAAAAACCTTTGGTTGGTCATTTTCTCCAATCAAATCAAAATTTTATGGGACACCTTGAAGTCCTAGAATATTCCAACAATTAAAAAAGAAGTAGAAATAAAGAAAAAAAAACAAATAAATCCGGACTTGTGTTCACCTAACCCACTTATCTACATGTATAGGAGTGTGACTCGGATTAAATGGGAGCTGACATGTTTCTTTGCTTTTCCTTCTCCAGGTACACATACTTGCAATCATTGCTCCCGTGACCAGATCCAAAGCTCGAGCAATGAATACTGAAGAGAATCAAGCTCAAGCCACCGTTCCCGCTCAGGACTTTGCTCAGCTGCAAGAGCAAGTGGCCGGACTGGCCAAGATGCTAGGAGATTTACTGGCGGCTCAGGCCCAACAGGCCCAGGCCCAAAACCAAGCCTCAACTTCCCATCAAGCACCGCCACCTCAAGCCTACATTCCACCTCTAGCTCAACCCATACCTGAGCCCATTTCTGAACCAATCCCTAAACCTATCCTGATCAGGGAAAATACTATGGAGTATGAAAAAGAGATGGACAAGGAAAGAGCCAGGGAGGAGATGGAAAGGAAACTTCTACACAAGATATAGAGGATCCAAGAAGAACTCAAGGAGGTGAAGGGAGGAAACAGCTATGGAGGTACCACCTTCGATGATCTGTGCATATACCCGGATGTATGCTTGCCGGCGAAATTCAAATGCCCAGACTTCGACAAATATGATGGCACAGGCTGCCCAATGAGCCACTTGAAACTTTACTACAGGGCTTTGTGCCAGTTTGGCCGGGATGACGGCATACTAATCCAACTCTTCCAAAGGAATTTGACAGGATCGGCTCTGAGGTGGTTTGCCATGGTGGACCATGGAAGGATCAGAAGGTGGAAAGACTTGGCCGATGCTTTTCTAGACCAATATAAGTTTAACTCGGAGATCGTGCCAGACCGGTACGACATGATGAGGATGAGCAAAGGAAAAGAGGAATCAGTAAGGCAATATACCAGGAGGTGGAGAGAGGCTGCCTCCCAAGTCAGGCCGCCTATGTTGGAGCCTGAGATGATCTCAACGTTTGTAAGTACGCTGGGGCAGCCCTTCTACAATCACCTGGTGGGTCAAATTACCACCAATTTTGCAGCCTTGGTACAAGTGGCCAACCGGATTGAGGATGGGATCAAATCTGGAAAAATAATTGATCATTCCGCCATGATCAGTCAACAAGACTCCACTCATAACAAGGGAAATGGTAATGGAAAGAAAAAATCTGAGGAAAGGAGAGAAGCAGAAGTGAATATGGTGCAGCTTCCCAAGGGACCCTTTCAAATCAATGCCCATCTAGTTCCTTTGCTACCTATACAAATTAATGTCCTTTCTGCACAGCCTGTGAAGGAGGAAACAGAAGTAAGGAAGAGAAGGGAGTTTTCAAAACTGCCTATGAGACCATCTGAACTTTTGCCTACCTTACTTCAAAAGGGTTATGTGACTTTGAGGTTGCCAAATCCTCATGCAAGCAAGGGAAAGGGTTATGATCCATCTGCAATCTGTGAGTATCATATGAGCACTCCAGCGCATACCACTGATCGTTGCTTGGCCCTAAAGCATGCAGTTCAGGATTTACTGGATAATAACTCCTTATCATTCAATTCAGTTACACCCATCCCACCTACCGATAACAATGGGGCAGGTAGCTCAAATGCAGTAGGGTCAATTTTTTCAGGAAAAAAAAGATTTGACCCTTCTCAACTTATTGCTCCAGTTGGTACCACAGCCCGGGTTTATTTTGAAAAAGAAGATGAATGGGGCCATATGGAGAAAGAGACTCATACAGGGGCAAATTTTAATATCAAGGAAAGGAAGGAAGAGGAAGAAGAAAAGCTAAAATTGAAAAGAAATGAAATGATGGGTGAAAAGGCAGAAAAGAGACAAACAGAAGCATCAAAGCAGTGTAAGCTACATGAACAAGCTGATGAAAATAATACAAAGGTGAAAGAAGGATGCCAAGAAAAGAAGGAAGGGGCAATGAAAGAAGAGAATGAAGCCAAGGTTGAACCTCCCTTCATTGATTGGGCAGCTATCCAAATTCCCGATAATATGTTGATACCTTATTTAAGAACAAAGGAGATCATCCCAAATCATGAAAAGAGAAACTTGCCTCACTCAACAGGAGAAAGAAATTTTCTGAAAAAGAAAGAGAAGTCAGCTTTTGCTTCTAAGAATTGGGGCAGTTCTCAAATTCCCTTGTTCTTTGAAAAGAAACCCCCATAAAAAGAATGCACATTTCTTGAGGACTCTAAGGAGCCTTGTTCTTGGGAAGTGATTTCAATAAAGGCTCTTTCAAAAGCAAAAAAAAAAGAGTTTTCCTTTAAGATTTTTGTAGAAAAAAAAAAAGATTTTCCCCTTTAACATTTTTCTTTAAAAAAAAAAAACAAGAAGTTTTCAACAAGGTCCTGTTTTACTTATGAGTTATATCTCCCATTGAATTTCATTAAGTTGAATATGACTTCGACATTGGGCTCAATCTTGAGACCAAAATCGAAGAAAAAGACATTTTATATGAAAATTCAAATCCTTTTAAATGTCATGAGAAGAATATTTTGCAAAATTATGAAGTGACCAATTTTATGGCCTTTGGAACCAAAGATGACTCACAGTCTTCAACAGAAAAGATAGAAGAAGATTTGAAGTTTCTTCATTAGAATACAGAAAGGATCGCATCACTTGCTGATTCGTTCAAAGGGAAGTTGATAATATTGTTTGAAGAAATTTTGGGGCTTTGCACTTGAAAATATGGGAGAAGAACTTGTTCATAATAGAGGTTCTATTTGAAGAGGCTTTTATCTTGAGAGAAGTTGATTAAAAAAAAAGAAAGAATAGAAAAAAAAAGGAAAGAAGGAAAAATCCTGAGCCAGTCATGTAGTGCAACTCTACCAAGTCTGAAAATTCAAACTTTTCTTAAAATGATAAGAGGCCTTTCTTTCTTATGTCCCCAAAATTTTTGAAATCCCTAGTTAGACCCTTTGAGCTTGATAAATTTTTCCAAGTAACCTAAACTGAGAATTGTAACCCCACACTGGGGCAAATTTATTAAGGCAAAAAAAAAAAGGAATGAAGGGGCATTATTGAAGTTCAAAAGGGACTTTGAAGATGTTTTATGAAAAGGGGGCAAAGAAATTAAAAAAAAAAGGAAGAAAGAAGAAAAAGAGATCATCAAATGCTATATCTTCAAAATTGTGAAGAGAAGAATAAGAAAAGAAGTTCAATATTGGGGAATAAGCTTCAAATGAAAAAATCAAAGTAGGGGAAGGACTTCATTACTGGGGGCAATTTTGTACTCATTCCAAAGAAAAAAAAATGCCTTAAGAATTACAATTTCAGTTAACCCATTTGATCATATGGTATTTGAGCCTTTTATTCCTTTTCTTTCTAAACAAACATCAAGCCTCCATTTCGTCCCATTCATAAGTCCTCTTTGATTAAGAAATTTTGAATTAATGCAGTTTTTACTACATAGTTGCTGGTGATGAAGGATTAAAAAAAGAGAGAGAGAAAAGAAGAAAAAATAGAGAAAATGAAGTGAAAACCCGGAAGGGCGCTACATGGCAAATAATCAGCTATCTACAAGAAGGAAATCGTCAGAGAGGAAAGTCCAGAATTTGCATAGATTCAGGTGAAGTCCTCATGTTGGTGGTTATTTTGAGATACAGTCACTTTTCGAGTGATTGAGGAAAATTCTCTTTTTAAAACTGAAGCAGCATAATCAGAACTATGATATGAATCATCTATGAACAAGTTGATGGCCATCAAAATTGCCATTAAGAAATTATTACTGAAGTTGAAGTCATAAATTCTCATATCATGGATACAATGGAGAAACAATTGCTCTTCAATTGGATGAAGGAAAATGTCTTTCTAGACTGGGGCAAAATAGTCAAATTGAAAGAGTCGTCATATCTGGAGCATCAATTGACAAGCCCATGGTCATGGGAATGATTCTAAAGGTTCTGAAGGCTTATTTTGGTCTTTCTTTATTTTCTAAAATAATCTTCTCATTATTCAACTTTATTTTAATTCTTTTGGAATATATGCTAATAAGTGATTGGATCATTTGTCAAAATATATATATATATATATATAAACACAAAAAAGAAAAAATATATTTTTGGCCCATGATGAGCATCTATGTCTTTTCATAAAACAATGATTTTGCAAGCATTAGAGAATTCTGAGGCCACTAGTATAAAACCTATTTTTGTATTTGCATTCCTTTACAAGGGTTTCTTTTTGCAAAGGTTAAAAAAAGAAAAAAGAAAAAAAAGAGGATCATTTCTATTGAGGGGCAAATACTTCTTCAAGCAATCAAAACCGGGCATGCTCAGTGTCTTTCCCTCTAGGTTTTCATTGAAATAAATTACAGCATCTGGAAGAAGCAGTCAAGCCTTAGTCTTCGGATTTGAAAAAAAAAAAAAAAAAGAAGCTTCGAAGTAGTTGCATGTTTTCTCCTTTAAACAAAGGTTTCCAATTCTGAAGAAGGATTTTACTGGAGCAGTAAGAAGGCATGAATGAGAGATCATGGGTTGTAAGGGCATGAGGTTAGATCAACAGATCATGATTTTCAAATCCATCAATCAAGAAGAGGCATTCACTTGGGCAGTTGAAAAGAATGAAGGCAAGTTATGGGCAGCAATGCCACATACATCCTTATTGAGAGAGCAAGAAGATGAAGAAGCAAAAGCAAGTTGAGAAATATTCAAGCACAGGTTTGGGCATCAAATGGCACCCAGGTAAATCAAATAAGAAAATAAATCAGGAAAATTCAATAAAATATTTCCTTCCTTATTGTTGAGTTGCAAAGTGAAAAACATCAAAAGCAATTGAGGTTGCAGAGGTCAAATTTTAACCTACTTTTTTTTAAAAAATTTGCTTGTCTTAGATTTCTTTTCATAGCCACAAGAGCTCAAAAAATCTGAGATAAGGAAAAGACGCCACCCCGTCAGACTTTAAGCAGGGGTTTCATTGTCTTCATTGTCTATCTTCAAATCCATGTTTTTTATCACTCCATTATTTGACCAAAGCAAGTTCAATTAATGAGATGTCTTTCAAACGTGCAATTTTGAGTTGTGTCTGTTCTTTGCTATTCATTGTGCTACAACTCCAGCAAAGAGGGGCAGTTGTAGACACCCCAAAATTGAACAATTTTTGATAAATCTTGAAGGAGAGAAATATTATTGGAAATTTCAATTCTTTGCATTGGGTTTGAGATCCTTAACCCATTTGAATCCAAAACCACAAAGGAAAAGGCCCGAATTCAACCTTTTGTGCAAAGTCAAACTTTTTCCGGTTGTATTTTGTTGACTTTTGACCCCAGAAAATGAAATATTTTTTAAAGCAAGATTTCAAGATAATTTTTCCCGGTAATCAGGTTTTTAGCAATGTTATTGCATAAATGAATTTTTTGAGATTTTAAATCTTGACAAATACCTTCGTATTAACATATTGAACCTTTTTACCAGACCTGAAAAACCGGAATTTTGCCTTGAATTGAAAAGTTGACTTTTTATTCACTTAGAATTTGGGTCTCAAACTATTTTTAATAGATTCAAATGGGGAGGGTGTTTGCTTATTTACATGTAATATATTAAGTAAATGGAGATTAAAAAATACGAGGACATTTACTTAAATGATATTACATGTAAATAAGTATTGCCTGTGTTAAAATTCAGATAAAAGTTCTTTCATTGCATCCGATGTTAATGTTCGGATACAAAACATCTTTATTGTATCCGACAGATAATGTCGGATACAAAACATCTTTATTGTATCCGACAGATAATGTCGGATACAAAGAGCTTTGTTTGTATCCGACCTGAGTTGTCGGATACAAGTGTTTTGCTCAAAAAATGAGAAATTTCTGAGAGTTTTCACTTTTTTTACTGTTTTACCTTTGTTTAAGAAGTGGAAATCTCGAAAATAGCCTTAGGGTTTAAGTTGGGGGATTCTAGACACATCCTTGTATCTACCATTAGGGTTTCCACTAACCCTAGCCTTGGCCTATAAATAGGAGGCCTCTCCTCAAGCAAATGGCCAAGAATTTTTTAGAAGAGTTGGAGATTGAAGAGCTCCAAGTGAAGAATGGAAACCTCTGCCCCATTGCTTCCAGCACCCGTAGGTAAGCCTAAAACCCCTCTTCCGTTATGTTCTTAAATTCTAGAATTAGATCCTTCTTCTACTTTTCTGTAGAATAATGGCCTATTGATTGTGTATGCAACCCCTTTCCCTACTCAAAGTACCTCGAGACTCCCTCTAGCCGTAAAACTTGGAGAGGGATCTAGGGGAAAAGAGACTGAGAATTGATCCTTAGTCATAGAACCCTTTTGAATGGCCTTTTGATTCTATGAAAACCGTTCCATACTCAAAGTACCCCAAGACTATCTCAAAGAACCGTAAAACGGGGAGAGAGAACTAAAGGAAACAAGAATGGAACGGAACCCTAGGTTTTTTAGAACCTCATTCGATTGATATGAATGCTATATGTTGTTATGTATGTGATTGAAGAGTTAATTTGTACACATGCACATATTGCACTCGTTTTGTCTAAATCGGCTTGTATTTGGGATCTATTGCATTTATTGTGATAGATCTGAAATAAATAGCCCCAAGCATTTCTGGGATGTTTCTTATTGATTTCAAACAAGTTTATCTCGAGTATTGAAGACCTCACAGTCTAACCTCTCGGATTTGGGCATTTTTGCTCCATGTTAGGGTTTTTGGCATATTCTCTTCAATCGAAGAGAATGGTGAGCCAATTTCGTGCCCTATTTTCTCCTGGAGGTTTTTCAATACCTTTTGAAATGATCTTGATTTATATTGCACGAATTACACACACTTGATCATGGTTTTAGATTGATTTTACTTAAAAATGGCAAAACTGGATAGCGTCTGTACCCTAACTTCGGACACTCATAACTTCATCGTCCGGATGAATTTTGGAGTGATTCCAAAGCCATGGGAAATATGAGGCTGTCTAGTTCATGTCTGTAAAATTTCATCAATTTTTATGAAGTGGATGAGCGCCATGTGTTCATTTTAAGTCCAATTTGAGTGATTTTTATTTTTGGGTTCTCCTTTGTGAGTCTACTTTCAAATTCAGTTGGTTTCATAATTTTTTGATTTCATTTGTGTCGTGGGTAAATGATTTACTCAGAACTGCTCAACAGCATATTTATGAGTTAATCTGTGATCTTCGGGGCCTGTTCGGGAGGTCACCCAAGGCACATCCGGATGAAGTTTGGTATGAGGCTAGTTTCATTTGAAAGATAGCCCTATATACTTTATTCATGCAAAAATTCACGGATTTATATGGAGCCAATTCTTCCAAATGAATTTCAAAAATTGCCCACTTGTTACTTTTACCGATTCCCAACAGCAGATTTCACAGGAGCATAACTCCTAGGGTTTTTATCGGATTTGATTGAAAATTTGCATAAGCCTTCTATTTATCATAATCTTTCAAATGGATTTGGTTTGATTCAATTTAAATTGGATTTGAATGATTTCAAGACAAATGGCTCTATCTTTTACCAAATTTTTCGGATTTGTCTCAACTTGGTTTTGTTCAAGTTTTGCTTTGATTTCCATTTAATGGTGATGTCCCAGAAGTGATACTGACATAAAAGAGGATCTGGAATTCATTGGATTTCTCATGTGGAAATATCATACATTTGTTTAATCATTTTTCAAGGTTTTTTATTATTTTATCAAGCTTTCTTATTTTTGAGCATGAACAACACTTGGCAACCACCTTGTGTGGGTGGATGGGGGTGCCTAATACCTTCCCCCGTTCATAATCTAATCCCCTTACCCATCTCTGGATTTTATTTTCAAGTAGGGTTATTTTTACTCTAGATTTGCCCTTTTTGCTTATTTTGATGATTTTGGTGCCCATTCACAGCTAAAATTGAATGGTGGTGACTCTCCCATTTTTGTTGAGCCCGTGTGAAGATGAAGGGAATCATCTAGGTGATTTTCCATGTCTCACAGGTGCCATACCACCCCCGGGATGCAAAAAAATCAGAAAAATAAAAAATTGAAAAAAAAGTCATGGGGCCCACTCGGGATGCCATGGCACCCCCCGTGTGGGGCATATGCCCCATGCTTCCCGGGGCCGCATGGGGCAACTGTGCGCACCCAGGGTGCCATGGCACCCCCCGGGTGGGGCATATGCCCCATGCGCCCCGGTGCCGCATGGGGCAACTGTGGGCACCCGAGGTGCCGTGGCACCCTTCGGGTGGGGCATATGCCCCATGCGCGGCATGCATGGGGCAAATTTTGGCACCATGGGATGCCAAGGCACCCCCCATGTGCCAAATTGCCCCCGGGGGCGCCAGGTGCCATGGGGTGCCTTGCCACCCCGATATGCCAAAAAGTTGAAAAAAATGTCATGGGGCCCAACCGTGTGGGGCAACTGTGGGCACCCGGGGTGCCATGGCACCCCCCGAGTGGGGCGTATGCCCCATGCGCCCCAGGGCTGCATGGGGCAACTGTGGGCACCTGGGGTGCCCTGGCACCCCCCAGGTGGGGTATATGCCACATGCGGCCCAGCATGCATGGGGCAACTTTTAGCACCCTTGGGTGCCATGGCACCCCCCGGGTGAGGCTTATGCCCCTTGCGCCCCGGCATGCATGTGGCAACTGTGGGCACCCCCCGGGTGGGGCATATTCCCCATGCACCTAGACAAATAGATTGCTCTACAATTTAGATGTTTAGGTTGTTGAATTTGTCCTGTTTGGTGATTCAAAATCAAAATTCCTAAATGCATCTCAAGAGGCTTTTCAAATTTACCAAGCTTGAGAATCTCTGTTCCTTTAAGGGTTTCCATTAAATGCCAGTATCTAGGATAACTAGAAGAGAGTCAAGAGACTTCTGAGTTGCTTATCCTTCAATGGAGTTCATGATCATTCCAATGATGGGTAACTTTAGGTGTCACCCATTTGTTTCTTCCCATTATCTACATTAACTCCATTAACTGGAGATTACTCTGACAAGGTGACAAGAGGCCTATCAAAAAAATATTGTCCCTATGTGGCCCTTGCAATTGCCCTCATTGTTTAATCTCCTTCACAAAAGTTGACCAATTTCTATTTATTGAAGAAAGAGCCATTTTTTTCCAATTGCTTTAGTAAATTTTTCTCTTCATTGTCATTGTGTGATATTATCGTTTTGGTAGTCTGAGTACACCATAAACACTCTCAGAAACAAGAGATGTATTTAGATATCACTTGTCCTTCTAGACATTCTTGGTGATGGTCTCCATATGGTTTAATGAGTAAAAAAGATGGAGAGCTTTGAACCTGCAATAGCTGCATTAAATTCAATGCTTTAGGTTCCATTAGATCAGATGCTACTAGTGCTAGTGCTAGATATGCTATAAACATATGGAATTGCGGTGTTTTATGTGACTCCACCAATGGCTGTCTTTTATGTGACGTCACCACAATAGAGCACCCATTGCATCAAAATTTGCTAGAATTGGGGTTTTGTGATAGCTTTTGGTGTGGGTGTGTCTAGTGGAGTGAGGCTTCTTAAGGAGACTTGCAAGTAGCTAGTTTTATTGTTCAATAGATTCTTTTGTTCCACCTTGTTCAATTGATGCTCTAGTGTGTGGCTGATTATTTTTCGTCGTGGCAAAATTGATGCTGACGTAGCTGATCTCTTCAGCAGTAGTCTAATGACTGAGTGCAAAGACGGCCTAAATTGCCAACTTAACAATCATTCATCTGTTGTTGTCCAAATAATAGGGTTAAGGTAGATAAGATGTGGTAGGTAGACAATAACTTGAATGAGAGATGGGAGACGCTCAAGTGATTTTCTCATGTACCAGTTCAGAGAGCTCTAATAATTGAAGAAAAATGTAAAAGCCGAGTAAAAATATACTGCGCAAAGAAACGCCAAAATGGATTTAGAGAACTTCTATCAGGAAGGGTAAGGCTTAGAGAAAAAGGCAGCAATCTTTCTTAAAGACGCCAAAAAGTATCCTTTAGATGGAAGAGGATTCTCATATTTATAGAAAGTGCAGGGTTCCTAGGATTGTGACACTTGTCATAATCTGGGGCTCCAAAGTATTCTAAGCTTTATCTTGATTCTGGTCACACAAATGTCTATGTTCAAAATAGGAATAAAAAAAAAGATAATTATTTTTAATATATTAATATGACAGGGACAAGGAACAAAGCTCTCTGATTGGTATACACCGAGTCTCATATGTTAGCATGTGAAACTATAGATTACTTGACATCTGCAACAGTGTAGGTTGACAAGCCAGACATTGGCTGCCAATGATTCCCATGCTCATGTCCGTCACACCCAAGGACTGTCAGGAACTCCCTTCTAAGTAGGCTCTCATCCATGACAGAGATCTCTAATCCAATACACCAGATAAGTTAACACTTAATATAAATAAGCCATGCCACACCAAATTATTGTCTCTATTGAGTAACAAATAATCTATGACAGATCATCATATGGTTGACATGTCAAGCATGTCAAAAATGATCATCTACATTAAGCCCCTTTTGCTCATAAATCTTTACATCATGAAAAAGTAGACTGAGAAGATTCCAATGACACTAAGTTTGCGCAAATCGGAGTTCAAACGGAGAAGATATGGCCAAAACAATCTCAAGGGAAAAATGGTAAATTAAATGCAATTTGATTTTTCAAATGAAAAATTCGTTTGCCACTTGGCAAGCTTTAATTTGTTAAGAATAAACCCAAAGCAAAAAGCCTAGATTGTTTAAGGATTAAGCAATCTTAAATAAAATATTAATAAAAAGATAAATATCTTTAAAATACATTAAAATATTACAAAAATTAATTTTTAAATCTCAAAGATAAGATCATCCGCCATGTCAGCGAATTGAGGATAAGGATAACAGTATCGTGCCTAATGCACGGAACAAAAGGACTTTTAGATGAATCATGCTTGGAGCATGGCTCAACATGTAGACTACCTTCTTATCCGGGCTATGCTTATGAGTGTTGATAAATGAACTAGTTAGTTGAAATAAACATGCTTTTGGAATTGAGTATTTGCAGCGCAACAAATTATATGATTGCTATTTTCCTAGAATATCTTTCAATTTGAATAGTGAACTAACAAGATGTTTACACCCTATACAGACTGACCAATAAGAAAAGGCCACGTGGCATCCACATGGCCTTACTCAAACAAATAGGCCACGTCAGCATACACGTATGCCAAATACCTAGCCGTATCCACGTAATCACATACGAAAAACTTCTTTGCATTTTTAAGGGGTCACGTCACCATCAGCAGAAGGTTGACCATTAGAGAGTGGGCGACTACGAGCAAGGAAGTTAGTCGTTTATGATCGTGGCCGAGAAGTTATTTCCCATGAACGGAAAACTGCAGATGACTAACCTCCATGAAGATCGTAGTTCAGGAAATAGTCGAAGGTCAGTATCACCGACGAATGACTAGGCCAGTATACCGGAAACCATATCCAATCTAGATTGACCAGCAATTTGAATTTCCTAGGGGTTATAAAATTCCTGAATTCACCTTGTTTTCTGGAGAAGGCCAACAATCTATCATCGAACATATTGGCCAATTTATAGTTCAATGTGGGGAGGCGTCCGGTAATAACTTCCTCAGACTGAGACTGTTTGGGAATTCATTAACTAGACAGGCCTTGACTTGGTACATCACGTTTCGAACTAATTCCGTTACAAGTTGGGCAATGATGGAAGAAAAAATCCATTCCCAATTTTATTGAACGGAACCCGAAGTAACCATGGTTGATCTTGCTTGGTTAAGACAACAACCAGGGGAATCGGCCGATAAGTATATCGCCCAATTTAAACGCATGAAGAACAAATGCCGGATTCTCTTACCTGAATCAGAATTTGCGAACTTAGCATTAAACAGATTAGACTTTGAGCTTAGGAAGAAATTCGAAGGCGAACAATTCGAGGACTTATTTGAGTTGTCCGCCAGAGCCACTAAATATGAATGGCTCTTACAAGAGGATGGTGAAAAGAAGGCCTCATCCAATGAAACCTATTATAAGGACTCGAATTTTGAATATGCCGTTGTAGAAGTTGTTGGAAAGCAACCAATTACCTGTCCAATCCTTCTCCGAAAATCTAAGGATGCCGAAAAAACAAAAGAAATGAATACTTTTAACCGAAATTATTCTTTTGATATAAATAAAACGGCCAAAATATTTGATTATCTTCTGAAACAGGGATTTTTCCGATTAACCAGAGACCACCCCTTTATTCCGGCCAATATAGCGGCTAAAGGTAAATCATGTAAGTGGCATGGAATAAAACCCATGAAACTAACGAGTGTATTGTGCTATGTAATGTGATACAGGAAAATATCGACAAAGGGGCTCCTGAAGTTTGCAGAAACGGACAAGGAAAAGATGCAGGTGGACACACAACCATTCCCTAAGAACGTACCAGTGAATATGGCCACAATTGGCTTGCCGAAGCAAACCCCCACCATCAAAGTTGATTTGAATGGACCATCCTCGAAAAGATCGGAACATAAAACACCACCAGTCCGAAGTCAGTTGAACTTACGACCGAGGAACGATTGGAGGTATCCACCCACTGAAGGCCGAACCTCGCGCCATGAAAGGCATGGCGAGATTTGGGACGAGGGGTGGCACAAACCTAGGCCTAGACCCAACCAAGGTACGTTCATAGAGGAAGGATATAGGAAAACAGCTGCAGAAAAACGCACATCGGTGTCTTCTGGGTTTTCTTCCACTCCAATTGCAATCACGAAGCGGCTAAAGACAGCGGCAAAGGCGTCTGAGGACTCTTCCATTGAGCAACGTATAATACCCAAGAGCCCAACCAAAATAGAAGTATCACCAGACCTTCTTTGTGGCGAATGTAGATGGAGATTGGTAACAGGCCCCCCAACGCACTCAACACGGTAAGGGAAGATCCCTAAGTTCAAAAGGCATGCCTCGGACAAGAAGGGCAAGAGGCAATTTCATTTGGCTTCCGGAAGACAAGTTTCATCATGGACGCCGATAAGGACGGCGTCCCCGTACAACAAAACTTGGGAGAGCTGCTATATGACTTATGAACAAGAAATGATGGTAAAAGGGGACAAGCCTAGAATGGTGAAACCCTCTATTGTTCAAGAAAGTCGTTGGAAAAAACTGACTCATCCTAAGTTTCCTTTTTATTCGCAAGAAAACGTTGTAGCCATGACCAGGACGCTAAAGCGATGCTAGCAGCGACAGTAGGCCAACGTGCGACATCAGGAACAGAGTACCGGGTCCTTTTAGCCTTATGAATACTCTAGGTTTGCCGCCAGGAAACGCACCCCAAAACTACAGAAGCTCAAGAAGAGCCCAGTACCTAGTTGTGAGACATGGGAAAATTCACCAGGATGATTTCCCCTCCGTCAACACACGGGCTCAACACAAAAAGTGAGAGAGTCGCCACCATTCAGATTTTTGGGGTGTGAATGGACACCAAAGTGTTCAAAAATAATCAAAAATAGCTAAAAGGCCAATTCTAGAGTAAAAATAACTCTAATTGAAAATCAAATCCAGAGATGGGTAAGGGGATTAGATTATGAACGGGGGAAGGTGTTAGGAACCCCCATTTACCCACACAAGGTGGTTGCCAAGTGTTTGTTCATGCAAAAAAGGGTAAGAAAGCTTGCTAAAAATCATTAAAAACATTGGAAAAGAATTAAGCCAATGTGTGATATTTTCAAATGAGGAATCCAAATGGATTCTAGATCCTCTTTTATGTCAATATCACTTCTGGAATATCAACAATAAATGGAAATCAAAGCAAAGATTGCACAAAACCAAGTTGAGTCAAATCCGGAAAATTCGGTAAAAGATAATGCCATTTGTCTTAAAATCATTCAAATCCAATTTTAAATTGAATCAAACCAAATCCATTTGAAAGATTATGGTAAATAAGAGTCTCATGCAAAGTTTCAAGTAAATCCGGTTGAAATCTTAGGAGTTATGCCTCCTTTAAAGTTGCTACTGGAGATAATTAAAAGTGGCAAGTGGGCAACTTTGGAAAATTATCTAGAAACATCTGCTCCATATAAATCCATGAAATTTGGTGTGCATGAAGTCTGTATGGCCATATTTCAGATGAAACTAGCCTCATACAAAAATTCATTCAGTTGTGCCCTGGGTGGTCTCCCGAACAGGCCCCGAAGATCACAGATTTACCCAGAAAAATGTCATTGAGCAGTTCTGAGTAAATCTGTTGCTCACGACACAAATGGAGTCAAAAAAATTATGAAACCAACTGGATTTGAAAATAGACTCCCAAAGGAAAACTCAGAAACAAGAATCACTCGAATCGGACTTAAAACGAACACATGGCGCTCAGTCTAAGTGACAAGTTCTATATTCAGATCAGAACTGACCTATCAACTTCGACAGAGAGGTATCAACAATCCGCTTGATAGAAATTAATGAAATTTGGTAGACATAAACTAGACAGCCTCACATTTCCCATGGTTCTAGAATCACTCCAACATTCATCCGGACGATGAAGTTATGAGTGTCCGAAGTCGGGGTACAGTTGCTGTCAAGTTAAGCCATTTTTGGAGAAAATCAATTCAAAACAGTGACAAGAAGTGTGTGATCTGTGCAAGATAGATCAAAATCACTTGAAAATCATTTAAAGACATTCCAGAATTGCTTGGGGCTATTTATTTTAGATTTATCACAGTAAATGCAATAAATCCGAAATATGAGCCTATCCCGCCAAAATCACGTGCCATGTATGTGTAGGTGTAAAAATCATTCCAACAACATAGCAAAGATAGCATGCATTCATATCAATCAAAATAGGGTTCTAAAAACAACCTAGGGTTCCGTTGCATTATTGTTTCCCTTAGTTCTCTCTCCCCGTTAAACACGGTTCTTCAAGATAATCTTGGGGTACTTTGAATATGAAACGGTTTACATAGATTCACAAGGCTTATAGCATGCATTTAGATCAATAAAAAAAGAGGGTTCTAGAACAACCTAGGGTTCCGTTCCATTATCGTTTCCCTTAGTTCTCTCTCCCCGTTAAACACGGTTCTTCAAGATAATCTTGGGGTACTTTGAATATGGAACGGTCTTCACAGATTCAAAAGGCTTATTCAAAAAAGGTTCTAGCACTAGGATCAATCCCCAGTCTCGTTTCTCCTAGATCCCGCCTTCACATTTTACGGCTAGGGGGAGTCTTGAGATACTTTGAGCCGGGGAAGGGTTTTCATACACACATCAAGGCCTTATTCTACAGAAAGGTAGAAGAAGAGATCTAGATCTAGAAATGTAAAAACAAAAATTAAAAAGAGATTTGAGGCTTACCTGGATTCGGGAAGCACTTCCGCAGCGGTTTCCCTCTTCTCTAGGAGCTCTTCTTGGCAAAAGTTCTTGGCAAGAATTGTTGGCAAGAGAGTTAATGGCCATTTGCTTAAGGAGGAGCATCTTATTTATAGGTAAAGGCTAGGGTTAGGGTTGGTGAGGTGGTAGACACAACATAAGGTCTATATCCCACCAACCTTAACCCTAAGGCTATTTCCGAGATTTTCCCTCATTTAATGAAGGATATGATGGTAAAAAGTGAAATCTCTCGGAAAACCCTAATTTTGAGCAAAACCTATGTATCCGATATATCAGGTCGGATACACTAGCGCCTGTGTGTATCCGGCATATGTTGCCAGATACATTGAGTGCTACATGTATCCGGCATTTCCCATCGGATACGAACAGATACTCTTGTATCCGACCTGAGTTGTCGGATACAAGGAAAACTTGCTTTTTTCATATTTTTGTGCTGACTTCAAAGGAAGCAATGATTTTTACTGATTATTGATCATTTTTACTATGCAATTTGGGGTGTCTACACTAGATCACCAGATATTCTGGGCACTGTGCTTGAGCTTGTTTCCAACATGGTGACCTCAAGGACCGAAAAATCGGTCTCTAACGAGGATTTGACGGATAACTTCGCCGGAGGAGAATAAGAACAATTACTGATCGATCAGATGCTAAGGATGTCTACTCCCTCCACGGTAGAAGTGACAGAAGAAATAGTGCCTGAAACCCCGGAGGTTAAAACTAATGATTCATTCAGTCAGCCGCTACTGAGTGCCAATGCCTCAATAGCCGAAATTTGCTTCGGCCGAATGCCCCCAATCCCACTTGATTGTCATATGGACCTCACTTTGCCTATGACTTTCGAAGCGAGCATGGAATTACCACGACTAAAGGAGATCAGTGACAAAGGGGATCCGGTAGCACTGTACATAGTCAATCCAAAACACCTCGAGGAGGAGGAAGAAAATCAGAAACCGGCTGATAACAAGCAAATCGGCCAGGTTGAAAAGGTATGTTTCGCTAAACCATCTGTTGCCATGACCCAACATTTGAAACCTTTGTTCATAAAGGTTCACATGAATGGGATCCCAATCAATAGAGTTTTAATTGATAACGGGGCATCAATTAATTTTATTCTGATATCCACAATGAGAAAGTTGGGTAAGTCTTTTTCGTATTTAATCCATTTGGATATCACCATTACTAACTTTGCAGGTGGTGTTACAGCAACTAGAGGAATCCTCCCAATCGAATTAACGGTTGGGACGCGGCAATCTCTTATGGCGTTCTTTGTCATTGAGTCATCGGCTCGATACAACGCATTGCTGGGAAGAGATTAGATCCATTCGAATGGATGTGTACCATCTTCTTTACACCAATCGTTGCTTTTTTGGAAGGATGACGATATTGAAGAAATAAAAGCTGACAGTCGACCTTTCACCGTAGGCTCTAATGCGGCACACGCATCCCTTTATGATGAAGGGATAAGACCAATTTTATTTGTTGGGTATGATAAGAATGGGCAGCCAATTGCTTCAATTTCGGCTGGACAAAATACGGTGCAACAACGGCTCAAGGAAGAGGAAGCAGCCGAAGTCACCGAACTTAAATAATTACCCAATGATGGTTGAACAATCAGAAGTAGCAAAAGTCGTTCTGAGAAAAATAACGGCTTATATGCAAGAAGTAAAGGTGAGGGAGTTTCAACAGGATAATGAATGGCTGAGAAATGACGAAACGATGGCAAATTCGGCCGAATTCATTAACGAATGGGGTGATGAAATGATAACAGATCGGGATGAGATAACTCTTGTGATCTACAAGCAACACCAGCCAAGTTAGAAGATTTGAAAGTTGATACCCAAGACCCTTTAGAAGAAATTAATTTAGGAACAGAAATAGAGTGGAAGCCCATTTACATAAGCAAATTGCTGCCGCCAAATGCCAAGCAAAAAATGAAGCAGTTATTAGCTGAGTATTCGGATTGCTTTGCTTGGACTTATCAGGAGATGCCAGGATTGGACCGAAAAGTGGTAGAGCATAGGCTTCCTATTAAGCCAGAATTTAGACCATTCAAACAGCCTTCTAGAAGGATAGCCGATGATGTAATCAGTAAGGTAAAAATAGAAATAGAACGGCTTCTAGCAACCGGGTTTATCAGGCCTATTCAATATACCGATTGGCTTTCAAATATTGTACCTATAGTAAAAAAAAGAATGGTCAAATTAGAGTGTGCATCAATTTCCGCAATTTGAATTCTGCAACTCCCAAAGACGAATACCCTATGCCGATAGCTGATCTACTAGTAGATAATGCATCACGGCATAAATTTTTATCATTTATGGATGGCCATTCGGGCTATAATCAAATTTTTATTGCAGAAGATGATGTAGCCAAAACGGAATTTCGTTGCCCGGGGCATTAGGAACTTATTGTTGGATAGTTATGTCCTTTGGGCTAAAAAATGCCGGTGCCACATATCAAAGAGCAATGAATCTTATCTTCCATGATATGATCTGTCAAATGATCGAGGTCTATTTTGATGACGTGGTGATAAAATCTCAGACCGGGTTTGACCATCTACAACATTTAAAACAGGTTTTTGAGCGACTTAGAAAGTACAAGTTAAAGATGAACCCATTGAAATGTGCTTTTGGAGTCTCGGCCGGAAATTTCTTAGGTTTTCTTGTTCATCAGAGGGGAATAGAAGTTGATAAGAACAAAGCTAGATCGGTCATAGAAGCCAAATCACCAGCCAATAAAAAACAATTACAACGGTTGCTTGGCCAAGTCAATTTCTTAAGGAGGTTCATTTCAAACTTGGCTGGAAAGACCAGGGTTCTATCTCCATTGTTAAAACTCAAAGACACTGAGGAGTTTGTCTGTAACGATGAGCATCAAGCTGAATTTGAAGGCATTAAGCAATATTTAGCAAAACCACCAGTTTTGGTGCCACCATCAAAAGAACGACCACTGAAGTTATACATAGCAGCAACGGTACCCCATTGTATTGCCTAAGGTACCCCTTTGTATTGCCTAAGGTACCCCTTTGTATTGTCTAATGTACCCCACTTGTATACTTAAGGTACCCCCTTATATAACTAAAGTACCCCTCTTGTATACCTGAAGGTACCCCCTTATATAACTAAGATACACTCTTCTATAACTAAAGTACCCCCTCTTGTATAACTAAAGTACACCTCCCAAGCATACCTAAAGTATACCCCTTGGAATGACTAAGGTAAGCCCTTGAAACACCAAGGTACCCCTCAAATAACATTAAGGTACCCCCCCCCCCCCCCTCTCACTTAACACAAAGGTACCCCCTTAGTATGCTTTAGGTATACCCTAAGGATTTAGTGGAATAAAGACTTTGTTGAGGGCCAAATTTGAAAGATCAAAAGTAGGGCATATAAAAGGGTGCCCTAACTAAACTTCCAAGTGTTTTGAACCCTCTTCTCTTGTATTGAACGTATAGAACAAGGAGAAGTGTGTGAGCTTACTTCAAAGCTTGAAGAAGGAGAAGAAGAACAAAGATTGAAGAGAAGTAAGCTTCTCCAATAAACAGGTAAGTAACAAACCCTTAAAACCAAAATATATTGCAAAATTCGTATTCTCTCTCTAGGGTTTGATTTATTTGAGGAAATGATCTTATATGTTGGTTTTTACTTCTAAAATTCGTAGGGTTTTGGTTGTATAGCAATCTTGTTTAGTTTTCTACTAATTTGTTGTGGATTTCCTACCTACATTGATCATATTTCATATTTAAGTTTGAGTTTGGTATTTTGAATGAGGTTTCATGTGTTGGATTTGTGTTCATGTGGATTTGGGATGAATTTCTGTTTTGGAAGGTGTTTTTGAGTATGTTGGGATGTTTTATGATCATCCCACTTGGTGTTGGAATGGTTAGAGATGGTTTGTATGAGTTTGGTGTTAAAAAATAGCCAAAAAGATTTCAAAACCAGAGCTGGCTATTAATCCTGAGCCAAGACCACCAAAAACAGTTCGTGTTAGGAACAGGATTAGTCTCGTGATTAATCACGAATCCGGATTAGGTCAGCGACTAATCGCAGACCTAATCGTGGAACTGATCGGCCCTGGGCGACTAATTGTAGGGGCTAATCATGAGCCCTGATTTTCCCGGTCCTTCACCCTTTGTTTCACCTCCGTTTCCCAAGTGAATGTCATGTGTATTTTATTTTTCCATTTAAATAAAGTTTTACCCCTCATTTGGAACCACTAAAAATACTCCCAAGACTTAATTCCTTACCAATAAAAAGTCAACTTTCCAGTTCATGCCTAAAATTCTAGTTTTGCCCATTTTCATCAAAAACCACTTTTTGAGTTTGATACCCAAATGAGTGATTCAGAAACCCATAAAATTCTAGAAAATTTGTCTTCCCTTAATTAGATTATGACCAGAATTTGAGCCTAAAACTCCTTGTATATTTGTCTAGAAAAATCATATACCAAAAAAGTCAACGTTTTTAACCTGATTTAGAATATTTTTCAAGGTCGAAAACTTTTTGTCTTGGAATCCATTGATTTTTGGTGTGGTGACTTTATTGGGAATCCTAAGACTATCCCACTCATCAAATATGTATTTTGAAGATTTTATGGTATTCGTTTTGCTTGATTTGGATTTATGAAAGCGAGGTTGAAAAACTCTTATGTGATTTGACAAGGCTCTTGGCCTATGGTTTTATTGGTGGTGGATGGGGAATTCCACTTGGCCTCGGTTGATTTGGTAGTAGATGGGGAATTCCACTTGGCATATGTTATGATTTGGCAGTGGATGGGGAATTCCACTTGGCCCTAATTTGAGCACTGCTTTTACTCATTGATTTGAATGGTTTGGTTTTGAGTTGTGAGTCGTCTAATTGGACATTGCTCTTAGTGTGGATCCACAGTGAGTCTAGTCAGTGTGTTAACGTTGGCTTGTTAGCCTTAATGTCCTTATCCATATAGCTTTCCACTATGAGGTATCATTGAGGCCCTCTTGGGGCATGGAGGTGCTGCGGCAACTACCTGTCGTAGGGTATCGGCAGGATTTTCTTGTGATTCATATGGTATGGTTCAGCAGCGGATAGGGTATTCCACTTGGCCTTGATTATTGGTTTGGTTGTCACTTGCCAGCCTATACGTGGGTGTTTTGCTTGTTGAGATATCCCTAGCTAGGCTTCTCTCTGTAAGTCGTGTAGGTTGCAAATGGACAGTGATCATTAATCTAATTTAGAGACACGCTAACCCACGAGTCCTACCAAGACATGCTTGCAGTAAATGAATGTGTTGATTGAACTGTTGATTTTATGTATTATCCAATTGTGTTATTTTGGTTTACATTTGGTACTTCATATTTGAGCATGCTATCAGATTGTTATAAAACTACATAAATTGTTTCTATACATGCATGTTTGCTATTTACTAGGACTTTTATCTCACGCATGTTTTGTTTTACCGGATTTGTTTTCAGATCCTCCTGGTGAGCTACACATTGGGGGAGATATTCAGGGAGATCCAGACTATAGGCCCAAGGACTACTACTACCATCCATACTAAGATTCTCCTTGTGATGTTGTTGTCTTTGGTTTTTGAAACTATAAATGGGATTGTATATATTCCTTTTGGACTTATACACTTGAAAGATATCTTTTGTATGTGTCTGTATATATTGGGAGAGAACTTGTGAGCATTTAGTTGCCTTAGTTACATTTTTTTATTCACAGAGATCCCACCTTTTGGGCACTGCCAACCTGGCCTTATCTTTTCCAAAATAAATGCATGGACCACCCATCATGAACAAAAGTTCAGGCCAATTAGTAATCCAAGATTTCAGACCAATTAGTTTGTGTACTTTTGTTTATAAAATTATATCCAAAATTTTTTGTTTGTGCACTTTTGTTTATAAAATTATATTCAAAATTTTGCTTAATCATATTACATTTTATTAGTTAATATTATTTCCCATTTTCAAACTGCATTTGTTCTAAATAAATCTATTAGGGATAATATTTTGAATGATTATGAAATGGCTTATTTTTTTTAGAAAAAAAAACAGATCTATTTCAAAAAAGAATAAATAAAATGGATAAAGGAATGTTTGCTCTTAAACTGGATTTCTCCAATGCATATGATAGGGTTGGCTGGCATTTTGGATGTTAGGTATCATGGAATTAGTTTGACAAGAGGAGATACTTCTATCTCTCATCTCATGTATTCTTATGATGATATCTATATTCATGGATTTACTACCGAGAGAAAAGAGCATACTATTGCCATAATTTTAGATAAATATTGCAATGGATCAAGTCAAGCTATTAACAAAGAAAATCTTCTCTTCATTTCAGTGAAAATACATGTAGTAGGAGGAAGGCTAAAATTTAAGCAAATATTGGGTAATTCTGGAAACAAAATACTTTTGAAAATATCTTGGTCTACCGATGTTGGCGACCAAATCGAAACCAATAGCCTGCGAAGTACTCCTTGCCAAAATTTCTGCAGGACTTTCTGGGGAAGCCTTAATATTGTCATAAATGGGATGCCTAAATAATCCATTTTGTATCAATTGCACTGGATATTCATTATATGAATTTTTTTTGCCGTAGCAGGGTGTTACAAGTAAAATAGACAAGTTTGGCAAGATCATTCTTATGGAGAAAAGGACCAAATTAGCAATCAATACACACAATCTGTTGGGAAAGAATAACGTACTACTCCATGAATAAATGGTGGTCTTAATGTCAAAAGAACTGAGTTGGTATGGAAGGGAGCGATCAGGTAACATCAACTACGTAAGAGTAGAAATGTACAATTCCTATTTTTCTACCGCTATCATCGTCATCAGTGGGTCCTTGAGGACTACGGTTTAAAAAGGACAACATCTTAGTCCTACTTCAGCCCAGGCTCGCTTCAGAACAAATTGTTCAAGGCCTTTCTTGGCCCGATCTTCTGGGCACTGCCGACCTTGTGCTCTTCGAAATAAATCCAGACTGGGCACAAACCACCCACCATGAACAAAAGTCTTCAATAAACTAACCGTACGAAAGCAACAGCAGAGCAAACACAACATAAACAAAGTTGCATGCTCTATTTGGAAGGCATCGCTTTGGCGTTGATCATGGGGACTCATCTAGAATGAGTTCTATGCGCTCCCCCTCTAGGTCGTGGGTTACACGGATGTGTCTTTTGCTTGGGTCGACTCGCATTTTTGTATTTTCTTTATTTTTTGGTTTATTGCCTTTAGCCGGTTCAATTTGATTTTGGAGTTGCCACTGCATCTTGGTTTAAGCGTGTAAGCAGTCACCCGGGTTTACTTGGTCTGAACCGGAGTCCAGCTAAGTGACTCGGGGAAGTTCGTAAACACCCCAAATCACCCTGCGTTACAGGTTCCCATCTATGGATTTGGTTGGACATTTAAAGGGCTGAGATATTTTTTTTATTTTCTTTCTTTCTCTTTCTTTTCCTTTTCTTTTCATTTTTTTTTAATCCTTCACATGTGCATGGGATTCAAGAGATTGGGGAATAGTTATGCTACATCACATTAAAGAAAACTAAGCAAGATGATAAAATTCTAAAATTGCACATGCAAAATATATATCACGAGAATTCCCAATCAAAAAGATCTAAAAAAAAATTAAGCCTACATTTTAAAATGAGGTGCACACACAATATATATCATAAATGCACCAAACCAAAGGGACCAGAAATTAAAGTTTGCTCCATTATGAAGAAGAAAGAGAATAAAGTTTCTACTAAACCCTTGAATTTCTAAAATATCAAAAGTGCCACAACTACTTGTCAAATTTTTGAAAATGTGCCCCAACTCATTTTCAATTTGTGACATTCCAGTTGTTAATCTTTTCTATTCCAGTCATTCCATTTCTTTCTCATTCAATTCTCATCCCTTTTTGTATTTAGACAAAAAGGAAGGGATCAACGAACAACCATTTCAGGCTGTTTGATGGTTTCTTGAATCGGGTTCAGCAGAAATAGCAGGACACGATTCAATCAAACCCCTTTTTATTTATGTTTCAATTAATCTTTTTTTTGGCATGTATTTTAAACAAAGCACATGATGAAAAATTAAACAACTTATTTAATCAAAGCTATTGTGTTCGGTCATTATACTGTGTTCAGCAATGACTGAACACAGTGAGTGCCAAATTGCGAATCGGGGACTATACAGTCTCTATCTACAAGCTTTTATGTAGACTGAACAAAATGCTGCCACGTGGACAAAAGCTTTTGTAGCCTCAAAATTTGAAAAAGCCTGTTAACGTTGACAGACGTTAACGTTTAACTTTAATTCAAAATTTGAAACCCTCTAGCTGTCATACCAGTCAAACCCAGCAGTAGCTTTTGGTTTTTGTCTTCTCCATTTTACTCTCTTGTTTCAAGAACCGTGTATCCCATTTCGCTTCTCTCGGTTCCCAAGAACTGGTGTTTCAGAACACGAATCAACAAGAGGAAGAACCGGTGCTTCTCTTGCTTCTCTCGGTTCTTCCATTGTTTGAAGAACCCTTAGTCGTGCATTTCTTGTGGAAGATCAAGTGCTTCTCTTGCTTCTCTCGGTTCTTCCATTGTTTGAAGAACTATTAGTCGTGCATTTCTTGTGGAAGATCAAGTGCTACAGAACAAGAGGAAGAACCAAACTTTAGGGTTTGCTTCTCTCTCTCTCTCTCTCCCCCTCTCTATCTCTCTCTCTCCCTCTCTCTCTCTGAGCTGTTCGTGCATTTCTTGTAGATGTAGTTTGTGCATTGTGACATAAATTTTGGTATGAGACCCTAAATCAAGTAAGCTGTTTGTGCATTGTGGCATAAATCGAGTAAGCTGTTTGTGCATTTGCCATTTGTGTTCTGCAACCTATTTATGTTTTCTATGTTCCATTATTTTATTTTTCTGTGTAAATAGAACACTACCTGAGAAATACATTGAACTTAAAATATTCACTTTGTGTGTTTTTCTTGATTTGAGATAGATCCAATAATCGTGGATTCTTTGGGTTATGTAGTCCTCTTGGTTTATTTTTGATAGGATTCAGGGCACGCATGTCACGCCCCGAAATTTATACGAATAATATCCCTATAATATTAATAATTAATAAATACGGTCAATGGGGAAAAAGGGATACTAGGACGTAACTGCAGTTTCCACACACCCCACGTGTGAAAACCCAAGCAGATTCTCAACTCTCATGTGCTTGATGTATAATACATCCGTACAATAAATTTCAAAGAAAGAAATGAAATACCAAGATCTTGCACAGATAAGACGAATAAATCCAATATGCATTAACCAATAAAATATTAGAATACGCCATAAAATAAACATCCTACTAATAGAAAATTTCAATAGTAAAGAAATACAATAAACCCTATGCTACTAGCTCATAATATAAAATAAAATCCCTATATTTTACTACTCTAAGTAGGCCACGCCGAATCATGTCCATATCCTAAGTATGTTCCTGGTCCTCAAAAGCTGCATCATACACACCTGTAAAAATAGTAGGGAATGAGCAAATAGCCCAGTAGGTATCACCTCTACAGAGCAAGTCCCATGGAGAACTCAAACCGTAGAAACACACCCTAAATATAAAAATATGAATAAAAGAAACAAGTGTATCATGAAAAATTATTAATCAAAATATAAAAGCAATGATGAATGCAATACATGAAAGCCTCCTAATATCACTATATGTGGTCAAGTATATGGATTCCTATGGACTTTATATGAAAGAAACACTCCAAAATCCACAAATCATGCTCAAACAATTATGTATGTAATGTATGCAGTGAGAAAGTGTGTGCACAACCTCTAAAGACATTCATCTTCGCCTCATGAAGTATCTTAGAGTTGCAAATTATAAAGAACTTCCCCCCCCCCCCCCCCTTTATAATTGCATGTGTTTGTAAGGTTATGAACCAGGTCTTTTGGTGATTTTGGTAAACCCTCACACCTCACCCGTTCTAAAACAGTGTCAAATATGAAATATTAATGCATGGGAGTGCAAGTAGAACATATATGCAGATTTAATCATAGGTCACACATGGTTTTCATCAACAACCATACACATACTCAAATAAATTTTCAATCAATATAATATAACAATTTAAAGAATTATCAAAAACCAATAAATCATGAATCATTAAATCAACGTTTGACCATCTTCCTAATGAAACCCTAAAGTTCTAGTTCTCGAATTCATATTTGAATTTTATATTTTCAAACAAACAATCAAGTACCCTTTCAAACAACCGAACAACATGTTCTAAACATATTAGAAGCAAAACCCATCAAAAAAATATAAAGTTTAAACAATAAAATCAAAATTTCATCTTTTCCATGCAAAGTTTCTAGATTTTCATTCAAGTATGTGATTAATCAATAAAACACCATGTAAATCATGATTTCTTCATCTATGCATTACAAAATCACTATTTGAATTATCCCAAACGCCCAGAAATTTCAGATATATATTTGGCATGGATTTCCTTAGTTAGGGTTCTACAAACGACTTGAAAATTGTAGATCAACCTACCCCAACACCTTAGATCCTTTTGTTGTCGATTCCTTCTTAATTTAATCCTGAAATCTACTTCTTTTCTCCTCTTGAATTAGCTGTCCAGCACTCTCTAGGGTTTTTCCACAAAACCACACGTCCAAATCAAGGTAGAGAATAACAAAAGATCATAATGCTAATCTAAAACTTGTATTTATACTAGGATTTTAACATGTTTAATTACAATCACACCCCAAATTCGTAGAGAACTTGGGTTAGGTTAGGTTAGGTTCACCCTTTTTATTTTAATAAAGTGGCTAACCCACTCAATCTATATAGTTGTTTTAATTATAATTTACAGAATTACTATTTTACCCCTTAAATTAGAACTCATAAATTATCCTAATTCTATTGAAATTCCAAGTGACTATTTAAAATCTAATTTTCGTAATTATTTTATTTAATAATTTAAATAACAGCTAATTTCACTTTTACTTAATCTATTTACTAAATTATGACTCCCTAAAATATATTATTACTAAAATACCCTTTTCTCACTTAATCATGATAAAACTATATATCTAGATTCAAATTAAACCTAATTTAATTCTAATTAATATTTTAAGCCTATTAGGGATTTAATAATTAATTATATTATTTAGGAAAAGACTAAAATATCCCTATAAATTTTCTAGGATGTTACACGCATATCAAGCAAAATCATTTGTTTAAGTCTATTGTTGATAATTATGTTCAATCTAATTGGAATTGAGTTCTTCCATCTTTGATAGGAAGAATGGCTACAATCCAATGCGCATGTGCACAAGGGAAATGCGTGATAGTAACATCGTACACCCAAAAAAATCCCGGTAGAGAATTTTATCGATGCCCGGGATGGGTAAGTATCAACTTCTAAGGAATTCCAATTTATTATGAAAACAAAAGAAGTCTTTATAAATGTACTAAGAAAACTAAGATTCTTTTCTTATTTATGCAGGGACTACTCCTAGAGGTATTTTGTGCATCACTACTTTGCTAGTGAGATGGAAATTCTGTTCATGTGGGGATGCATTCATAATTAGAAGTCGTGGCTGGTTCGATGTGTTTCTCCAAAAATGCAAGGAATACTTTTGAGGCATAATGAAGATTGCACTTTTGGTTGCATTTACTGGCAAAAATGAATTGATGTTAAGGACGGCTAGTTGCAAAGAAGTTACCATTAAGGCAGGAATGAGGGAGTCATATGGCATGAATGCACAAAGTGCAATTAATTTGTCTTAAGCATCTTCAAATTGGGATATGGACACACTCATAATACGGTGATATAGAAGGGTGGAAGGATCAGCATCCCATTTTTCTTGTCTTTTGACTATGTTGATGTCCTAATAAACCATCCCCACTACTTGTAATGAAGATTGCACTCTGCTAGCTAATGGGTGGAGAGGGCATATGCTTAGATAATGGATTGAGCATGATTTCCTTCCACCATCTTGACGATTTCTGGTCATTTTTTGGGTTCATCATCCACTGGTAGCTGTTATTCACCTTGAATTTCTAAACATTAGCAGGACAGCTTTAGCTGAAAGTGGGAAATTTTTAACATTAGCAGGACAACACCAAAGGATGCGTTGGTGCTAAGCCTGGTTTGTATGAGGTTTCAAAAAGCACCTTATTGTCCTCATGCCTCAATCATGCAGTGCTGGTTATACACATAACCAACAACCTGCTCAACATGTCTCCATGGCACAAATCAAGTGGTTCCATGGCACACGCAATAACCAATAAATAAGACCTATAGATTTACCATCTGAATGAGGGGTTTTTAGAAACTGTATTAGAATCTCATCCACGTTTCCAATCAATTTCAAGCAGTTGAAAACAGTCTTAAATATAAATCATAATCCTAGCAAGTCTAAGTTCTATAACATCATCCTCTGGGAACCTATTGTTGAATAACAAAACCACCAAAATTGCAAATCATTCTTCTACTGTTGTCATACTTCAACTCTCTTCTTTTGCCAAAGACGATCAATTGAACTGTCAGCATCGCCCTGCAAATAAAAAACAAACATTAACAACAAAGTTAGAAGCCCTCAAGGTTAGCTAAACGAGCGATATCAATTGTCAGGATGAGTAAATAAAATGATCAAAAAATGAGAATTTACATCTGCTGCTATTGAAACTTGAACTACATAAATAAAAAAATGTAAAAATTTTGTAAACAATAATGGGAACATATGCTGGAAAACATCTTAAATAAAGAGGAAGGAGGGAGAGTTTTGTGGACCTGGGATCTTGGAATGTTGTTTGCAAAGAGACAAAGATTGAATAGAAATCAGACAAGGAAAAACAACAAATCAAGGCCTGGAGCTACACCTATTCTTGAAGGACCGACCCCCTCCTACCTACAAATTGACAAAACCAGGTGCAACCAGTGCTCTAGCTCTCTCTTTAATTCCCCCCCCCCCCCCCCCCCCAGGCTACACCTATTCTTGAAGGACCGACCCCCTCCTACCTACAAATTGACAAAACCAGGTGCAACCAATGCTTTGGCTCTCTCTTTAATTCCCCCCCACCCAAAAATTCAAGGATTAGTTGAAAGTAGAGCTTGTACCACATTTTCTTCTTCGGAGTCCACCCCAGTGCCCTTTCCTTACCTGCTGCCAATGATTTTATTACTTTACTATTAGAAAAAAGCAAAAAGTAGGTTTAAGAAAAATAGCACCTGCTTATTGAAAACTGTTGCTTCACAAAACAAATAAATAATCCTACTCTGTCTTAACTACTGATGATAAAATTTTCACAATTCTGCTTGATGGGTCCTTTCCCTCTTTCAAGCTTAGAATTAAGCTACCCCATTATTAAAACAATGTACAAGAAATGTCAAAGTTAAACTGTTTGGCTTCAACCTACTAAACAGAGTATGTTAGAACCTAGAAAAGAGTACTAAATCATTGATAATAAATCACCTATAACGTTCTATACCTTAACTGTTATTCTGGATCGTTTCTCTGATATTACACAGTAAAATCTGTGTTGCAGTCTGAAAGATCATGGAGTATGTTACTGTCATTTGGTTTAAAAAAATGTAATCGTGTAGCATCAAAACCCTAACTCAGCATCTCTAACTAATTAGACACAAGATAAAAAGAGACCATATGTACAAAGTAATGTGCCACTGCCAAGCCTTGGGAAATACACCAATTACACTCAATAATTAACATCCATAGACCAATTAACTACTATCATTTCTACAGGGTTGACATATGATATAATTAACATCCATAGACCAATCAACTACTATCATTTCTACAGGGTTGACATATCATATAATTAACATCCATAGACCAATCAACTACTATCATTTCTACAGGGTTGACATATCATATACAATAAAACAAATAATGCTTGTTATATGTGTATATTGAAACTATTAAAAGGACTCAAACTGCCCCACATACACAAGCAATAACTCTAAAATAACTCTACATTCAAAACACAAAATCTGTTTTCGTTGTCCAATAGCAACCACTAAACACAAAAGAAATTTATAATATAAAATTAGAAAGTGCAGACACCCCAAATTGCACTACAAAATGAGAAAATAATTGAAAACATGTAATTGGGATTTAAAAACAGGTCAAAATGCATAAAATTTAATCATTTAAGCAGTGCCCGTATTGTATCTGCAGGCTGGTCACGCCCGAATTTTGTATACGTACATGCAGCGCCCGTATTGAAAATGCGGGCACCACTTGCCCGCAATGTATATACGGGCGCAGGAGATTTGTGCGAATTTTATCCTTGCTCGATTTCTGAGCCTTATCTGCATCCAAATATCTCTCTAGGTGATTGAATTTATTTATTTATTTATTCGAATTATCCTTGTTGGCCATGGATAGGCATTATCCTTATTTTCAATCTAATCTGGAGGATCATGGTATATCCCTCTAGACCAACCATACCCCTGGGTTTGCCTATAAATAGAGGGCCTCTCCTCAAGCAAAGGGCCATTAATTTGAAGTCTGAAGAACTCCAAGTGAAGAGAGGAATCCCTGCTGCTCTGCTTGCTCAATCCAGGTAAGTCTCTTTTCCCTTTTATTTTCTGTCTTCAATTCTAGAAATAATCTGATCTTCTCCATTGCTGTAGAATAAGGCTTTCTTATACTTGTATTCCTAAACCTGCCTCCAAGTACCTCAAGAATCCTCTCTAGCCGTAAAATGTAAAGAGAGAGCTAGGGGAAAGGGGAACAGGTAGATCCCTAGAATAGCACCCCATAATCTATTTTTCTTTTTTTTTTTTGTAGAATAAGGCCTTTGATTGTGTTTGTATACCCAAAACTATCTCTAAGTACCTCAAGAATCCTCTCTAGCCGTAAAACATGAAGAGAGAGTTAGGGGAAAGAGAACAGGTGGATCCGTAGGGTAGACCCCCATGTGCTCTAATCTGTGAGATGTGCCTGCTTTGGATATCCTGCTAATGTTTTAATGATTTTGTGTTGAATCTGAATGAATCCATGATGTTTACAGCATGAGATCCCCACTTTTTTCTAAAATTGAGATTTTTCACCACTTTTGCACCTACAGCATTGTTTTCTCGATTTTTGTGATATTAGGCTAAGATCCTGAATCTATCATGATCTATATGATAGATCTGGATTCATAAGCCTGAAAGTAACTTCTAGGGTTTCATGATGTGATTTTTGAGTCCTTTTCGTTTTTGAGAGAAGACCCTACGGTCTAAGTTCTCCCCTTTTGATGTTTTTCATCAACGTCGGTATTTTTGGTTTTGATTTCTTGATCTAACGTGAAATATGGGCTATATTTATGTCCTAGACTGTTCAAGTTCAATTCTGCAATATTTTATAAAAATTATATGTTTTCTAGATTTCCAGAATTTAATTTGAAGCCAGATTTTTGGAGTTTTCACTTTAGATTTGTTTTCTTTATCTTGATTTCAGTCAATTATGAAGCCCAAGTAAATGGCTCTTGTTGTCATAAGAAGGACCCAGAATTAATTGGATCATTCACATGGAAAAAAGCCATACATTCTTTTATTTTTCTTTTAATTTTGTTTTGATTAGCAAGCCCTTTTTCCTTTGAAAAACATGAACAATACCTGGCAACCACCTTGTGTGGATGAATAGGGGTGCCTAACACCTTCCCTTGTTCGTAATTTAATCCCCTTACCCATCTCTGGTTGTTTTTTTTTAATAGGGTTATTTTTACCCTAAATTTGCCTTTTTGTGTTTATTTGAGATTTTGGTGTCCATTCACATCTAAACAGAATGGTGGCAACTCTTTGTTTTTAACCAATCCCGTGTGATGATCAGGAAGTCATTAAATTGATTTTTCCATGTCTCACAACTGGCGACTCTGCTGGGGACTTGTAGATTTCAGCCTTTTGGTTTTTTTTATGTTGTGGTGTTTTTGTTTTGCTTGCTATTTTTAGCATGTTTGATATGTTCTATGGTTTTGCTTGCTATTTTGTGTTCTTAAGCATGTTTGGTATGTTTTAAATCTGATTTATTGCTTAAAAGCATGGGGGTAGAAACATGTTCAATTCTGATTTATAGGATTGTTTCTAGATGCACGCGTAGGGGGTTCGTTTTGCTGGACCATGCTTATTTCTTGCTATATTTTAATAATAGCATGTTTTGATTTTTAGCATGTTCTTCATGATGATTTTGGGTGTATAACATGATCACATGTTTGTATGATTGGGGTGATTCTTGTGAGCATGCTTTAGGTGCTATAGGATTACTTTGTTTCCTTGTATTTGTTTACTTTAAATACGCTTTCCTATTATGCCTTGGTTTGTATATACATGGCTATGAAAAGTGTGGCAAGGGTTTGGGACGTTGTGAATGCACCCAAATTTTACAAATGCACTGTGCACATTTTGTTTTTTACACAGCCTACCCCTAACCTATAGGAAGTTGAACTCGAATGTGTGTAGCTTAGCGTAACGAGGTCGATACTTCGGAAAGCGAAAGTGAAAACATTCACCTTAGAACTTTGGGCCAATGATGTAATGATAACGTGGATCTGTGATTCGATTCTGGTCATCACTAGGCTTGAGTTCTAAGTTGCCATTAAGCCAAAACCCAAAACCCCTACGCTTGAAGGTGGAGATACACGTTTTTGGCTAAAGTACACAATTACGTGGGGATATGGGTTTGTAATTGAGGGAAGGCCGGTTGCATGGTTCACAAGCCAAGGCATAATGCGGATGCCATATTGAAGGTAAACAAGGTAACAGGGTAACCTTAATTTTTGCATTATTTTCATGTCATAGGGGTGTCATGGTGTCCATCGGTTTGGGATAAAATTGGTCCCAAATAGGCATGTATCCTAAAATTGGTGTAGCCCATAGGAAGAGTTTTTAACTCTGTTCAGAATTAATCCTACCCAATGTTCATGCAAGAGGCAACCAAAGGGTACCAAATTCTTGAGTATGGTGGCTAATTTGGAGGGAACATGTGCCCTCCTAAGCATGTATTTTTGCAAATAGGTCAAAGTCCGCTTTGGGACAGTTTAGAAGCCTTGCAAGGGTGAACCGTATGTTTGGATGAGCAATCAAAGTGATCAAATCATGTAAAAACTGAAAAAACAGAAAAGAGCTCCGTAAACCGCATTTAATATACGGGCTGGTCTCACCCATGTTGGCTATACGGTCACGGCTCGCTCGCAATTTAAATGCAAGCAAGGCCAGACTATACTGTATATGCGGTTTTCGCGGAAAATTCAATTTTAAACAGTTTTTTCCTACTAAATCTTGTTCCTTTAACCTTTAAATGATGATAAAGGGAAATGAGTTTGAATAAAATGTTTCAAAAAAACACAAAAAAATAATAATGTGAAAAAAAAAATCTTTGGGCCTTTGAAAGCCTTTGAATTTCAGACATTTTTCAAAAATACCCTTGGGCCTCTGAAAGCCTTTGAATTTCAGATTTTTTTCAAAAATATCCTTGGGCCTCTAAAAGCCTTTGAATTTCAGACTTTACCCCTGGGCCTCTGAAAGCCTTTGAATTTCATATTTCTTTTCTTTGGGCCTCTGAAAGCCTTTGAATTTCAGACCTTTTTCAAAAATACCCTTGGGCCTCTTAAAGCCTTTGAATTTCAGATCTTTTTCAAAAATATCCCTGGGCCTCTGAAAGCCTTTAAATTTTATATCCTTTTTCTCTTTTTGTGGGACCTGTTGGAAGCCCTAGAATATTCCAACAATTCTAGAAAAAAAAGCAAATAAAGAAAAAAAAATCCAAACTTGTGTTCACCTAACCTGCATATAGGCATTCATAGGTATGTGAATGAGATTAAATTGGTACTGATATTTTTCTTTATTCTTTTCCAGGTACCAATACACTTGCAACCATAGCTCCTGTAACCAGATTAAAAACTCGCACCATGAATCCCATTGAGAATGAAGCTGATGTTCCTAACCCAGACGTTGCCCTGCTACAGGAACAAGTGGCAGGACTAGCCCGAATGCTATAAAACTTACTGGCGGTGCAGGCCCAACAAGTCCAAGCCCAGAACCAAGCGTCCACTTCCAACCAAGCACCTCCACCCCAAACCAACATTCCACCTCCGGTTCAACCTATTCCTGAACCCCTTTATGAACCCACCCCTGAGCCTATACTAATCAGGGATGAGACAGTTGAGTCTGAGAAAGAAAAAGAAAAGGAAAGAATGAGGGAGGAAGTTGAAAGGAAATTCATGCACAGATTGGAGATGATCCAAGATGAACTAAGGGAAGTAAAAGGGGTGAACAACTTTGGGGGCACCAACTTTGAAGACTTGTGCCTATACCCTAATGTTAACCTACCGATCAAATTCAAGTGCCCAGACCTGGACAAATATGATGGCACTGGCTGTCCTATGAACCATCTAAAGTTGTACTGCGGTGCCTTATGCCAGTTCGGTAAGGATGAGGGCATTCTGATTTAGCTCTTCCAAAGGAGCTTGACTGCCTCTCAAGTCAGGCCATCAATGCTAGAGCAAGAGATGATCTCCACTTTCATCAATACATTGGGTCAACCATTCTATAGCGACCTGGTGGGTCAGACCACCACTAATTTTGCTGCCTTGGTACAAATGGCCAACCGAATCGAAGACAGGATTAGGTTGGGTAAAATAATTGACCATTCTGCTATGGTCAGTCAGTAGGACCCCAATTTGAAGAAAGGAAGTGGGTTGAAAAAGAATAGGAACAAGAAAGAGGGGGAGGTGAATATGGTAAAGCCACCATCAGGCCCTAACAAACCCATACAAATCAACATACCCGCTCATTTTCCTACTCCATCCACTCCATCTACCCAGGCCCCCATGAGGGTTAATGTTCCAACAGCACCCTCAGACCAAAAGAGGGCTTTTACTAAGGAGGAAAGGGATGCCTATTTCGCAGCAAGGAGAAATAGGGTTTTCACCCCTATTCCAATGTCTCCGTCTCAGTTGCTGCCCACCTTGTTGCAAGCCGGGTATATCACTTTAAGAGAGCCAAATCCGAATGCATCCAAAGGGAGAAATTTTGACCCCTCCACCAATTGTGATTTCCACATGGGTGCACCTGGGCACCCTACTGACAAGTGTTGGCCTTTGAAACACGCCATTCAGGACTTACTAGACCATAATACCCTGTCTTTCAATACAGGGGCTCACAATCCTCCCTGAACAGACATTGGTCAAAACCCTTTGCCTCAGCATCATGGGGCAGGCCCATCTAATGTCATAGGGGTCATTTCTGCTGATAAAATAACCTTTGACCCGTCTCAGTTAATTGCTCCTATAGGGACAACGGTCAAAGTTTATTTTGACAGAGAAAAGGGGGGTAAAGAAATAAACATGATTCAAAATAGGAATGATAGTGCTGCTGAGAATATTAGCTCTGCTTTGAACCGGGCCTCCTCTCTCATGGCCCAATTGAATATTGCAAAACCCCCTCTGGTTATCAATTGCAGTCCATCCACCTTTGCTTCACCCATTCAATCTAAACCGCCATTGGTCATAAACTGTGACCATCTCAATGCTTCTGTTACTTCTGTAACCCCTTAACCAAAACAATTTCCACCATTGGTTGTTGATGTTCCTCCCACTCAGACTTCATCATCCAAGTCCAAACTTCCCTCATTAGTGATAAATGTCCCTAAGCCTTCCTACTCTGAATCGGCTGTACCGTGGAACTACAGCGAAGGCTTTACCACCACATTCCCTGCAGCTGAGGCAGAAAGCAAGAAAGAAGTGAACCTCATGATGAGGTCAGGAAAGTGTGTAGGAGAGGGAGAGAAACCAAAGGAGACTGAGAAGGAAATGGAAGAAGCTGAGAAAGAGAAAAATAAAGGAAAGGCCAAAGTAAGGGAAGATGCCCCTCAGGTAATTGACAGTGAGGCTGCTGACCTCATTAAACTAATCAAAAGAGTGAGTTCAATGTTGTCAAGCAGTTGAACAAAGTCCTTGCCCAGATCTCAATTCTGAGATTATTGTTGAATTCTGAAAAACATAAGGACTCCTTGTTAAGGGTACTTCAGGGCGCCCATGTGCCTAAAAATATTGAACTAGACCAACTAGGCAAGATGGTTGGGCAAATTTTGTCTCATAATGTTATATCTTTTTCTGAAACCAAGATCAGCCCAGCATGGTACCATCATGTTGATCCTTTGCACATAGCTGTGCTCAGTAAGGGTTGCATGATAGCCCGGGTTTTAATTGATAACGGGTCAGCTCTGAATGTCTGCCCGTTAATTACATTTGTTAAGCTCGACCTGGATTAAAACAAAATAAAACAAAATGGGAGAATCATAAGAGCCTTCGACAGCTCTAAAACACACTCCCTAGGGGAGGTTGAACTGTCGATCACTATTGGACCGTATATTTTTAACATCACATTTGAAGTGATAGATATACCGGCAGCCTTCAAACTACTCCTAGGAAGGCCGTGGATTCATACAGCTAGGGCTATACCATCTACCCTCCACCAAAGAGTCAAATATATTAGAAGGCAAAAGGTGATTACGATCCTAGCTGAAAATTTGGTTCCTCCCATGTGGTCCCCTGATGTACCCTACATAAACATGGAAATGACTGCAGACAATATGGCATTTCACTCTTTCCAGTTTGAAACTGTTAAATTTATACCTGGGGGGTATCAGGAAAAAGAAGAGAAAATGACTTGTACTGAGAAAATGGTCAAGAAAGTGCTGGGAAAGTACAATTTCCACCCGGGTAAAGGTCTAGGGGTTAACCTACAAGGAAGGCTGGAACCAGTAAAGGTTAAGAAGCTGGTCCCTAGAGCAGGATTGGGGTCCAAGCCAAGAAATTGGAGAAAACAGAAGCAGATGGAAGACATGAAATTCCCTCATATCAGGGAAACTTTTCCTAAACTTTCTCATATGATTCAACTGTCTCCACCCTAGGATCAGTCCAAACCTCCATGTTATAACATCAACCACTTCCAGAAACCCAAGTCCCCAACCTTGCAACCATATGTTCTACCTTCACCTTCACAAGCATTGGATTTGGATTTCTTTATTTTGGATTTTTTTATATGTATCATATGTATTATAATTTGTATAGGATGTAACAAAGCAACCCCCATTCCTCCAATATTTGTACACATGTGATCATAAAAAAATATCAAAGATAAAAGATAAAAAAAATTAAATAATAGTAAATCAGCCCAAATATGATCCAACTGATTTAAGGGAACTCATTTCGGTGGGTCAACCCAGGGTGTTCAAGGACTTCCCTGGGTTGTAATCGGGTCACTTATCCGGAATCACTAGTGCAGACCAAAAAATTAAACAAGGTGTCTACCTACACCATTTCAGGTAGTGGCGACTCCATAAAACATGTAACATGCTTTTTCAGCACGCCCGAGGTGCATACAGCTTGGCGACTCCGCTGGGGACCGAACCCAGAATCTCTAGTTTGATCGAACCCGAAATCGCTGGGGGCTGACCCAACCCGGTTTGATTAGTTGGATTATAATGGGCTTATTCTTTGCACATGTGCACACACTTGCACATGCACGCACACACTTTTTGTACATATGCACATACTTGCACAAATTGGTGAAGTAAGATTTGTCACTTTACTTAGTAAGTGTTGAATATACATAAATACATATTCTTGGGAGTTCTGTCATAAAGGACGAGATAATTGCCTAAGAAAATTGGATTTTAAGCGAGACCACTGTGACCCCTCCAATTACCTGGGAATTCTCCCGGAACATCGTTTTGTGTACCAATTCATCACTTTACAATATGAGGCAGTGAAAATTCCTTCACATACACACATGTGCACTCACGCACACTGTGGTTTGTTTACATGCTTTGATATAAATTGTGTAGGGTGACACGCGTAAGGGAGCCCGCGTGGGTGATCCGATTGAATGATATGACATTTCTTTTTTACCAAAACCTGGATCTCTCTAGCAGCCACCCTTCTTTATCGTATAAACAAATTTTGGGATGGTATTAGCCCATGCGCCCGTGGCTTACCAGGGAAAGCGAGGTAAAACATCCCCCCAGGTTTCTAAATTTCTATAGCGCCACTGGTTTCTTGCCGTGGTATGCGAGGGTCTAGTACTTGGCTCAGACCCTTGTAGACGTTTGTCTCAGGCTGGGTACCCTTTTCCCACCTAATGTTCTAATACACCCTACTATGTGAATGTGAATGATGAATGAAGAGGAGTTGAAATAAGTCTAAAACCCAAGAGTCCATCAGGGGCAGCAACCTCCGCCTAATTTTACATCGAATTGAGTAAACCCTAGATCAAGGGGGAAACTGACCTAACTTTGATTAGGGGGACTACTCCAGATCCATGCATTGAGTCCTGTGAGCCATGGGCCCTGACCCATTGAGTCTGTTGGAAGCACCCTAAGTCCAGATCGGTCTTGTTTGAGTAGATGAAAGCCGGCCAGATCAGACAATCAGATGAGAGCATACCAGATCAAAAGAAGGGCATGAAAAGCAATTTGTACCCTTCTTTTGGGCTCCCAACAACCCTAAAGATGAATTCTTTGCAGATTTTTGTAAATATCATGTAAATTTCGCCCTCGCTGGCAAGTTGTAAGTTTTGCTGTGGTCCGACACCAAAAGTAGATGAAAGACAAAAGACTGATCAGGACTTGGAAGTGCTTCCATACACAAGTATGTCTAGGAATCGTGCCTTAATAGGCACAAACCTTTCCTAGGACTGTGCACACACTTTTGAGGATGTGTTTTGATATATGTCTGCTGACACACTCTCAGGATGGTGCAATGAAGAACAAGCCAACCTCTTGATGTAATCTTTAGACATTTCACACCAAGACCACCATTCAGAACACTGTATTCGCAGTAAGAAAGGATTGTGATGAATTCTTCTGAGGTACCAACTCTGTCATCCCCACAGCAAGGGGTTGAAGAACAACCAGTCATAATGGATCTAAGCCAATAGGTGGCCATGATGCGAGCTATGAGAAGTCAAATTCCAGAAATCCAGCAGGGGCAACCACCTCAGCCAACACCCATGGCAGCACATCCACCACCACGGGACACTCCATTCCCACACCCGACAGCGATTCCCATCCATCCTCCACAGTAAAAACCATTTGTGCCTGTCCGACTGGGGCAGGAAGAGCAAAACCGAAATAGGGCACGGGAGGCCCAGCTTGAGGAAATTTTGGCAACAATAAAAGAAGACAATGAGGCCCGAATGGCTGCAATGAAAGAAGACCTCTTGAAGCAACTCCAGCCCAACTCAGTGCAAGATGAAATCACTCTAGAGAGCATGTGTTTCTTCCCAAACATCCAATTGCCAGAAAAATTCCAATGTCCTGAACTGCATAGTTTCGACGGCACTGGTTGTCCCTTGATACACCTGCGATCGTATGTTGGTTACATGTGCCAATATGCGAAGGGTGAGAAAATTATGGTTCAGTTCTTCCAGAGATCTCTAACTGAGGCAGCATACTCTTGGTTCCTAAGTCTGGATAAGCAGAAGGTTAAGACATGGAACGACCTCGCCGCCGTGTTCATCCAACAGTACTGTTCAAGTAGCCAAATGGTTCAAACCAGAACAGAATTGCAGAGGTTGTCAAAGAGGAATAGCGAGTCTATGAGAGACTACGCCAAAAAGGTGGATGGAGCTAGCCAATGTGGTACAACCCCCTCTTCTTGAACAAGAGCGGACTTCTTTGTTCATATCATCACTGGGGCAACCCTACTTCACAATGTTATTGGGACAATGCGCTATAAGCTTCACCAACCTAATCATGGTAGCAGGTAGAATTGAGGATGCCGTTAAAATGGAGAAGCTCGGAGGCTCCATGATGAGCTTGTTGCATGGAACAATCTCAAGTGGCAAGGAGCAAGAGAATGACAAAAGCACAAGTACGGTTAACCATGTACAACCTTCCGCACCGTTTCACATCCCTTCCTCAAGAAGCATGAGCTTTCCCCCCACAAGCAATATTGCATCTCAACTCAGCGGCGTCTCACCAAGGAGGAAAGAAAGAACCGGGAGTTCACTCCGCTTCCATATACGCTGGCTGAATTGTTACCAACGCTCTTGAGAGAGGGACACCTGCAACTGGCAACGCCAAATCCCAAGGCGTCAAAAATGAAGGGCTATGATCCAAACAAAAGCTGTGAGTACCACATGGGTGCACAAGGCCATGATACTGATGGATGTTGGGGCCTTCGACATGCAGTCCAAGACCTCCTTGAAGCTGGGGAACTCAAAATCGATCCTCCACCAAATTGAAAAAAAAAAGAAGAAAAGAAAAAAAGAGAAAAAAATAGAAGAAAAAAAAAAGGAGAAAAGAACCACCATCATCATCATCTTGCATCTTGGTATTTCACATCATGAACTCTACTTTCTAACATTTGGTTCTCCTGGCAAGAACCCCGTCAACAATCAAACATGGACCGCACCTTAGGAACAAGTCTTGATGCAGCCCTGCAAATAACAAGCATAGTGGCTTCTCTACAAAACCTACTGTGGACAATAACAATCAAGGAAGAAACATGGAACAAGTGCTGGGAAGCATTAGGAGAAGAAAATTTTGAGTTGCGATCCCGAGTAAGGGTTCTCGAAGAAGTGATTAAAAGCATGAAGGGAGAGACACCCGAAGCAACCAAAAAGTAAGCCTTCCACCCGCCATAACAAATGGTCGAATGCAAAGAGAGAAAGGAAAAGCTGTAACAGCAAAGGCTCCCGAACTCATGCAGAAGTTGAATCATTCGAAGGATCTCCCAAGGAGGACCCCAGAAGAAATGAAGGTCACGCTTAAAAGGCAGTTCACCCCTTTGAATATCCAACCAGTCCAGATCCTAACTGGTTTACTAAAGAAGGGCCTCTTGCAACCTAAGCGACTTAAACAATCCAAATGCATTTTGTGCTTACCACACAGGATCCCCAGGACACAGCACAGAGCAATGTTGGGATCTGCAGCACGACATACAAGATTTGATTGATCAAGGGTTCCTAAAGGAACTTGTCAAGTAACCAAGATCTGTTGAAGGCCAAGACATCGTTGACAAGTTAGCCCGGATCCCAATATCTGAACTAACTGTCTCCCTACTGGAGGAAGGAGATAATGAGGAAGAAAGTGGCAAGAAGAGCACTTAAAGGCTTCCTCCCATGGCACGTAACTGAATATCAAGAACGCTGATTTGCATGGGCCACTCCTTGCATAGTCTGCTGCTTTTTTTGTTTATCTTTTCTTGTCATTTCAATTTTGAACTTAACAGCATGTTTCTTTTTGCCAACTTATGAAATCTTTTGGGAAATTACTAGAGTGTTGGACCACACCAAGGCATGACGGTGATCTTGGATAAACCTGGCCAATCAAATTTGACAGATGGAATGTACCAAACAGCACGAACTGTATGGGTCTCGACCTAGCCAAGGGATCCCCCGCACATTTGAAACCTACTTTGCCAAACACTAGGGCAAGCTGTGATTGGAGATAGAAAAAGGAAAAGGGCAAGGTGCCCATACCAGTCGAGGGTCACTAACATAATCCAGGATCAATGATCCCGATGAAATGATGAGAGGCCATTTTTGGCAAAGATACTTCAAATAAATTCCGCTAGTCAAACATGTTGAACTTGATCGTCTCATTTCTAACCCACATTATGTCTAGCCACCCCAAATTAGGGCAAAGTCAAAAAGCAAAGAAGAAAAGACAAAATGAATAAATATGAGAATGGTTCTTAAGCCAGTTAATCGTGCAAAGACAAGTAAGTGTTACCTTCTCTGTGAAGGGATAAAAGGCCATCCTTGGTTTTCTCCAAAAATCATCTAACAAAAGATGAAACCCTAGCAAGACACTTTGGGCCTAACAATTTCTTCCTTAACCCTACCATGTTCTATCCTTGAACTGGGGCATGAAGCTTCATGAAATTGGAGACACAAGAAAGACAAAGGTGAAGATAGAGCAAAGTGAAAAGCACCCTAAAAACAAAGGGGCAAAAAGGGGGGAAACAGAGTGAACCCCAGGAAACGAGAATGAGAAAAAGGAACGGGGACAATCCCTTAAAAAAAGGCAAAAACAAGAATTGGGGCAAACCCCCAAAAGAAAAGTCAAAGATTGGGATAAAGAACCAAAGAAAGAAAGAAGAAGAAAAAAGAACAAAGATGGAAAAGAAGAAAAAACTATCAAGCAAAGTTGGCCACAAAGTTAAGGAGACAAAAGATGAAGCAAGCCCTAACAAGAAAAATGGACAGAACATGGCCTTTACCCCACTCGTCAATTTTGAGCCTCTATACCATTTCTTCTGGACCCTTGAACCCAACCTATGTTTCATCCTATTATGAAGTCCTTTCTGATTACAGAGAATGTAACACGGAACCAAAAGGACAAAAGAACTTTGGCTAGACATAATGGTTATCCATAGAATGAAGCTATATAGGGTTTGAGCCCGTTTATCCTTCATTTCTAAACACTGGAACCAAAGCCTACAGTTTGTCCTACTGATAAGTCCTCTCTGATCGTTGGATCATGATTCGTGAAAATTGATAGGACCCTCAGACTGGGGCAAGACACCGAACCTGGGAGAAGGAACCAATTGAGAGAAAAACCATTCCATAACCCTCAGACAAGGGTGGGGAAAGAAAAAACAAGAGAGGAAGGCAAAAGAACTGGGGAAAGGGTAGTGCCAAAGCAACCTCCTAGACTAAAACAATTCCCCTCATTTCAACCCGGGGCATGCTATTGAAGGCGAAAAATGTTGGCCCTCACAGGAAGTGCCGCGAGGCACCACTTCATAAGTCTAAATGAGATTGTTGGGTGACTTACCCAAAGATTACTGGTCTTGTCGTGGACCCACTTCAAAAAGGAAACTCCAAACTCTTAATCAATTCCCAATAGATTTTAATCAAAGATAAATTGCTTGAATTTACATGTAATTTTGATAATAAACAGATGAAGTCCAATTGACTGAACTCCACATGAACTTTTGCAGGTACTGACAAAACTTGAAACAGACAGACAAAGCCACCACAGCGCATCTCACATGTTGGGTGCGAGACAGAATCGTAGCAATGTAGTCACACATTGGACGCAAAAGAAATCCATCACAATGTACTCACACATCGGATGCAAGACAAAGATATCCCCAGCACATCTCACGTGTCAGACAGAGATTGAAGGAGCAAGGTATCTCCCAACCCTAAGGAGCAAGATGTCTCCCAAAATTGAAGAATTAAGGGGCAAGGTGCCTCCCAAAAAGCAAGACAGAAGGAGCAAGGTGTCTCCCAACCCTAAGGAGCAAGGTGTCTTCCAAAATTAAAGAATTAAGGAGCAAAGCGTCTCCCAAGACATAAGGAGCAAGGTGTCTCCCAACCCTAAGTAGCAAGGTGTCTCCCCAAATTGAAGAACTAAGGATCAAAGCATCTCCCAAGATAGAAGGAGCAAGGCATCTCCCAACCACAAAAAGCAAGGTGTCTCTCAAGACTAAAAGGGCAAGGCATCCCTAGAGCAAGGTGACTCCGAAATTAAGGAGCAAGGCATCTCCCAACCACAAAGAGCAAGGCGTCACTCAAGACTGAAAGGGCAAGGCGTCCCTGGAGCAAGGCGATTCCGAAATTAAGGAGCAAGGCGTCTCCCAACCACAGAGAGGAAAGCGTCTCTCAAGACTGAAAGGGCAAGGTGTCCCTGGAGCAAGGCGACACCGAAACAAATGGAGCAAGGCGTCTCCCAACTGTAAGCACCTCATTTTTGCGCTCCCAGAAGAGCCGGGAATGCAAACCCTGGACAAAAAGTCAAACCCTGAGGGGTCAAAAGTTGACTTTTTGATCAAGTGAAAGTTGGCCACCTTGCTTTATGTCATTGGATAGAGAATCTCGACACGGTTCCAACGCAACTAAGTTTGCAGGAATTGGAGTCCGGATGAAGGTTCTGTGGGCCGGTCAAACTTGAGGGGAGCCGAAAGTTGACTTTCTGCTAAACCCCGATCCAGATGCTTACCTCTATGTCATTAGATATATAATCCCGACACGGTTCCAACGCAACTGAGTTTGCAGAAATCGGAGTCCAGATGAAGGTTCTGCGGGGCGGTCAAATTTGAGCGGAGCCGGAAGTTGACTTTCTGCAAAAATCCGATCCAGATGCCTACCCCTATGTCATTGGGTAGAGGGCTCCGATACGATTCTAACGCAACTGATTTTGCCCAGATCGAAGTCCGAATGGAGAAAATATGAGCTGTCGAAGTTTCCGAGCAACAAAACCGGCAGACTGCACACGTGGCGAGTTGCGCAGAAAAATATCTAGGGGATCAAATCCGTAAATATCCAAACATACGAAATATCCCAGGGACTAAATCTGTAAAAATCCAAGAATATCGGATTAAACCAAAAATGACCACGGACTAAATCCGAAAAAATCAGATTTTCCGACCATCGAGCGGCCGCATTAAATGTTTTTCAATCATGATGCCGCTCGCGCGAATGGGGCGAGCGCAAAACGCGCTCGGCGCCAGCTAAGCGCCAACCCAACGGATACCCTTTTTCCCCTTCTATAAAAGCCGTGCGACGCTTCATTGAAAAGGGTTGGGCTCTTTTTGATTGGGGAATTTTCGTTGGCTCCAGTTGCTGTGCTCAAGCTTCTTCCCCATCCGAACCCCATTCGTCTCAATCACTTTGGCCTCCCCAAGCCCCCACCTGGATACGACCTTCCCTTCTCTTCCTCTTCTTCACCTTCCCACCAACAAGAGGAAAGCCCTTGCTGCTGCTGAAGGAGGAGAGCTCCAGCACTCGTGCCACCTCAAGGAAGAGCCGTCACCTTGCACAAGAGCTTAGGGAACCTCAGGTAGTTTTCCTCACTCATTTTTAACTTTACATACATGAAAATGGGAGTGGTATGAGCTGTTATTATCATCTGTCTTTTTTTTTCTTTCCTTGTTATGACATGCATGCGCTTCCCTTTTGGGTGAAATGGAGGTCTCCAAGGGTAAGGGAGACCCCATGCACGACCCCTTTAAGAAGACGAGGGTTTTGTTGCTACACCCAGAGCTCATGAGGTACCTGGGTTTCTTTCCAAGCACTCCTACGAAGAACCGGCTCCTCATTTATTTCGTCCAATGTATCCCTGTAAACCCCCCCCCCCCCCTCTCTTTCCCTTCCCTGACGGTTCATTGCCGCGAATATGGAGGTCCGTTCCAGGCGTAGGAACAAGTCTGGTTTCCTTGTTACGTGTGCGATCTCTATTTGTTATTGTTTTTTATTCTTGCTAGACTTGCTGACATGCTCCCTTAACCCCTGCCACCTGATGTTTTCTTGCTGTCTGCCTATGAGCATGGTCCCCTCCCCCCATTACCCCTTGTAGCGGTCAGTCTGTGTTGTTTTTTTTGTGATAATCGGGTTTGGTTTTCTTTAAAGAGATTTGGAGTTGTGTCATGAAGTAGCTCAGATTAATTTGATGCATGTTTAAAGGTCTCCTGGGGAGTGGTAGAAGCATGGGGAGGGGTTACAGAGGTCAAAAAACCAGGCATTCATGGAGTTTGAGCAAAAAACAGAGAATCGGGTTTCGGCAGGGGTGTCCGCCGAGCTGGCGCTGAGCTCGCGCTCAGTGCTTTCGCTCACGCCTAGCTCGCACGAGGCTCACGCGAGGCGCTTTTCACTCGCGCCTAGCTCGGGCTCAGCTCGCGCGCAAGGGCCTTTTTTTGTATTTTCGCTTCTGCTTAGCTTGCGCTGACCTCGCTCCTAGCGCCTGAGGTCAACGCACCCTCTTAAACTGCCGAATTGCTATATTTTTTGAAAACCCGAAAATGCCCTTTACCGTACCGCGAGGGGCGAACCCAACCCCTTTGTTCGCAGCGCATCCAACTCGTTCCTTGGTGCAGGGAGGGACCTCGCTCCGCCCACAGGGGCCCCAAGTCCCTCCCCTTGGACCCAGTATAGTGAGCCGATCTCCTTTGATGAATGTCATTTTTTTTATATGTTCTCTGTGATTTTTGCTGGATGTGGGTGGCATTTCTGAACCGAACCAAATGAACCAATAGGGTTTCCGGGTCACCCAGAAGCCCAACATGGGACTTGGACCCCCCCTCCCTGGTCCAACTTGATTTCCAGTGGGCCTTCCAACAGGGCCCACCAAGCCCAATGAACACAATGGAATACATACATGTGACTTAATCAAGATAAGTAAATTAACTGATCAACCCGGGTGGACCAAACCCAATGCGACCCACCCGAACTTGTTGGTGAATTGATGTATGAAATGTGTGGTTTGGCTGAGACCAAGGGCAAGGGCCTACCGAGCCCGCCAAAGCCCACCCACCGAACCAAGGAAGGGTGCAAACCCTAACTTCCCGTAACTTGGGCTTTCAAGCCCTAATCAGGACTATGGGCCCCCAAGCCCAGTGTCCAACCCATTTTTTGGAAACTTAAAAAGATAAATCTAATAAATTACTTGGCTACCCTGTGGGCCTACCTAAGGGGCCCACAAACCAATCCGGCCCACCTTTACTTGAAAACCACTTAAATCCAATTTGAAACCAAAAGTAAAATCAATTGAACTAACCAAAGCCCAAAGGGCCTCTCAGGCTAGACTGAAGCCCACAAGGGTACATGGGCTTGACTAAGCCCACCAAGGACACCGTGGGCCTTCCAACGGGGCCCACCCAACCAGACTCAGATTACCTGATTAATCAATATAAAAGCAATTAAAGAGACCCACACCACTTAGGTGGTCCCACCAGACTTAACCAAGCTGCATATCGGGTTAGGAATCGGGTGAGACCAAAGTAAGCTGACTCAAACCATGATAAACCTAAGGGACCCGTCACCCGACGGGGTGGACCGGGGTATCTACGGACTTCCCCGGACCACAACCGAGACCCTACTTAGAATCTCAAGCCGCAGACCAAAGCCCAAATAGACAAGATTAGGCACCCAGGTGTCCGCCTGCACCCCATCAGGCGGTGGCGACTCCGAATTTCCCCGTGCCACATTTACGACCTGCGCACACCAACCACAGAGAGCAAGGTGCCTCTCAAGACTGAAAGGGCAAGGCACCCCTAGAGCAAGGCGACTCCCTAGAGCAAGGCGACTCCTAAGCTAATGGAGGAAGGTGTCTCCCAAGATTGAAGACCTTCGAAGCAAGGTGTCTCCCACATCTGAATGGACACGGAAATGTGTCTCTACGGAAGGCGTCTACCACATCTGAATGACACGGAAATGTGTCCTTAAGGAGCAAGGTGTCTCCCACATCTAAATGGACACGGAAATGTGTCTCTAAGGAGCAAGGCGTCTCCCACATCTGAATGACAAGGAAATGTGTCCCTAAGGAGAAAGTTGTTTCCCACATCTGAATGACACGGAAATGTGTCCCTAAGGAGCAAAGCGTCTCCCACATCTAAATGACACGAAAATGTGTCCCTAAGGAGCAAGGTGTCTCCCACATCTGAATGACACAAAAATGTGTCATTAAGGAACAAGGCGTCTCCGAAGACTGAAGGACATGGCGTCCTTGGAGCAAAGAATCTCAAAACAGCAAAAAAGTTGAGGCCAAAGCCTCCCGATTGAAGAACAATGAGCAAAGACCTGAAAAGGAGCAGAGCATCTCGCAAGACTAAAGGACAAGGTGTCCCTAAGGAGCAAGGTGTCTCCGCAAAGTTGAACAAGATGTTCCCATTCCTGAAAATGACAGAGAATCAAGACATGAAGAAGAAGACAAAATGAAGAACTGCTGGGAAAATGGCCCCTTTTGTAATTTTCATTTTCCCACTTTTGTATCATAGGATTTGAACCAGGATTCGGAGCTCTTCGGTGTGCTGGACAGCAGTGACTCTTAGACCCTTTAGAAGCCAAATAGAGTTAAGGGGTAGTGTACCTACATGGGGGATAAAGAACTTCAAACTTAAAAAACAAAAACAACAAAAAAAACGAAAAAAACTTTCAAAAAAAAAGTGAAAAGATAAAAGAAGAAGTCAAAAGTCAATGGAAAAAACAAGTGGAAAAAAACACTATTGAAGCACTTTTACATCAACGCCGAAACATGTCGTTGAGTCTAAGTCCAACCCATCTTTTTCAACTTAAACTAAAAAAGGGAACAATTCCAAACGCCCAATGGAAAGGAAACTCCCCAGAACTTGGAAGTGAGTCAAAGCAACACGGAGCTTGCATCGGCACTTCCACATTTTTTTTTGAAAACATTAAAGGACTAACTCATCGATTATGTCAACAGAAATGCAAAGTGCAAAAATAGGGTTCTTTTTATTCTTTGCCATTCATCACCAAGGTGACTCTGACAAAGAGGGGCAGCTTTCAGCACCCCATTTTTGCACCATAAAATTGCCCAAGAAGCATATCTTAAACCAGCATATATGTGGGTGCGTAAATCGAGGTTTTTATAGTGGACCCATCTTTTTGAAATAACAATTTCGTAATAAAGAGAATTCCGAGCCAATTCCGATGCACCAAACCGTGCTCAAATCGGATATCAAACGACTAAGTTATGGATAAAAGAATTAAAGGGTAGTTTGGGGATTTTTTATGAAACCAGAATTGGGTGCCACATGGCAGCCACATGTACGCCATGGTGGCTGCCATGTAACCAATGATAAATTTAAAATTTTGGGGATCTTTTAGTAAATAAGTAAGTTTCCTAATGGGGTTTGTTATGCAAATAAATAAAAAATTTAATAAAAGTTTTGAGATTAAAAGAAAATAAATAAATAAATAAATAAATATATAAACAAAGAGAAATGAGTTGGACGAATTGGTCCAACTCATGTTCTCTTGAGATATTAAGACTAAGCTTAAAAAAAATAAAAGCCTAAAAAATATGGGACAAAATAGACTTTGACCAAACCCAAATAAATGATGGTGTTTAAAGAGAAGAAGAGGAAGAGTTAGGGGTTTAGGTGTTGAAAGAGAACAAGAGGAAGAGTTAAGTGTTTAGGTGTTTAAGAGAGGAAGAGGAAGAGTTAGGAGTTTAGGTGTTTAAGAGAGGAAGAGGAGGAGTTAGATGTTTAAGAGAGGAAGATGAGAAGTTAAGGGAGAGAAGAGGTTTAGGAGAGGAAGAGGAAAGGTTAGAGGTTAAGAAGTTGAAGGATGGGAATTCTCTATAAAAAAGGATAGAAGTTGGGAGCAAAAGGGGAGGAGAGCAAATAAAAGAGTTCTTTGAGAAAAAAAACAGCAAATAGGAAGAAGTGGAGAAAAGAAGAGGGACGTCCACTAGCAAGGAGGGAGAAAGAAAAACTGTTGTTCATGACACACCAAGGTTCCAAGACCTAATTTAAAGTGTTAATCCATAACAGGTGACTCATTTGTTTAATACATTGTATGAGACCTCTCTTTCATTACAATTTTTGAGATGAGATTACATGATTGGTAAGAGACATGTATATATATTTGATGGCTTTGGGTAATTTTATCATGTAAGAAAAAAAAAGACAAAGATGTAAAGTTCTGAGTTTTTTCTACATTAGACTTGCACCTGTTTTCCAGATTAACCAATTTTTTTACCTAAGTCTTGTTTGATTCAAGTCTGGAGTCCTTCATGAGATTTGTGGTATTTTTATTTTAGTTTAATGTAAAAATATGCTTGAGACTCTACACTATGATTAGGTATTTTATTTTTAATTTTCTTTGGTTCATATTTTCACAGGGAGATGTCTAACAGTAAATTTTGCAGCTTCATATCTCTTAAATGAAAATGAATTTTTAAAAACTGCTATACGTTATTTTAGTGCTTAAAGTTATGATTCTACGGAATCAAATTTCGCAAATTTGGTTAAAAATTGAGGGAGATATGAATCTTTGAATGCAGATAGCGCAGTAGTTTAGATTGTTTCACTTTTTTTTCCTTTATTTATTGTGATTTTCTTACTTACATTTGTTTTGTTTTATTTTTTTATTTTACTACATGAGATGTAACATGGTGGCCCTCCATTCTCCCAATGTAGATATGTTATTATATAATCAGATCTAAAACATTTTATTGGAAGTGGTCGAATCAGCCCCCATTTCTTATTCTTTTTAATTTTGGTTTCTTTGCTTTAGAATTCTTATGTGCATGTAAGATGTAGTATAGCAATCCCCCACTCCTCTAATCCCTTGTATATATGAGAAAGATAAAATTAAAAAAAAGGGAAAAAGAAAAGAAAAATAAATAAATTTTTTTTTTAAATAAGCAAGTACATTGCTCCATGTTGAAATATTTGATTTGGATTTCTTTATTTTGGATTTTTTTTATATGTATCAAATGTATTATAATTTGTATAGGATGTAGCAAAGCAACCCCCATCCATCCAATATTTGTACACATGTGATCATAAAAAAATATAAAAGATAAAAGATAAAAAAAATTAAATAATAGTAAATCAGCCCAAATATGATCCAACTAATTTAAGGGAACCCATTTCGGTGGGGCAACCCAGGGTGTTCAAGGACTTCCCTGGGTTGTAATCTAGTCACTTATCCAAAATCACTGGTGCAGACCAAAAAATTAAACAAGGTGTCTACCTGCACCATTTCAGGTAGTGACAACTCCATAAAACATGTAACACGCTTTTCAGCGCGCCCGAGGTGCGCACACATGATATGTAGCTATTGCTTTGATGCCTTATATGATAAATCTTCATTTGATTGATGATATTATTAATGAATCTCTTGTGCTTGATGCTACCATGATTGATCGGTTGGTTTTACCAAAGGGTTTTCCGTAATCTCATATGTATGATTCAAAGGAATTTATCATTGGATTTTTGTAGCATACTGTTACTACTTTCTAAGATTTTATATCCCATCCTTGTTCTCAATTGTTCTGTTTTAGGTATCATTGGAGAGGACTCAATATCAAAAGGACTTCTCTCACGAATCAGGCATTGGTGTTAAAATAGGCTTGGCAATTTTTTACTGAGGAACAATCTGTAATGCCCCGAACCCGAGTCTATGCAAAACAAGCACCAAACCCGAATCCGAAGTGCTACTAGGCCCAAAGTTACTAATTACCAGACATTTAAATTCGAATAATTCCATTGAATGTCAGAGTGCGAAAAATAAAACTTTGAATTCACCATTAAGCATGGCTAAATGTAATCATCAAACTATTTCATCAATATAAAATCATAAGTCTAGTAAATGGATTTTCTAACACACTTTCTCTCATATTCAATTAAATAATAAAGTATCCATATAAGTAACAACTATGACAACCTCTAAATAGTAATCTAATCAGGATAAGAATAATCCTCAGTACAGTAATCTGCAACTCCCCCTGTATGACAACCCCGAGATCGCTCTCACATGGATCAGATGAAATAAAGGCAGTTCATTATATAAATACAAATAAACAAGATGACAATACTATATAAATCAAATCCACAATTTCTCCAAATCAATGCAATTAGTCTCTCTCTTTCTTTTCTTTTCTTTTCTTTTCTTTTTCCAAAACAATTCTACATGTTATTCATATCATTTTAATATTTCTTTTTAAAATCGTTCTAATCAAAACATGGCTAAACCAATCAATCCAACTCTTTCCATTTTAAATGAAATCATGTCATACATAATTAATAAATGTCACCATCCAATGGTAACATACCTCTACTACAGGATGTAGACACGTAGGAACTACATCTTCCCTGCAGGAGATATCTCACCTCACTCTAAGGTGACAATTCACACACTCATCTCCTATGTAGGATGCAATCACGTAGTAATCACATCTCCCTCACATGAGGTAACACTTCTCTCCCGCAAGAGGTCACATCTCACCCGCAAGAGGTCACATCTCACCCGCAGGTGGTAATCACATCTCCCCCAACAGGAGGTCACATCTCACCCACAGGTGGTAATCACATATCTCCCCTGTGGGATGCAATCCAATTTAGACTACATCTCCCCCAACAGGAGGTCACATCTCACCCGCAAGTGGTAATCACATATCTCCCCTGTGAGATGCAATCCAATCTAGACTACATCTCCCCCAACAGGAGGTCACATCTCACCCGTAGGTGATAATCACATATCTCATCCGCAGATGGTAAACAATTCTCTTATTGTCATCATGGCATTGAATCCACAATCCAAATTATATATATATATATATATATATATATATAATAGTTTGTTCCTAATCAATCGATATTCCAAAACCTTGTTTCAAAATCAGTTCATCAGTTTAGTAATCACAATATTTCATTCTCAACAGAAAAGTATGCTCACATTTACCTACTTGACCATATACAATCAGTAACTCATAAGTTCTCATGTGATAACCCAATCCAATGCTAAATAGGTATTTAATCATACAGGAAATTGGACGTATAATACCTACGCTAAAGTCCAGGTCAAGTGATGTAATAATTAAGGTAATAGAAAATTTAATTGATTATGGTAGTGGTGGGGTCGATTAAAATAAATAAAAAGTTATTTAAAGTTTAGTGGAGGTCAAATAGAGCAAACATAAATATTTACTATTTAGTGGTTAGGAATTAAAGTAACAAAAGTTATTTAAGATTTAGTGGTTAGGAATTAAAGAAACAAAAGTTATTTAAGATTTAGTGGTTAGGAATTAAAAGGTGGTCGCCCAACACATGGCTTGGGCGACCTAAACAAAAGTTATTTAAAGAGTGGTCGCCCAACACATGGCTTGGGCGACCTACCCCAAAATTACACTTTTAAGTGTTGCTCAACCCGTCACTCAGGTGATTACTTGGGCAACCTATGTTCTAAACTTTCTAAAATATTTCGCAAAACGCTCAACCAGATCGCTCAGGCGCTCGTTGAACAACGGCTAATCTAACTTTCAAAATATACATCAAACAACAATCTACGTATACAAATCAACTCTAATAACTTCAAAACATATATATCATACTTCCAGATCATGTAGAAACATATATACCATACTTCCAGATTATGTAGAAAGAACAAATCGCAATAAAACTAAGTATCAACTAAACGGGTGTGCTACCTACCTCTGTTCGATCGAGAACTCCTTTTCCTCCTCTTTCCTCTTTGTGTAGGTTTTGATTTGTTCCTTTACAGCAACCCAACTCCTTCTGGGATGTAGATCTCCTCAAGATCAGCAAGACTCCCCAATTTCTCCTTCTCTTCTCTTGGTTTCTCCTCTTTCCCTTCAACCGCCAGAGACCAAAAAAACAGCGAATACGATTGGGGTATACGACTCTTTAATAGGGAAAACCCTATTTTTATTCCAAGTGATCCCACGTATCTCCCTTCAACCAACTTCCATACCACTAACCAATCAAATTAAAGGTGACTCTTAACTTAGTACTTAACTCACTATTTCATGATCCAACGGTTGGATCTGCTTCTTATTTTTAATCTCCTTCTCCCATGTGTTTATTTATATAACCAAATCATAGATTTAACAAAAAATCATATTACATTTTAGATATTTAATTAATTAATAATTCTGGAAATTTCGGGGTCTTACACAATCTTTATGGGTACGTATGATGAAACAGAGATACTTCCCTTCCTCGTCCTTTCTTGAATCAAAACTGTTGAGTACCCATTCTTATGTTTGGAAACAAATTCATAGATTAAATCATTGGATTCAACAAGGCTCTGCTTGGATAGTATCCAATGGCAAGGATATTGACATTCTCCGGGATAAATGGGTGTTACCTTGCACTTCTAAATTAGAAATACAGAAAAATCATGAGAGGTTTTCTTTATCAAAGGTTGCTGATTTATTTCTTCTAGGAACACAAAATTGGAACATCCCAATATTACGTTTTTTTTCTAGAATGACGATTCAATCAAAAGGATTATGGATACACCAATTGCTGGACATAACACAAGGGATTGCAAATTCTGGGCGACTACTTCATCAGGAAAATTTTCAATCTCGTCTGCTACAAGATAATGCTCCAATCTGTACTCCCTCAACCATTAGGATTATGGAATAAGGTATGGAAAATCAAAACTTCCAAAAGAATTTTGCTATTCTTGCGGAAATGTCTTCACAAGTGCATCCTTACCTTTACTTTTTTTTTGAGCGTTGGAGGAATAATATTGATACTATATGTTGTTTGTGCAAGGAGGAACCAAAAACGTTGGAACATTTATGGTTAAATTGCCCATTTTTCTGTTCCGTTTTGTTTAGGGTTATTGGAGGAACTTTCCAACAACTCAATCCTCATTGGGATTTCTTTCAATGGTTCTCTTCTATGACCTGCTTGCAAGACCTTTTGTAGATTTCTCCTTACCTAAATTTTTTAGCAACTTGGTAAACTTCGGGTGGACTATCTGGAAAACCCGTAATGAGGTTATTTTTTAACATGCTAAACCTCAATTGATTATGCTTGTCGTATTTTTCAGACGCTAAAGGATAGCTCAAAGCTGTTACATGATGAAGGGATCCAGAATAACACATCAAAGACCTTCAAGGTGGTGAGATGGTGCTACCCTCCTAATGGGTACTTCAGAGTTAACTTTGATGGCGCTTTTAGAAGGCCACAAAATATGGCAGCCACTAGAGCGATCTGTAGGAATAAAGATGGCAGGTTCTTGGGTGCGGTAGCTTCGTTGGTGTCAGTAGATTCAGTAGTCCAAGCAAAAGCATTAGTTGCTCTTGAGGGACTCAAACTGGCGAAGGCTATAAGGGCTCAACGAGTTTTTTTGGAGGGTGACCCTCTTCTCATAATCTATTTTCTTTCAAATTCGGTTACCAGTTGGCCTTGGTGTTTAATTCCTTTTTTAGAAGATATCAAGGCTCTATACTTTGACTCGATTGAATTCTCTCACATATATCGAGAAGGAAATCAAATTGCTGATTTCCTTGCCAACTTTGCCATTGATCATTTGTAACACCCTGAACCTGGGTCAATGCAAAACAGACACCCAACTTGAATCCGAATTGCTACTGAGCCCAAAACATCAAATTACCATACTAGTAAATATAATTCATTCAATAATTAATATAAGAGTACGGAAGTTTATCATCAATAAAAACCAACAAGCGTGGATAAAATGTCATCCAAACCATCACATCAAAAAAATCAAGTATGGTAAATAGGTTCTATCACTCTCACTCTCACAATCATCCAATCCTTTAAATAAACAAATAAGAGTCAAAAGTATCCATCATCTGTATCAACCTCAAGATTATACTACTCAGGATAGTAATAATCCTTTGAGAGAAAATCTGCAATCTCGCCCTGAGTATCAAACCCCAAGTCTCTTTCACGTGTATCAGCTGAAAATAAAACACGAATGAGATATGAATATCCCAGTAGGTAACACTATGCATGAATAAATAGTTTATACATAAAAATAGTGATGCTTTCATGCTCGATAAAGTAAACGAATAACAACATACAATCTCAATAAATAAAACAGTAATCAATAACATTTCAGCAGATACAATCTTTCCCATTGACATGATTTTCAACACAAAAGTGTAATAGGTAAAACCAAAACCAATCCATCATATTGTCAGACATGGAAAATCACCTATATGACTTCCTTATCATCACACGGGGTTTACAAAAGGGTTGGAGTCACCACCATTCAATTTAAGGTGTGAATGGATACCAAAGGAATCATAAAAATGTAAAACAGAGTTAAAAGTAACTCTAATTCATGGTCAAATCCAGAGATCAGGTAAAGGGATTAGGTTATGAGTAGGGGAAGGTGTTAGGCACCCCCACTCATCCACATAAGGTGGTTGTCATATGCTGCTCATGTTTGGAAATTGCTTGCTAACATAAATCTATCAAAAGTGCTTGAAAATGACAAACACATGTGTGATTCCTCCACATGAGTAGTCCAATAAATTCTGGACTCTCTCTATGGATATATCACCTCTAGGACATCATGATTAAGTGAAAATCCAAGTAAAGATTGAAGAAAATCAAACTAAAACAAATCTGGAAAAATCAATAAGAGATGAAGCTACATTAGCTTGAAAACTTCAATCAATCATAAATCCTTCGATTTAAACTCAAATCAAACGAACACAAAGCCCTTAGAAAGCTGGTATGAAGTAGAATACCTAGTAAAAAAAATCAGCTCAATTCGATTTAAAACGAAACAGAAATACTCAATCAAATCTACTATTGTAAATCTGCAAAAGCGGCAAGTAACCAACTTTGAAACTCTATTCGTGGAGATTAGCTTCGTATAAATCCCTGAAAACTTGAATAAATGAAGTATGAGGTGCCATCTTTCAAATAAAATATGCCTCACACAAAACTCCATCCATTTGTGATTTGTGCGACCTCTCGAATGTGCCTAGAGGATCACAGATTAACTCTAAAATCTACTACTGAGTAGCTCTGAGTCAATCAAACATACAAGACACAAATCAAAGTGAAAACTCTTGAAACCAATTGGATTTGAAAGTAGATTCACAAAGGAAAACACAGAGATCAAAATCACTTAAATCGGAGCTAAAATGAGCAAATGATGCTCGATCAAAGTGACAAGTTCAGTAATCTGATTTGAACTGACCTGTTGGCTTTAACCAGATGGTAACAAAAATTGGCTCCATTTAAATTGCTGAAATTTTACAGACACATACTAAACACCTTCACCTATCACATGTCTTTAGAATCATTCAAAAGTTCATCCGGATGATGAAGTTATGAGTGTTCTAAGACAAGGTATAGGTTCTGTCCAGGTTTGTGAAGTTTTGGTAAAAATGAGCAAAAAGAGTGTTTGTGTGCAATGGATTCGATTAAACCTACTTGAAATCACTAGCATTGAGTTGAAAATAATCCAAAAACACTTTAGGATGAAGATTTAGCCTAAGCCTCTCATTAGTTGGAGAGGAAGAACTAAGTTCATCCATATTGAAAACCAAAGCTCAAAATAGAGAATTTAGACCATAGGGTCTTCTCTCCAAGATTGAAATCACCAAATCAACTCATGAAGTCCTAAGAGTTTACTCTAAGGCCATTGATCTCAGATTTACCTATTGAGCATGGTGAATCCAAGATCTAGCCTATTCTTGACAAAATGGAAGTGATATGTGTGTGATTGTGTAGAAATCAGATTTCTAGGAGAAAACGGGGATCTAATGCTATAGAGAGCATAGATCACAATGTTTTCTCCAGATTTAAAACATAATCACTTCAGAAAAATAACAATCAATATCAAATCAAAAATGCAATCACAAGATGGTTCTAAACCTAAGGTTCCTTTCCAACTTCCTTTTCCCCAAGCTCTCTCTTCACGTTTTACGGCTAGAGAGGATTCTTAGGTACTTTAGAAGTGGTTTGGGGTTCCAAACACACACCAAAGCCTTACACTACAGAAAGATAGAAGGAGAGAGTGCTGGAATGTAAGAAAAACGAAGAAGAGAAGGAAGTAGTCTTACCTTAGTAGCTTGGGAGAGTTGAGACAATAATTCGGCAGAGGTTCACTTCTTCTTCCAGAGCCTTCAAACTTCAAAGTAGCAGCCATTTGAAAGAGGAGAGCCCCTCTATTTATAGGCATAGCCAAGGGTATAAAAGACCCAAGGGTAGGCCAATAAATGCTTCTAGATTACTCCAATTCAAATTAAAGGTATGAATTAATGTAATACTACAAGTTTCGGAGGGCAAAACAGGGAGATCAAGTCTCCCAGAGAGAGGTAATATGTGTAAATAAGGCTCAGATCTCGAGTCTTTTTCGTAAATGACCAAAATGAGCGCAACCACATACACAGTGCGGTTTAGATCGAACCGCCCTCTATTTGCAATTATGGCAAAACTTCTTAAAAACCGCATACTTAGTGCGGTCAAAATTCAGTTGCACGCTAATGATTGCTACCGACGTAGCCTAACGGCCTAGGCTTTTAGAAGCCACGTGGCAGCCCACTTGGGCGCACGCAAGAAGCATGAAGCCAACCGCACATCAAGTGCGGTCGCAACCGCACATCATATGCGGTTGAAGCCAAATGACAAAAAAACCGCATTGCATGCGCAGTTAGCACCTTTTTTTGAATATTTTTGAGTTTTTGACACTTATCAAAGCTTAATTAAATCATTTGAAATTCATTTTCATTATTGTAGTGCAATTTGAGGTATCTACACATATGTCTTTATAGGACTCATGAAGACAAAAAGGACTTTAACAAGAAACTCTCCATTCACTATGCCATTGTGAAACCCCAGTTTCCAGTACCATTAGTACACCCTAACCAGTGAATGTGTTGCGTAGGTGAAGCCGGAGGAGCCCAGACTTGAAGCCAGTCAAGTGGCTAAGTCCAAGCTCGTCAGTAGCACATGAAGGTAAACCTTCCTTCATTTGAATAATTTGTAGTATTTCTAGGTTAATTTATTAAGGGTGAGCAAAATAGCTAAGTGTTGTTGATGTGTGCAATAGGTGGATTGGCAAAAATGTAAAATCATTGTGTTGTATTGGAATTGCTTAAGTGAAAAAGAAAAAAAAAAGGGAAAGAGCCCATTCGTATGAGCCAACCCCACATCCGACCCCTCTTCTTTTCCCTTCTCCATTTCCTTCTTCTCTCCCACTTTCATCTCTTCATCTTCTTCTCATTTTCCTCCCCCATCCTCTCCATCTCTTGTTAAAATACTGAGGAGGAGATTCCTTGCAAGAAGAGGAGAAGAAGAATCCACAGATTGGGCATTTTTGTTTGGAGCATATGCTTGGAGATTTGTGGAGAAAGCGTCCATAGAGCCAAGAGGTGCTGTTCGTGGCTTGGAATAGGAGCTAGAGGGTTTGATTAGCTGATTGCAAGAGGTAAGCAACACCACCCTCACCTATCTTTCAATTTTCGGCCATTTTCGTATGTAAATGTAGAAGTTAGGGTTTGAGATGTGAAAACGTTTATTAGTGCAAATAGGAAGTATTTCTTTTAAGGGTTTTGAAGGAAATAGATAAACACACATGCTAGGAACAATTTAGAGCCCAAAACACTAAAAACCAATGAGATTTGAGAAAACCAACAAATCCCCAAAATTCGGATTTTCGCGAACTGTAGAGAAGCCTAGGCACCTGAACTACTGCTCAAGCGCGGTATCGGGCGGCCTGTTAAGATTTTGATCCAGGGCATGGCCGCTCAAGTGACCATTTGAGCTACCTGCCTGAACCAGAAGAACCCAATAGCTATTTTCCAACCGCTAGAAGCAGGCTCGAGCACCCCTTCGAGTGCCCTGACCAGTTTTGTGAAAAACTTGGATTTTAGCCCAGATTAAACTACCAAATGTTTTTATTTGAATCCAACTCATGTACAAATAGGTTGAGTTATCACCAAATTCTAAATAACAAGGATTTTGGGTATGTTTTGCTAAAGAAGGTCTTATAAAGAGTTTATGTCCCAAATTCCTATAGAAGTAGGATAACTTGATTCTACCGATTAGAACACCTTCCAAATAACTCTTGGAAGTAGAAAACAAGAACCAAAACCAAGTTGCACATGTTTCCCAAGAATTGAGGCTTAGGTTGCCAAGTAAGCCTTGAATTGCAAGGTTTTTCTGTTGAAACTGAAATTGTTAATATTTGATTATCTTGGTAAGCATGCAATTTATTTTAGGCCATTGGCCCATTTGTTTAACATGCCGTATATTGTGATCATGATATGGAAAGGGCATTGGCCCAGTTATTGATGTATTACATAAAGGGCATTGGCCCAATATTTGGTATATTATATGAAGGGCATTGGCCCGTGTTGAATCGCATGACATTTAGGGCATTGGCCCATTGCTTGTTAGCATGATATATATATATAGCCAACATGATATGAAGAGGGCAGTGGCCCAAATTGATTTCGTGACATGAAGGGCATTAGCCCCATTTTATAGTCTGTGGTATGATTGGTATCTGTGGGTAGTGCGTGCGGTTCACCTCAATTGGGGGTAGTGAACTATGGTTCACCTCAATTTGGGGGTAGTGAACTAGACCCTTCACAAAAGTGAGTATTGGTGGGTAGTGTGTGCTGTTCACCTCAATTGGGGGTAGTGAACCATTGTTCACCTCAATTTAGGGGTAGTGAACTAGCATCCTCCACCGAAGTTGGAAATTGTGATATCGAATATGATGAACAACTGAGTATATGAATATTGGTGAGTAGTGTGTGCGTTTCATCTCAATTGGGGGTAGTGAACCATTGCTCACCTCAATTTGGGGGTAGTGAACTAGCAACCTTCACAACAGTAAGTCTTGGTGGGTAGTGTGTGCGGTTCATCTCAGTTGGGGGTAATGGACCATTGTTCACCTTAACTTGGAGATAGAGAACTAGCATCGTCCACGCAAGCTTGGAAATCTGAGATGTCTAATATGATTGTTATGAATAAATTGTAAGATCCTGGATTTCAGGAAATTTTAATTAAGAGTGAATGTTTTAATTAAGGGTAAATAGAGGATTAAAGGATTTAATTAGATTAATTAAATCAGAATTTAATAGAAATAGGTGGTTTGTTCCAGGTTAGTTGGTTTGAGTTTGGATCAATTGGATTGGTTCATTTCAAGTGAATTGGTTTAAGTGATTGAGTTCAATTTTGTTGGTTAAGCCGAATTATTTTAATTGAGAAAAAGAATCATTTTAATTGGGTTCGGTTTATTCGAATTGGTTTAATTGGGTTTTGTTAAATTGATTTAGTTGTGGATGGTTGGGTCGGTTCGATTCATCGAACCGGTTCAATTGGTTTAAAGGATATATATATGATCAAAGAACCCAAGGGTTCTTATTTTGTTCACTTGTGAGGGTTAGAAGAAGAGGAGAAACCGTAGAGGAGAAGCAGAAAGGAAGAAGAAGAAGGAAGGAAGGAAAAGAGAGAGAGGGTTCCTAGCTTGGATTGCACGTTCACAAGTAAGTAGCACCCTTCAACTTGCTATTTTCAAAGAACTCGGAGTTTATACAAGAAAGATATGTTGTTGATTTCATTGCAAATTTGGGGTTTTGTCATTTAAATCATGTGAAACAAGTTGTAAATGGTTGAATGGTCATTCTTGGTTGTTCTTGAGGATTTTCAAGCTTTCAGTTGAAGTTAATTCAAAGGTTAAAGCTAAATTTCCAGATTTGGGTGAATTTGGGTCACTTGAAGAATAACCATAGATTTGCCGTTATTTATAGGTTAAAGTGTTCTAGAATCATGTAAAAAGTATTCCCTAATGTTTATGAAGCTATTCCCAAAGTTTTAGAGTCATTGGATTAAGTTTTGGTAGTGAAAAGAAAACCCCCCAAAAATCGCGACTGTTCGTCACCTGTGTAAAACCCTGATTTTTGGCCTAGCACCTGAAGCGCGGCTGGAACGCCCCTTCGAGTGCCCAGCCAAATGAAAACCTGAAAAATCAACCTATCCAAGCGACCGAAGTGCCGCTCGAGCGACCGTTCGAGCGCCCAGCCTAAGTTTTCTGAACCCGAGAGTTGAATTTCGCCGCCTAAAGTAGGCTCGAGCAACCGTTCGAGCGCCCAAGACAGAAAAATCATATTTTTCCAATCTAAATTGATTTTCACTACAAAATTGTTTTTAATCAAATCCAATCTATGTACAAGTAAGATTTAGGTATTTAGAAGGTGTTTGCACAGGAATTAAATTAAAATTCAATAAAATGAAGAGTTTGTGCACATTCTTCTAAATTGGATTCTTGAAACACTTTTAGTCCCAAATCATTATAGAAAAGGTTTATTTGGATTCCACCACTTATAACACTTCTCTAAGATCACTCTTAAGGTGTCTCTGAAGGCCAATTATAATAAGGAGTTCATATTAATTAATTGTCCACCTTGTCCTTGAGTTAGTACCCTTTGGGGAATTTAAAGAGGATCTTAGGATACCAATTTCACTTATAGGAATTCAAGGGATGCTATATAGGTATCTCTCATTCCAAACTACTTATAAGAGTTTAATTCTTTGAGAGCATGTTCCTGGTCAGATTTGAAAATTGAGTTGTGAACTATGATTTGAAGCATTTTGTTTTGATTCGGATTTGATTGGTACTTGTATGGGTTTTGTTTTATAGCGAGTTATTCTTTCAGAAATGGAATGTTTGTTTATTTTCATGAATTATTTGTTGAACAAGATGGTTTGAAAACGTTATTTGTCTTGAAAGGCATGAACTTGTGATCCTCCATGATGGAGTGGATTTGATCATGATTGACCCATGGTTTTGAGGTTTAACTTTTGGTTACTTGTTGAATTGATTTCAAGTTGTTGGTCTATGCTTGCGTTGGATCCATGTCTAAGCTTAGTAATGTAATGTTTTTGTTTCTTTGGTGAAATGGCATGGCCTTGAGTGTTGCCACGACTGGTGTAGAGCAGTCTGAAACCCTGAGTAGGCCGGGTTGTCAATGCCGAAACCCGGAGTAGGCCGGCATTGGGTGACGAAACCCTGAGTAGGCCGTCACTTCAGAGTTTGGAAACCCTGAGTAGGCCGGAACTGTGTACATGGAGGTGTGGATGTCGCTTTGGCATGTTGATTACTCAATCTAAGCAAAGTACATAACATTGACCATGATATTATCGTTGCATATTACTGATTTGACACATGATTTACTTTATTACCGAATTTATGTTGATTTTAGATTCATATGATATTTTGCTGGTTACTCGTGATCGGTATTATTCGTGGCATAATTTAGAACTGATATAAACTGTTTCTTATCATGCATCGTGCTACTTACTGGGACATTAGTCTCACGCATGTTTTGTTTTATCGATTTTGTTTTCAGAGCCTGTCGGTGAGCCGCGTAACGGGAAAGAGTTTCCGGGTTATCCAAAATATAGGCCGGAGGACTATTATTATCCCGGCTAGGGTTGGAGAGTAATTGGTAGTTGTATATCTTTTGGATCAAGTATATTGTACAAAGAGAGAAAGTGTGTGTGTTTGTGAAACTTAGTGACCTATATCTGTAAATCCTTCTTTTTGGAAATGTATATACAAGTTTAGCTTTTGTCACCACCTACACCATGGTTACGTTCATTTTAGTTTGTTTCAGTTAGTAGCGTACTCTAGTATAAATTGGTCCACCAGGTTTAAAATCCAATTTAAGTAGTGCTATTAGGACCTTACCTGATGTCATGGAACCGGCATATATCTTTAATGAACGTGTCCGGGTTCGGGGCGTCACATAGATGACTTGTACACCTATGCACATGCATGCACTTATTGTATGACACTAAGTTGCCGTTGTTTTCGGAATATTTCAACTAACCATATGTCATGGTTTCATCGAATGATATATGCCTAAACTGTGTTTTCAACTGAGCATGCATGTATTACTTACTGAGACATCCGTCTCACAGTTGTTTGCCATCTTATTTTCAGGTCCATCGACATCTGGTGTGAAGGACCGAACTGGGGATAGAGGAAAAGAAAAACTTTTGGATATAGAGAGGAAGATTACTACAAACCCACTTAGGATTTCTTTTTATACATGTTGTAATTTCTTTTTGGACATGTAACCTTTATAACTGAGAGGTGTGATTAGTCCCCACCATTTTGTATAACCATAGTAATTTTGTAAATAACTTTGTAGTCCCTGTGACTTGTTAGATTTCTTTTTACAAATACACACTTGATACACACAAGCATGAACTGTATATCACTTCCACTTGTCTTACTAAAAAGTTTTTAAATTATCCGCATTTCATTAGGTATAAAGACCTACCTGTGACGGTCTGGGATGGGTCTGTGCCTTGGAGGGGCAGACCTAGTTCTGGGACGTGATAGCCACCATGCGACTTATGAGCAAAGCTAGTAAATATCCTCAAACCCGAAACTAAATCTGACAATAAGAGGCCTAGACATCGACTTATTGCGCACGAAACTAACGGAGTTCGGCACGTACCACCCAAGCATGCAGCCCCTGAATCAATACATGGGGATGGCCGCTGATCTGCACATACAGGGTACTCACCAGCAACACAAACATGAAATGAGACCCTACAGACATGAAGACCCCCCAATGCAAACTAACTTGCAAAGGAAGCACAAGCTCAAACTAGGAGTATCCAACCAAAGAAAAACCTCTTCACTCTTTAGCTTAACCCTATGGATTCATATGCAGCTATGCCCACTAGACACCAACAATAATAACTACTCAAACCAATAGTTTAATAACTAAACTTCAGAAAACCCATATAAGGTTTTCTGAAGCTTATACTCTTTCCAAAGATAACTCTACAAAATATTTCTGGTGTGAAGTTCTTCTAAAGTTTAGAAATCAAGATACTTTAAAATATACTTTACTGAGTCAAAATTTTTCAATCAACTCAAATCAGATTTTGAAATAGCCCAAAAATCCTTTTATTTCCAAAGTAAGACAACCTTTTTGCAAACAAACCTAAATCACTCATCAATTTGTTTTTAATACAAAAGATCATTGAAAACAGTTGTAAACACTTAATATCTGTTGGTTCATATATTTAACATCATTTAAAATCATTTTTGTATTGAAATAACTCTTCAAGTTCAGAAAAATCAGATTTCTGTATTGGTCGCTCGAGCTCGTCGCTTAGGCGACCTGGTTGGGTGATTGTATATTAAATAAATCCGAAAAATCAAACAGTCGCTCGACGTAGCCGCTCAGGCGATCTAATAGGTGACCTATCTAAAAATCAAGCTTTTCAACTGTCGCTCAACCCAGTCGCTCAGGCGATTTGTTGGGCAACTAAGTTTCTAAAATACATAAATGAGCCGCTTGACCAGATCTTTTAGGCGATCGTGTTATGCGCTCGACAAATAGCGACTAATTCCAACCTCCGAAATAAGTTTTTATGTAACAAACAACATTCTATACTTCGAAATCATCTTTAATATCTTCAAAAAACATATATTCAATACTTTCAGAACATACAGAACGATCAAACCACAATAAAACGCAATATCAACTAAACAGGTGTGCTACCTACCTCTGTTCGTTCCAAGTTTCCTTCTTCCTCCTCTTTCCTGTTAGTATATGTTTTGATCCCTTCTTCTTCTGCAACACAAGACCTTCTTGACGTGGATCTCTTCAAGAACAGCAACCTTCTTAGTCTCCTTCTTCTCCTCTCTCTCGGTCTCTCTTCTTTTCCTTTCACCCGCAAGAGAATACAAAGAGAATATGTATACGATTAGTCGTATACTCTCTTAATAATAACCCTATTTTAATCCTTATGATCCCATGTATCTCTCCTCCATCAACTCCTATACTTCTAACCAATCAAATTAAAAGATAGCCTTAATTTAATACTTACCCCTTTATTTTATGATCCAACGGTTGGATTTGCTTCAAACTCTTGATCTCCTTCATCAATATGATCACCTATATATTCCATTACAAACCATCAATAAAATTAACAATAAAGTACTGATTATTATTTAATTTAAATTTTCTGAAAATTTTTGGGGCCTTACATCATTATCCATGTATTTGGCTGAGAACCCCTCCACCTTGTTTATCTATTATGCTGATGGATGAGGCAAGGGGTAGATCTTATGTATGTTAACTATTTCATTAATGATATTTTGTGTTTCCCAATAAAAAAAGTGAGTTCTGAATTCATTAACATACTTGCTTCACTTGATTCTTTAACTATTTTATCTCCTTCAAAGCATTCATCATTTCATTTTCAAGCACAACGTAAACAAGAATAAGGAACTAGAGAAGCTATGCATTAATGCTGTGGTGTAGAGGCTACAAATCATGGGCTTGGGGTCGTTATTACCCCATTTGAGCATCTTATTGTTCTAATAAGATATGCATGAGATTATTTCTTAACTCCACACCAATTTCAAAGTGACATACTAATCTAGATAGATGTCACAACTAATGAGAAAATTTCAGCAAAAGACAGAGCAACCATAAACTGTTAACATTTTGTGCCTCTCCTCTAATACCATAATCTCAAGATATTACCATATCCAGAAATACAAGATGATTTCTTTTGCAATGTTTAAACTAAAACTATACCTGTGATATCAAGTACTGATCCTGATCTTCGAATCTCAACACTGTGTGCAACAGTCTTCTCCCATGTGCTCACTTCCAAAACATTGCAAAAACCCTATATTTTGGTGAGCTCTCCCTCAGCTCCTTCTAGGTGTTCTATCTCTCTCTGGTAAGCTCAATGTGAGCTTTTTCACTCTCTGTGTTCTCCCAGTTTGCTCTCTCTGTGTTATCTGAACTCCTTTAATTCTCTCTCAACTCTCGATTTCTTCCCCTCTATTTTTTCCTCCCTTTTTTTAGCTAGAAGCTCTCGTCTTTATGGAGGCGAGCCATCGCAAAAGTGAAGGCACCATTCGATGCCATGAATGATCGGTCGGCGTGCAGCAGAATCCGGTGCACGCCACCTCCTTTCATTTAAAAGTTTCCTTCTTCTTTTTTATTATTATTGTTTTTTAACTTATAATATTTTATAACTATTAATTATTTATTATTAATTTTTTTGTTTTGTCTTTTATGAAACAAAATTTTTTTTTATTGTTGTTACATGGCATGCACACAGCTCATACCACATGGTGGTTGCAATCTGCAAACATTTACGAAAATGCCCTCCAGATGTTTTGGCCATAAATTTTCTGTTCGGACTCCGATTCCCGCACAGTCAATGACGTTGGAATTGTGTCTATTTTCTCTTTTCAATGGCGTCAAAATTCATGGCCAACTCAACTTATTTAAAAATCTCAATTTTCGGCTCTTATTTCTGCTACATTATGACTCTCACTCAGTAAGTTTTGATGTAAAAATTTTGGGTGCTTACAAGTTCCAAGGCTTAGAATGAGTTCATATCACAAAACAATTATTTGGCTGCAATTTGGAAATGATTTTTCTTCCCAAAATAAGTTTCAAAAAACGCACTAAAGAGGGGAATCACCCCTGACCCATTTTTTGTTCTTGAAAACTCATTTTGCAGTGTTGTTGTATACCTGCAATATATATTAAAAAAATACTTTGAAGGGCATGCATCGCTATTTAGAAAACAATCCACTATTTAGAAAAGAGATCACAAAGTTGTTTCTACACAAAATAATCTAAACCAGATTACTTACAAACAACCTTTGATCTAACAACTTCTTATCCAGTGTAGCAGATCACATGACCACGTATTGCATCCACCGAACACCCCGCACATCAAGAATCCTCTCAACGCCCATGTACAAGTCCAAGCAAGAATCCTCTCGCTCCTTGAATGCACGATCTTCTTGGAATCCTCCTTGAAGATCTCTCAACTCCAAGCCTTGAAGAATCAAAGAAGTTTGAAGATTTTTCAAACTCCTTTTTAAACCCAAAGTTGTGCCGTCTTTGACGTCCTTCTATCTTTTAAAGAATAATAGAAAGAAGTTCTTGGAAGAGATAGGTTATTCACAACTTCAAAAACCTATTTATAAACCCAAATTACATTCAGCGCTAGCAAGGGGCTGGGAGCCCGTAGGTTGCGCGCTTCGATTTCCTTTTACTATGCCTTTTACATTGCAAGCACTAGTAGTGCCTTTAGTTTCTAATTCTGGCAGGACTCTTCCAGATTGGTACCATTGCCTACGCCCATGTTGTGTGCTAGTGGCGCATCTGTGCTCTAAGAAATTTCGAACAATTCTTGATTAAAATAGTGAGCAACCGCACCCTGCATGCTACTAGCTATTCAACCTAGATTTGTGCCATTTGAAGTATGCTGCATGCAGGCAACGCAAAGGTAGCGTCAAGCATCAAAATGCTTATTTTTCATCCAACAAGCATAGAACTTGTTTCTGTATACACACTTGATAAATCTCATTAGTAACACTGGGTTTTGTCATACAATTGTCACATGGTGTATAAAACACACCTTAACAAAATAGCTTTGGTGCACTTTGTTGTTGCTCTTATAGAGATCTTCACCTAAGCTCATACCAACTGTCCTAGATTCTGGACATTTCTCCATATTCATTGCATACAGATTAGAGTTTTGTGTTACATAGCCATCACACTTCAAAGAGATACATAGTTTATTTTTAATGATTGATACAAGGAAAGAGATGCATCTGTGCTCTCACTGAAACTTTTGACTAACTCATATATATCTTGCTTATCTTTAGGTAAAATGTGGCATGAGAGTGCACCTAGGACCTACCTGTAATGCAGTTGGTTATGTGGATCACTAAGTATGGGGCATTAACTATCTCTACTCACAACCACATATCATGTATTTTAGTATATTGTTTTACATGCAGGATGCATAGCATTATTTTACCTTTACAAAAGAAAATTTTTTTGTGAGAGAAACCTACTTGTAATGATATCTTTTTGGGTAAATTACACTTACCTCCCTTGAGGTATGACATAATTACACTTACCTCCCTTGGGGTTTCTGATATAACACTGTCACCCCTTGACGTTTATGTGTGGGTCACACTAACACCCCCTCACTACACTTTCCGTCAAAAAAAATAACGGCAGATCATTAAAAAATAAATAACTTTTGAATGTATGACTAAAAATTAATTTTCTAAATTAATTTTAGTCATACATTCAAAAGTTATTTATTTTTTTAAATTAATTTTTAGTCATACATTCAAAAGTTATTTATTTTTGAATGATCTGCCGTTATTTTTTTTTGACGGAAAGTGTAGTGAGGGGGTGTTAGTGTGACCCACACATAAACGTCAAGGGGTGACAGTGTTATATCAGAAACCCCAAGGGAGGTAAGTATAATTATGTCATACCTCAAGGGAGGTAAGTGTAATTTGCCCTATTTTTTTCTATCCTTTTCCTTAATTAAATGCCTTTGTAGTTTGATTGATATTCAACAGTAGAACTTACAATAAATATTTGCATATTGATATTTAAGGCTGAAGTAAATTCTGTACATAAAAGCAAAAGTAGTTTTGAATCTCTTTTTTGTTATGATAAGCCTAAACCAGAAGAAACAATTGAGAAGCCAGTTGGTTTGTTCGAGAAAAGAATTGGTGCAATCCTTTGCATCACATGCTTTGGTTCAGAATTGGAGAGCCAAGGAATTTGTATGGCTAGTGGCTGTTGGCCAAAAGTTGCAACCATTTACGAAGATGCAGATTTTGCTACCTTCCTCCCTTATGTAACTTTCTTTCAGTATGTATAATACAAGATATTGCAGTTTAATTTTTAGCCTATCGTATTGAGGACCATTTTCACTTTGATGATTTATTAGGGATATTTTAGGCCTTATTAAATCATTTTTACCTCTGTTTGCTTTTTACTACTACTAGAGGTGCAACTTGGTCTGGCTAAAACCGAACCTGTAAGCACCTCATTTTTGCACCCCTCTGAATGCTGGAAATGAAAACCCTAAAAGATAGGTCAAACCCTAAGGAGCAGAAATTGATTTTTTGATCAAGCCTTAATTGACTGCCATACCCTATCCCAATGGATAGGAAATCCCAACACGATTCCAACGCAACTGAGTTGGCTACAATCGAAGTCCAAATAAAGGAAATATGAGCAAAACAACCCTAAGGGCAAAACTGTAAATAAATGCAGACATTCTATCGATGTGGCAAATGAGCTTGCACATTTGCCAAATGGCAAATAAAAGGACAAAAGATAAAACACAAAAGTAAAATATCTTGAATAAAATAATAATATTTTCAAAATATCTAATCTTAATTAATTAATAAAACAAAAAAAAATTCGAATTCTGTCATTAGTGAGAGAATCAAACATCATCTCAAGCAAATTGGAGAGAGAAAATGTAAATATGAAAATATCTAAAAATTACCAAAATTTAATTTCGGTTCTAAGATAAGATTCCAGATTTTCGTGTCAGGATTCTCTACGAAAATCCTTGACACAAATCATTGTTGATTGGATGTTATTATGACTGAAATTTAATTTCGGTCGCAAATAAATAGCATAACTGAATTGTGTTTTCAGTTATGCTATTTTTGCCTATAAAAGCACCAAATCAGCTCATTTTGAAGGGTTGGCTGATTTTTTCACTCTCTCAGCTCTCTCCCACATACATGCCCCTCTCCTAACGCCTCTCCCTCATTCCCTAAGCCCTCTAACCCACACCAAAGCCCTCCAAATCATCACCAAACCTTTTCTTTCTTCATCTCTACCAATAAGGAGACCAAGGAAGGTGTTGTGGAGCCAAAAGAAAGAGCCTTTGTTGATGTTCCAACCTCAAGGGACCTCCATACACTTCAAAGAGGGTTTTGAACCCCAAGGTAAGCTTTCTAAACCCCATTTGTACAACATATATGAGTTTGAAGTTAATGTGAGTATATTCTTGTAGACACCCCAAAATTGCACGATTTTTGATAAATCTTGAAGGAAAGAAATATTTTATTGAAATTTTCAATTCTTTGCATTGGGTTTGAGATACTTAACCCATTTGAATCCAAAACCGTAAAGGAAAAGGCCCGAATTCAACCTTTTGTGCAAAATCAAACTTTTTCCGGTTGAATTTTGTTGACTTTTGACCCCAGAAAATGAAATATTTTTTAAAGCCAGATTTCAAGATAATTTTTCCCGGTAATCAGGTTTTTAGCCATGTTATTGCATAAAAGAATTTTTTGAGATTTTAAATCTTGACAAATACCTTGGTTTTAACATATTGAACCTTTTTTCCAGACCTGAAAAATCGGAATTTTGCCTAAAACTGGAAAGTTGACTTTTTATTCACTTGGAATTTGGGTCTGGAACTATTTTTAATGGATTCAAATGGGGGGGTGTTTGCTTATTTACATGTAATATCTTAAGTAAATGGAGATTAAAAAATACGATGACATTTACTTAAACGATATTACATGTTAATAAGTATTGCCTGTGTTAAAATTGGGATAAAAGCTTCTTTTTTTTGTATCCGACAGATAATGCCGGATACAAAGGATCTTCTTTGTATCCGGCAGATAATACCGGATACAAGTAGCCCTTAATGTATCCGGCATCATATGCCAGATACATTAAGGCACTTGTGTATCCGGCCTGACATGCCGAATACATAAGTTTTGCTCAAAATTAGGGTTTTCCGAGAGATTTCACTTTTTACCATCATATCCCTCATTAAATGAGGGGAAATCTCGGAAATAGCCTTAGGGTTAAGGTTGGTGGGCTATAGACACTATGTTGTGTCTAACATTCTCACCAACCCTAACCCTAACCTTTGCCTATAAATAGGAGGCTCCTCCTTAAGCAAATGGCCATTAACTCTTGCCTTGAATTCTTGCCAAGAAGAGCTCCAAGAGAAGAGGGAAACCGCTGCGGAAGTGCTTCCAGAATCCAGGTAAGCCTCAAACCTCTTTTTTAATTTTTGTCTTTACATTTCTAGATCTAGATCTCTTCTTCTACCTTTCTGTAGAATAAGGCCTTTTTGTGTGTATGAAAATCCTTCCCCAGCTCAAAGTATCTCGAGACTCCCCCTAGCCGTAAAACGTGAAGGTGGGATCTAGGAGAAACGAGACTGGGGATTGACCCTAGTGCTAGAACCTATATAGCATAAAGCCTTTTTGAATGATTGAAAACCGTTTCATATTCAAAGTACCACATGATTATCTTAAAGAACCGTGTTTAACGGGGAGAGAGAACAAAGGGAAACGATAATGGAACGGAACCCTAGGTTGTTTTAGAACCTTATTTTGATGAATATGTATGCATGCTATCTTGTTATATTGATCTTGTATGATTTTTCACACTTGCACATACATAGCACAATTTTGGCGGGATAGGCTCACATTTGGGGATTTATTACATTCATTGTGATAAATCACAAAGAAATGGCTTCAATCAATTCTGGAATGTTTTTAAATGATTTTTAAAGGTTTTGTGTTCATTTTGCACGAATTACACACACTTGGTCACAGTTTTGCATTGGTTTTACTCAAAAATGGCTTAGCTTGACAGCAACTGTACCCTTACTTCGGACGCTCATAACATCATCGTCCGGATGAATTTTGAAGCGATTCTAGAACCATGGGAAAGGTGAGGCTGTCTAGTTTATGTCCACCAAATTTCATTAATTTCTATCAAGCAGATTTTTGACACATCTCTGTCGAAGTTGATTGGACAGTTCAGGTTTAAATACAGAACTTGTCACTTCGACGGAGCGCCATGTGTTCGTTTTAAGTCCGATTTGAATGATTTTTTTTTCTGGGCACTCCTTTATGAGTCTATTTTTAAATCCAGTTGGTTTCATAATTTTTTGACTCCATTTGAATTATTGGTAATGGATTTACTCAGAACTATTCATCAGTACTTTTCTGGGTAAATGTGTGATCTTCGGGGCCTGTTCGGGAGACCACCCAAGGCACATCCGAATGAGTTTTTGTATGAGGCTAGTTTATTTTGAAAGATGGCCATACAGACTTCATTGACACCAAATTTCACGGATTTCTATGGAGTAGATTTTTCTAGGTGATTTACCAAAATTGCCTACTTGCTACTTTTGATTTTCTCCGGCAGCAACTGTAAAAGAGCCATAACTCTTAGGATTTCAACCGGAATTAACTGAAATTTTGCATGAGACTATTGTTTACCCTAATCTTTCAAATGGATTTGGTTTGATTTAATTTAAAATTGGATTTGATTAATTTCAAGAGAAATGGCCTTACTTTTTACCAAATTTCCCGGATTTGCCTCAACTTGGTTTTGTGCAACTTTTGCTGTGATTTCCATCTTTTTGTGATATTCCAGAAGTGATATTAACATAAAAGAAGATCTGGAATTCATTTGGATTTTCATGTGTAGATATCATATATTTGTCCTTTTTCAAGGTTTTCATGATTTTTTAGCAAGCTTTCTATTTTCTTTTGGCATGAATAACACTTGGCAACCACCTTGTGTGGGTGAATGGGGGTGCCTAATACCTTCCCCCGTTCATAATCTAATCCCCTTACCCATCTCTGGATTTGATTTTCAAGTAGGGTTATTTTTACTCTAGAATTTGCCTTTTAGCACTTTTTGGCTATTTTTGCTTATTTTTGAATCATTTGGTGTCCATTCACACCCCATAAATTCTGAATGATGGCGACTCTCCCAATTTTTACGTTGAGCCTTGTGTGCTGACGGAGGGGTGAATCATCCCGGTGATTTTTCCCGTGTCTCACAATTCTTCTTCTTTGCTATTTTCTTTCACTTTGGTTTGTTTTCTCTTACTTTTTCTTCATCTCTCCCTCCTTTTCTTCATGAGAATAGACTCCCATGGTAAGGGGAGATGTCTAGGCCCAAAAAGGTGAGGATGAAAAATCTTGTCAGTATCATTTAGTATTATCTAGAGTCTCTTTTTTTAAGTTTCTTTTTATTCTGTTTTATTTTATAAAGGGAGAGAGTGTTCTCCCTACCACTTCTTTATGTCCAATGTATCCTTTAAACCCCCCCCCCCCCCCAAAAAAACCCTTCTCTTTACTTGCTTTCTTAGGGATTCTCATTCTTTCTTATCATCCCTTAATTTTATATGAAGGGTTGCATGGACTTGAGATCTTGCATGTACACTAGAAGCCTACCACACACCACTTCTTCCATTCTCTATTTTGGTTATTTTTCACATGTTGTGTGCACAAAGCACCATGCATATACACACTTAGAATGCATGTCTAGGTTTCTTCCTTTTAGCTTCACTTCACTTGCATGTATATTAATATGAATAACACACACATTAGCTCACTGTTTTACAGCATGTGATAAGTCTCCATTAGCTTGTTTTTTCTATTTATCTTTGATTGCTTGTATGTGTATAATTCATGGTGTGGCCGGTTGGGCTTTGGCTAGACCTGTCGGGTCCCTCTCTCCCTTCTTATTGAGAGGAGAGGGAGTAGCCAGTTTCACTATAATAGAGACACTTTTTGGCCTCTCTTGGTTGCTGGGATTTCATCCCTAGGTGGAAGAAAAGGCCCCAAGCCTCATCTCTCCCCCCCCCCCCCCTTCGGCGCCCCGCCCCGTTGGTTTAAAATTAAGGTTATTAGTTTAATTAGGATCAAACCCCATTCACAAGCCACTGTGGGCCCACATAGGGGCCCACACAGCCTCTTATCATCCCCAAAAGTCAGAGAGTCCATCACCTAGCCAAAAATTGCAATTTTTTGTTTTTCTATGCTTGACTGAAAACACAGTTCGGTCAAGCTTGTAATTTTAATAGCTGAAATAAAATTTCGGTCATGCTTATTTTTAGTATGATCGAAATCTAATTTGTGTCATGAATAAATGAGGTTTGGCCGAACTGTCTTTTCGGCCAAACCCAGAAAAAACCTAAAAATGCAGATTTTTGTCTTTTAATTGTTTTTATTTTATTTAATCCAAACCTAAGTAAATATAATAGGGTTTTGGGTCAACCCATAACCCAAGATAGGCCTTAGGCCCAGTGGGCCCAAATTGAGTACCTGTGGGCCTTCCAATGGGGCCCACCCATTCCAACCAACCCACTTTGATTAATTAAATGATAATTAACTTAATTAAGGGCCATACCCTTTGAAGCCCAATTAAAGCCCAATAAAATGCATGTTTGAGAAGATAGATGGTTTGGCCGGGACTTAGGGTTTGTGCCTATCGGACCCCATCTCTTTTAAAGAGAACCCACTTACCAAAAATGGGGTGGGATCCACATCCTTCATCCACCAAAGCCTTAGGCTTCCATGCTTAAGCCTAGGAAATGGGCCCCAACCCAAGCCCATCCCTAGTCCATTTGGATCAAAACTAGAACTAAGATAATAAATTGATGGAAAACCATTGTGAAGCCCACCTAAGGGGCCCACGGGTCATCCAAGCCCACCTAAGAGCATAAATCTTAAATCCAAATCCCTTTCCACCTTAACCTAAATAAAATTAATCAAACTTTAACCAAAACCCTAAAGGGCTTTTTAGCTTAGATTGAGCCCACGAAAGGGACATATGGGCTACACCTTAGTCCATCTGGAATTTCGAGGGGCCCGCCCAATCAGGGCAAGACCACCTAATAAAGAAGATAAAAGCAAAAAGGGGACCTACCTTAAAATGAAGAGTGCATATCAGATTACGATCGGGTGAGGTAATCAAGTTGACTCTACGAAAATTAACCAAAATGACTTGTGGGACCCATCACCCGACGGGGCAGACCAGGGTGTCTATGGAATTCCCCGAACCGTAATCGAGAACTTATTCGGAATCTCAAGCCGCAGACCTCCTAATAGACAAACACTAGGCACTAGGGGTGCAACTCGGTCCGGTTAAAACCGAACCCGAACCGACCCAAACCGACTTTGGTTCGGTTTTTATAACATTTGGTTCGGTTTTGGTTTGAAATATACTAAAACCGAATTAGTTCGGTTCGGTTTTGGGTTAAAGCCTAATTTAACCGAACCGAACTGAAACCCAACACTATAAACATGTATATTATAAATTATATATATACTTACAAATATATATATATATATATATATATATATATATTAAAAATTCGTGAGAAAGATTTTCATTTAATAAAAGCTTGACCACACACATGGTCGTTACCTTTGTGAAAAAAAGGTCTTTCATGATGGCAGTCTCATGATGGCACTCTAAAGACTCTAAACCCTTAATTTATAGTAGTCGACCAAGGAAGAAAGCTTTTCCCTGGCCGATGTGGGACTCAAGGGAAAAAGTTCCCTTGAGTGAGTTGAGTCCCACACGTCCCTTGAGTCCCACACGTGGTCATTCCCTTGAATCCCACATTGGCCAGGAAAAGTTTTCTTCCCTAACCAACTACTATAAAGCCAACCCCTCCTCTCTCATGCCTTAAACTAAGTCTTCTTCTGTTGAACCGTTTAAATGGTTCAAATCATTTATTATTTGTTCGATTTTGATTTAGAACCGAACCGAATATATGATTCGGTTTGGTTCGGATTTCGGGTTTCTTATTTATAATCGGTTCGGTTTTTGGTTTAAGCTTCAAATAAACTGAACCAAATCAAAACCCGATTATTTTATATAGAAAATACAAATATTTATATTCATAAATACTAAGCCATAAAAAAGTAGCCAAATAGTCCCTTGTATTCATAAGGGAACTTGTATAGGCTATTGTGCGCACGTCGCACCAGCACAGGGGCGCACACGAAAGAATGCGAGGAAAAGGGGGTTTAGGAGTCGCCACTGCCTGATGGGGTGCAAGCATACACCTGGATGCCCTAAGGATGTCTATTTTGGTCTGCGGCTTGAGATTCCGGTTAAGATCTCGGTTACGGTCCGGGGAAGTCCGTAGACACCCCGGTCCGCCCTATCGGTTGACAGGTCCCTTAGGTTACCCAGGTTCGAGTCAATCTTGGTTTAACTCACCCTTATGTCCTAAACCAGCATGCTCACTTATTAAGTCTAAATGGGAACTTCAAAGGTGTGGGTCCCTTTTATTTTAGTTGATTTTATCTTTTTGTCCAGGTGATGTTGGTCTGATGTGGACCCCGTTGGAAGGCCCATGGGATGCCAAGTAGGGCTTAGGTTAAGCCCAATTCCTGCTTGTGGTTACGTTAGATAACCCCGTTTATTGGATTTGGTTATGTGGTTGGGGGGTTAATTAAATGTACAAGATAAGTAGTGGGTTCAAATTTTTTAGACTTATTGGAAATGGGGGTTAACTAGGCCTAACCACAGAACAGGTGCAGTTTGGGGCCAAACCGCTCTGTGTATGCGGTTTCGGCCTAGGAAGCCCCAAAGGCAATTCCCGGAGGGGGACTGGGAGTCCCTTCTTTTTCACTGTCCTTCACATGTCTGTGGGTCTTCAATCAGACCCACGGTGGCCTTAGAAAGCTGATTTTTTTTATTAAAAGGCACCTTTCATGGGGTTCTTAATATGGTAAGGATCCCTGACCTTAAGCAACTGTAAGCACCTCATTTTTGCGCTCCCAGAAAAACCAAAAATGCAAGCCCTTGACAGAAAGTCAAACCCTAAGGGGTGAAAAGTTGACTTTTTGATCAAGTGAAAATTTTCCACCTCGCTTTATGTCATTGGAAAGAGAATCTCGACACGGTTCCAACGCAACTGAGTTTGCAGGAATCGGGGTCCGGATGAAGGTTCTACGGACGGTCAAACTTGAGCAGAGCCAAAAGTTGACTTTCTGCTAAAATCCGATCTAGAGACCTTGCTTTATATCATTGGATAGAGAATCTCGACACGGTTCCAACGCAACTGAGTTTGCAGGAATCGGGGTCCGGATGAAGGTTCTACGGACGGTCAAACTTGAGCAGAGCCAAAAGTTGACTTTCTGCTAAAATCCGATCCAGAGGCCTACCCCTAGGTCATTGGATAGAGAATCTCGACACGGTCCCAACGCAACTGAGTTTGCAGGAATCAGGGTCCGAATGAAGGTTCTGCGGGCGGTCAAACTTGAGCAGAGCCAAAAGTTGACTTTCTGCTAAAATCCGATCCGAAGGCCTACCCCTAGGTCATCGGATAGAGGGGGCCAATACAATTCTAACGCAACTGAGTTTGCCCAGATCGGAGCCCAGGTGAAGAAAATATGAGCTGACGAAATTCCCGAGCAGCAAAACCGGCAATCTGCGCACGTGGCAAAAAGCTGCACACGTGGCGAGTTGCGCAGGAAAATATCTCGGGGATCAAATCCGTAAATATCCAAATATACGAAATATCCCAGGGACTAAATCTGTAAAAATCCGAGAATATCGGATTAAATTGAAATTTGCCAGGGACTAAATCCGAAAATTCGGATTTTCCGACCAAACGCGCGGCGGCATTTAATGATTTTTCATCATTATGCCGCTCGCGCAAACGTGGCGAGCGGCATGCGCTCACCTTGAGCTGGGCGCCAAAGTGAGCGGCACCCCTTCTCCTCTGCCTATATAAGCCGCGCGAGTACTCGCGCAAAGGGTTCGGACATTTTTTTTGGTTGGAGGATTTTCAGGTCGGCTTCTGGTTGATGTTGGCTCGCCCCCTCTTCCTTCTTCCCTCCCTCACCCGAACCTCTTCTCGAGATACGGCCTTGACTCCCTAGCACCCCAAACACCCCACCTACCATTCTCAACCCTTTCCCCCTTCTGTCTTCTCCACTATCTCACGAAGCCCCAAAAAAGGGAGGTTGCTGTTGAGGATTCGAAGGAGGACCCAGCTACTACCCGTGTCTCCACCCAGCACCAGTGCTCGAGCACTCTCAGGTATCACTCTTTACTACCTTTTATTCCTCATATATGAAAGTGGAGTTTTTCTAAGCAAGTTACTGGATGTGTTTTTTTTCTCTTGTTATAAACCTGTTTAAATGCCTCGGTGGCATGAATCCGTCCCCTATCCCACTTCATGAAGACTACCAAGTAAAGAGAGGATTAGATGTCGGTTTCATAAAAGTGAGAGTTAGTCCATCCTAGTCCCCTTGTGGTTCGGATCACTATTTTTCTTTGTTGTTGTTTTTTTGTTGTTATTTGTTGTTGTTATATTGGTATGATTTGAAGGAGGGAGCATGTTCCCCAAGTTCCCTTCATCTAATGTACCCCTGTAAACCCCCCTTCTCCTTCCCTTCTCTCCGAATGTCTGCATGCATGCACAGAGCTTAGGGACATGCGTAGGTGAAAAAAAAAAAACTAGGTTTCCATGTTGCATAGGCAATCTCTGTTTATTAGTGTTTTTTTTCTTGTTGTTTATTGTTTGCTATACTTGCTAGCATGCTCCCATCACCCCTCCCCCCTCTTTTAAGCTGTTAATGCATCTGTACCTGTTTGTTTTTTATCAGGTTTGTTTTTTTTCTTTTAAGAGATTTTGGGTTGCGGGATGAAGCATGAATCATGTTTAGATTAATTTCAATACAAGTTTAAGTATATTTTGGGGAGTGGTCGAAGCCCTGGGAGGGCTTACAGAGCTCAAAACCAGTCGGAAATGGAGTTTGGAGAGAAAACAGAGCGCAGTGAGTCGCCGCCCACTTGGCGCTCACTTAGGAAGTGGGCGCCCATTTTATTTCACTGCCCGCCGAGCTGGCGCCCACTTGGCGCTCAGCTCGCGCTCACTTAAAACCAAGTGTAATTTTGGCGCCCATCTCGCGCCCAGCTCGCGCTCACCTCCCGCCCAGCTCGCGCTCACTTAGTATCGAGTGAGCGCCAGGTCCAAAATTTTGCCAAATTCTAGCGCCCATCTGGCGCTCACCTAGCGCTCCTTCAAGAAGCGAGCGCCTACCCTAAAACAGGCCGAATTGTTATATTTTTGAAAATTTCCAAAAATACCCTTTACCGTACCGCGGGGGGGCTTCGCCCCCCGCACCCCCCACCCCCTTGTTCGCTACGCGTCCAACTCGTACCTTGGTACGAGGAGGTACCCCACCCCGTGGGCTCCGCTTCGCTCCACCCAGAGGGCCCCCGGGTACCTCCCCTTGGACCCAGCACAATGAGCCAGTTTTTTTTCCGACAAAGTGTCCATCTTGTGTTTTTTCTGTGATTATTGCGAAATGTGAATGCCATTTCCGAACCGGATAAAACAATAGGGTTTCCGGGTCACCCAGAAACCCAATGTGGGACTTGAACCCCCGGTCCAACTTGATTTCCAGTGGGCCTTCCAACGGGGCCCACCCGGCCCAATAAACATGTATGCATGCAACTTAATCAAGATAAGCAAAATTAACCGATTAAACCGGGCGGGCCAAACCTAAGGCGGTCCACCCGAACCGGACTTGTGAAATTGATGCATGAAATGCATGGTTTGGCCGAGACCAAGGGCACGGGCCTACCGGGCCCACCAACCGAACCAAGGAAGGGTACAAACCCTAACTTTCGGTAACTTGGGCTTACAAGCCCAGATTTGGACTGCGGGGCCCAAGCCCAGGTCCAAATCACTTTGGCAAAATTAAAAAGATAAATCTAATAAAAATACTTGGCCACCATGTGGGCCCACCTAAGGGGCCCACAAACCAGTCCAGCCCACTTGTGCATGAAAAATACTTAATCTTCAAATCTGAATTTAAAATAAAATCAATGCACCAACCAAAGCCCAAAGGGCCTCCTAGGATAGGCCGAGGCCCACAAGGGCACACGGGCTTGACTAAGCCCACCAGGGACACCGTGGGCCTTCCAACAGGGCCCACCCAACCAGACCCAGATCACCTAATTAATCAAGATAAAAGCAATTAAAGGGACCCACACCATTCAGGTGGTCCCGCCAGACTTAACCAAACTGCATATCGGATTAGGAATCGGGTGAGATCAATGTAAGCTGACTCAAACCAGGGAACCCACGGGACCCGTCATCCGACGGAGTGGACTAGGGTGTCTACGGACTTCCCCAGACCGCAACCGAGACCCTACTTAGAATCTCAAAGCCGCAGACCAAAAGCCCTAATAGACAAGATTAGGCACCCAGGTGTCCGCCTGCACCCCATCAGGCGGTGGCGACTCCGAATTCCCACGTGCCGCGTTTCCCACGCACGCACAGCAACCATTAAAACCATGGAACAGGGACTATAGGGGTCCCTATTTGGAGTTGAAGATGGCCTCTTCCCCCTCTGTAAGCACCTCATTTTTGCGCTCCCAGAAGTTCCGGAAATGCAAAACCCAGCTAAAAAGTCAAACCCTTAGGGGGCGAAAATTGACTTTTTGATCAAGTGACAATTGACCACCTTGCTTTATCTCATTGGATAGAGAATCCTGACATGATTCCAATGCAACTGAGTTTGCTAGAATCGGAGTCCGAATGAAGGATTTATGAGCCGGTCAAACTTGAGGGGGGGAGCAGAAATTGACTTTCTGCTAAATCCTGAATCAACTGCCTAACCCTATTCCAATGGATAGAGGGCTCTGACACGGTTCTAACGCAACTGAGTTTGCCTGAATCGGAGTCCGGATGAAGAAGATATGAGCAGTTAAAGTTCTAGGGCAGCAATGCCGGAGACTGCACACGTGGCAAAAGGCTGCACACGTGGCAGGCAGCAAAGGAAAATATCTCTTGAGGAAAATCTGTAATTATCCAAATCAATAAAAATATCTCAAGGGTGAATCTGCAAGTATCCAAAAGAATCAGGAGAGAATCTATAAATATCAAAAGTTGAGAAAATATCTCAGGGACCAAATCTCAAAGTATCCAAAAGTATCAGGAAAATTTGCAAATATGAAGATTTGCTCTCTTCCTCTCATGATTGATGTTTCCCATGGGCATGCATGTGCATCATCCATGCATGCAACACCTCATGCATCTCTCCCTCTCTTTCTCTCCTCCAAACACCTTTTCCCCATGCATGCATCATATGCATTGACCCATGCATCATCCACCCATATATAACCCCCATGGAACCATACGTAGGGGGGGGGGGGGGGGTGTGTGGTGTGGTTTAGCTCATTTTTTCTCTCTCACTTTTTGTGGCTGAATTCTCTTCAAGAGACTCTCCCCTCTAACCTCTCTCCCATCTCTCCCAAGCTCTCTTCATCTCTCCCAAGCTTACCCCACTCTAACCTCATCTAACCCTTCCCCATTTCCTTGAGTCTTGGCTCCCAAACCAAAAGAAGAAGTCTTGGAGGAGTCTTGAAGGTGCTCTAGGAGGAAGGAAGTGCTGTCCTAGTGCTCTCTTGACTCCAAGGAAGGCTAGGGACACCTGAAACAAGTGCTCACACCCAAGGTAAGCCTTCTTGTGGTTTTCTATTGAACATATGTAAGTTTGGTTTGATTTGGAATAGGTAAAATGGTATGCATGAGGTGTTATTTCCGTCTTATTTAACCTTTGAGCCATCATCTCTCTTTTTGTTTATGTTGGGTTCTATGGTTATTGGATGGTTACCATTTTATAAGAGTAAATGGAGGTGTTCGGCTGGACCAAAGGAAGGATTAGAGCCCCTTTAGTTGGTTTTGAGTATTCTAAAGTCACTGCTATTATCTAATATAACAGCCATTGTTCTTTTATTTGATAGGGGAGGGTGTTCCCCTTTAAATCTCATCTCATGTACCCTTCTTGATTAATCCCCCCTATTCCTTTCTTTCGTGGTTTTCTTTCCAAGGAAGGTAGATGGTTTGTGTGAGCATGATCATGCTATAATGCCTGTAGGATTCCATTTCCTTTTATCTTTATCGGTTATCCATTCATGATAGGGTTTGTTGTGTTAGCATGCATAGGGTTCCTCATCATCTATCTTCATTATAAAGCACACGTACCACTGCTTTAGGATTGCATGAGCATGGCTTGTTTGCGGTTTTTGTGGCCTCTTTCACTAAGGTTTTGTTTCATTTCAATCACTGTTTCGATCATATAAAGTCAATGCCACCTTGCTTTGTGCACACCCCACATGCATGCTTGTACTTTCATTGATTCCATGCTCAGATTGGGTGTTAATTTCTAGATGTTTTGCGCATTTTACTTTTAGTTTGGTTTTTTGCATACGCATGGATCTATTCTTCATTAGTGGACATGGCACACACACACACACATACAGGTGTTTTGACTTGGATCACACTTAGGGTGCCCCGTTTGCTTGATGTTGTGTGACATGAAAGAAACCAGGATAGGGACACTTAAGTCCCTATTTCACCGTTGGTAATGGTGTAAAAAGGGGAGAGGATGCCTTTTGGGAGTGGTAGAAACACCGGGAAAGTGTTGCAGAGAGTAGAAATCCAGGCAGTCATGGAGTTTTCATTTTAACAGAGAGACGTTTTTTTTGTAAAAAGGGTGTCCGCTGAGTTGCCACCGACCTGTTTCACCTAGCGGCAGCTTGGAGCGAGCGGTTTTTTTTCGTCCGCCAAGCTGGCGTTGACCTCGCGCCGATCGTTTTTCGCATCCGCCGAGCGCCTAAAGTCAGCGCAACCACTAAATGTTAAGTTGCTTGCGGCATGACCAATCCACCCCCATTTTTTATGCTTTGAGGCTTCAACCTCTAGCTCAAGACTAGATTAGGATGTTAAAATTATTTCATCTACCCAAACCAAGCGGAGATCGTTAAGTGAACCATTCTCCCCCGAAAAATGCCATTTTTGCATATTCTTTGATTTTTGCTGGACGTGGGTGACATTTTCAAACCGAACCAAGTGAACCATTCAATTAGTGGGCCTTCCAACGGGGCCCACCCAGCCCGAACCATTCAATTATGCTTAAATAAGATAATTAAAAGAATTGAGTGGGCCAAACCCATTGGAGACCTACCAAAGCCCAGCTTGGGGCATGCATGTTTAGTTTAAGATTGTGGTTTGGCCGAGACCAAGGGTGAGGCCTGTCGGGCCCACCAAGCCCACTCACCAAATAAGATTAGGGCTTCCAAGCCCTAGCTCATGAAGTCTTGGGCTTTCAAGCCCAAGCCCAGGTAAAGGGCCCCAAGCCCAAAGCCTGGCCCAATTTGGCATAACTAATCAAGATAATCTCAAATCATTTGGCAACCAATTGTGGGGCCCGCTCAAGGCCCACAAAGCAGTCCCGACTCACTTTGCATGAAAAATCATTTAAAATCCAATTGGAACTTTAAAGTAAAAGTCGATTCACTGAACCAAAGCCCAAAGGGCCTCTCAGGCTAAACTGAGGCCCACTAGAAGGCATGTGAGCTTAACCAAGCCCACCAAGGACACCGTGGGCCTTCCAACGGGGCCCACCTAACCAGACTCATGTCACTTTAACTAAAAAGATAAAATCAAGTAAAGGGACCCGCACCGCTTTGGCGGTCCCGCAGGACTCAATTGAATGTGCATGCTGGAATAGGAATCGGGTGAGAAACCAAATTGACTCAAAACCAAGATGGGACTTGTCATCTGACGGGGTGGACTGGGGTGTCTACGGACTTCCCCAGGTCGCAACCAAGAACTTGCTTAGAATCTCAAGCCGCAAACCATCAGATTAAGCAAACTTAGGCCCCCAGGTGTCTACCTGCACCTCATCAGGCAATGGCGACTCCAATTTCCCATTTTTTACCCGTGCGACCCCTACGCAAACCCTCCTTAAGGGAAGAAAAGGGAAGTGGCCCTGGTCACAATCTAATATGGCCAAACCATACATACACTCCCTTAACACATGGTCAAGCACATGCAATGAACGATCAGCAACATGTGTGCATGCCAATAGCAACTGAAATCATTTGAAAACAATGGACAAATGGGGGGATCCTAAGGGGATTTAGCATGCTTTCTATGGGGATCTTGAGGTACCTAAGACAATGCGAACAATGGGTGTATGTGAGCTAAACAAATGGGCTTTTACTCATATTTACAGTAGTAAAAAGAAGCAACAAAGTGACAGCCAAACAAATTTCCTAAGTGCTATTCGTGTGTGTGCAAGTGGTGGTTCCTACATGTATGAGACGGGCTGGAAACAGTGGGTGAAAAAGGGAGTGATCATGTGTGTGCATTTGCACCAACAACAGCTAATATGCACAAATAAAAATCCAAGTGAATGGGTGTATGAACATACATATTAAGTGTGCAAAAGAAGATGGTAAGTCTAATCTCATACAAGCAAGACAACAGCCATTGTGAGGGGGGGTAGTCATGATTATGGGGCTGGAATAGTAGGAAAAATGTGGGGAAAATGTCATCCTCCATACATGGTGTTAATGGGCTGGTCTAGGGGGTATGTGGGAATGAGGGAGCAGGTCAAAACAGGGTCTGTTGGGGGGAAAAAGGGAGCTGGTGAAAGGCTAAAAAAACAGCATTCTATGAGGGGGAAAATGTAGGGAAAGGTGGGAGAACACCATCCTTCGTGCAAGTTGTTGGTAGGCTGAACTTGGGGTGCATATGGGGGGAAGGAGCAAGCTGGGAGACAGTAAATATTTAGAAAAAAATACAAGTCATACTAAAGGTGCAAAACAGCAAGCAAACAGACCAAGGCACGAGCTATTAAGAATGGACATATCTAAAGTAAAAAAACATGAAATAAGAGAAGAAAGGAAACCTGCCGCTGTCTCCAACAACAACTCATGTATGTCATAACAGGGGGATTGTGAGGGGGGACAGCATATAACAAGAAGACAGTAAAACAAGAAGACAGTAAAAACTTACCACTAAGCATGCATAAACTACCATACATACTCTATCCAAAATACAGCCTAATATGAAGAAAGTAAACCAATGCAAGAAAGGATAGAAGGGGATTACATGTGGGGTACAAGAGATTAGTCAAACAAGAGGGAACACACTCCCTCATACATATGGAGGTAAAAGCATGGTAAAACAACACATGAAAAGTCCCTTAAAAGTGTGTAAAATATCACTCATCCTCCCTTGTGATCAAACTTGTGCTCTCTCTTACCTTGGGAGGATTTTTCATATGGTATAAAGGAGAAGAAATGAGTAGAAACACATGTTAAAGAGTACCTTACAGTAAGAGAAGACAAAGACCTTCGTACATGCTTAAACATCCTTATTTTCACATATATGAGATAAACAGTAATAAGAAATATTAACTTGGGGGTTACAGGTCCTGAAGTGGAGTGTTGAGACCTTCTTGAAGCACAAACAGTGGTGGAGCACCTCCTTTCAACACCAACAGCAGCCTTGGTTCCTTCCTTGGGTGGAGATGAAAAAGAAGAAGGAGTTGGTGAGGTTCTCGGATGATTGGGGAATGGGTTGGAAGTGTTTAAGAGTTTGGAAAAGAAGAATGATATGATTCGGAAGGGGAGTTGCAGAGGAGAAGGAGAAGGAACAATAAAAACCAACCATCCTTTGTCCCATGTTCAAATTTGTTTTTTATAGTATACAGAGACAAAACCGCAAAGTATGTGCGGTTTGGTCCAAACTGCAAAACATGTGTGGTTCGGCCGCGTCTTTTCAGCATTAAATAAGGGGACAAATTGGTCAGGCGCAGGCTGACGCAAAATGTAACTGCACTGTAAGTGCGGTTACTTTTCGTGCACCGCTTGCCCTAATTAGCTCACGCGAGCGGTGGCCGAAAAAATCAACCGCACACCATATGCGGTCGCCCTTTTTCTCCCCTTTTTTTTGGTTGAGTTGACAGCTGAGGTGACTCAACCGCCCACTTAGGCGAATCAAGCTCTTCCGATATTTATTATTTTTTATTCGTCTTGATTAACTTAAATAAGACGTTTTAAGTTTTGACTAATTTGCCCTTGGGATTGTTTTGCTCATATCTTTTCATCTGGGCTCCGATTCTTGCAAACTTAATTGCGTTGGAACCGTGTCGGGATTCTCTACCCTTTGGGATAGGTTATAGCAATCAATTTGAGCTCAGGCAGAAAGTCATCTTTTGCTCCTTAAGGTTTAGACCTATCTTTTAGGGTTTTGCTTTCAGGCTTTTTAGAGGGGTGCAAAAATGAGGTGCTTACAGCTATACTAGCAACATAGCTACTAGTAACATAGCGAAATAGCCCCTTGTGGCTTTATAGAAATCAGTTCACTTGGGCTCATGTCCTCTTTAACGTGAGGGACCATGAATAACCCACTTTGAAGCCATCCAACCCTCTTTGAATTGAATATTTAATATTTTACTGATCAACTTTGAACGAAAAATTGAACTAACATTAAAATTTGATTCGGTTTGGTTTGGGTTTTCTATTTTAGATCAGTTTGGTTTTCAGTTTAATATGATCAATTTTTAAATCGATTCGGTTTTGGGTTGGATTCTAACAATGTCGGTTTGGTCTTGGATTGAGCTCAACCAAGACTAAATTGAATCGAGTTGCACCCCTAACTACTACTACCACAACAAGAGAACTATAAATGAAAATATAATGCTATTTTTACTTGGTAACTTATTAATTTAGTAATTTTCTATTTGCTACATCATCGGAGCCAAATTAGGGAGGGGAGCTCCAAAAAATAGAAATAAAACAATTATTATCGAAAAACAGGAATAAGAATAAAAATAAAAAATAAATAAAAGTAGTCAAAACCCAGCCACGGAAAACAAGGGTGTTGCATGCTAGTAAAAAAAGGAAATTTGTTACTGGCACCTACAAAAGCGTGATCAGTAGACCCATCTTTTATTTATTACATGCTTATTTTAATTTTTATCTATCCTCTTTCAACCAACATTTATTGCAAAAATAATTCAATTTTTTTGAATTCATTTTTTGGGTGTTTTAAATTTGCATAAAGGCCATATTGCTATTGAAAATATTGTTTTTAAGAGTTTTATATTAAATTATTTTTATTCAAATATATTTATAAGCAGGATTCTAAGTTTTTTTTAAAGGTTTTTTAAGTTTTATCTATCCTCTTTGAACTAATTTCCCTATTACTATTCATGAAAAAAGAAAAAAAAGGGGGGGGGGGGGGGGGGGGGGGGGGGGAGGGAATTGGAAAATGTCACAGAACTTATTTTAATTACTTTTTTTGGGTAGAAACTTATTTTAATTACTTGTTAAACAAACATTTGTGTAAGTTAAGAATTCATTTTGTTACGCGTTTAAACCTTTCACCTTTGAAAGGAATTTTAAGCAAAATTTCAGTCGGTGGGAAAAAAATTAAGAGCTTTGACTCAACTGGATACTTTTCCCTCCTCTTTCCTCTTGTTGTTCAAGAGAAAAAATTACACCGCCGATTAGATTGCTTTATCATGCGAAGGCGGAAGATCAGTTTTATGCCATTCTCGTAACTATAAACACCTCGGAGAGAGAGAGAGAGTAGTAGTGCGATGAAGTTCAAGGCATTGCTTACGGACAATGGCGTGAATCTATTAGACAAAAGTGAGTTGATAATCCCTTTTCCCTAATTTTCTTTCCTCTGTAATCTCCAAATTCGAAATGTTCTTTCGTTTCCATGAATTCTCTTTGAATTACATCATCATCAATTACTAAAAACTGTAGGATTCCTGCCGGCACTGGAGAAGATGGGGGGCGTGTGCCACCTCTACCTCACCCCAGACCACGCCATTTTCCTCCACAACCTCCTCAACGGCGACGGCGTCCAAGCCATTGCTCAGTTCCGAAAGGACACCCTCTTCGAAGACTACCGCATCTCCAGCCAGAATGACAACCGTATCGCCTTCCTCGTTGATCCTGGCATCCTCCATCGTGCCCTACGTAGCAGTCTCAACATCAGCATCGAAGGTGCCGCTACCGGCGCTGCCAATCGCCTCCAAATCAAGCTCGTCAAGAAGCTCCCTCCCAACTCTCGCCACCCCATGCCTTTCCTTACCTTAGAGAGCAAGGTACTTATGTTTCCCATTCTCTCTTCCATTCTGATATGCCAAACAACATATTTTCAGTCTGAGACAGATGATTGGATCTCAGTCTCATTTCCATACAGATGTTTCGTAAGATTTCTTCCTTCGTTTGTGCTTGTCCCTGAAATATTCTTCTGTTACGTTCAGATATTGGCCGTAAATAAACTTTTCCTCAAGCTAGAGCCTACATCTTTCCCTTTGCATATTGAGCACACCCAATGAAGTACCTTATTTCAGTTTGAGAACTGAGCATATTTCCTCCTGATTCTCTGCATACCCTCCCAAATAGGGAACGAGAGGGGGCAGCCAAAGTACAGATGATCAATAGATTCTACTGCACAGTCGCAAAGAATGCAAGTTATTGATCATGGGAATAATTGATTTTATGATGTTTGTCAAAGGCTTAGATTGGCATATAAAGTGGCATATTCTAATTAGATGGATATATGATCTAATGCATGACCTCATGGGGTATTTCTTTGAGTCACCATGATCATTCTGAGCCCAAACTCAACAAAATACAAAGGCAAATCTCTTGAAATTTGCACGAAAAATATCAGACCTAATTAGTATAATTTGGGCCTTAATTTCACTGAAAACTCCCTTCATACAAAATGGATGTGGTTTGTACTTTGTACAAATCATGCCACAAAATCTACCAGGATTTATTATTTATTATTCATGTTTTGGGATTCTAAATATAGGATACACATATGCAATATTTGTGAAAATTCAGGGAAGTATTATGAATTCTGTGATGATCAGAAATAATTGAAAATTCATTAAAATGAGGATGTTGTTGGGTCTAACCTCATTTAAAATTCTGCCACAGCAGACCGGTATTGAATCATGATTTCACTTATAGGACCTAAAATGCCGTCTCAATTAGAACCTTGATTTCACTTATATCTATTTCAGATGATTGAGATATATACTTACAGGCCTATTATATGAAACAGAATGGAAACCATGCATTTTGAAATGATTCTAAAAGATTTGTGAGGAAGATTTTGGGAATTGATCCTTCATTAGGGGTGCTTATTGGGCCGTGCCGGCATGGCCCAGAACGCCAAACGCGTGCTCGGGCCGGTAGGCCGGCACGGCACGACCTACTCAAGGAGCCGTGCCATGCCCATGTATAGGGGCCCGCAGCCCGTTAGGCACGCATGCCTGCCGTTGGGCCCAACTGGATCGCCCCACTAGGCCCGCCAATAGCTAGCTGTTTTTCCCCTCTAAAAGTGGTTTTTACCACTTTATTTGACTGTTTTACCCCCCAACAGCCATATTAGGGGGGTATGCTTGTAATTGACTGTAAATGACAATTTTTACCCTTCCAATTGCCAAATAACAGTCATATTGGAGGGTAGAGATGGTAAAAAGCCGCTTTTGGTTTTCTATAAATAGGCCTAACCCTTCCCACCCCAAACCACACCTCTTCTACAATCTCCCTTACTTTCTTCATCTCTATAGCTATCAAGAAATAGTTACATTTTTAAAATTTTTCAAGCATCAAAAGTGGGAAGTCGGACTCTGGAGGTTGAAGGCTTCAACTGTAAAGTTCAAGCTTCATTCTAAAAAGGTATTCTTCTATTTAATTTTTTAATTTTAAAACTAGTATAAATATTATATATATATATATATATATATATATATATAAGTAAGTCTCTCATTCTACTTTTAATATTATTTTAAAGCTTGGTATAGTGGATGACCACTGTGCAACTAAGTGCATTTCTAGGAAAGTTCTGTCACAAAGGACGAGATAATTATCTAAGGAAACTGGGTTTTAAGCAGGACCGTTTGTGACTCCTCCAGTTATTTGAGAATTTTCTTGGTGCATTTTTGCGTACATTATTCCTCACTTTACTATAGGTAGTGTATCACCAATAATTTATTATTATATTATTTATTAAAAAAAAAATTTCGAAATTTGACAATGGATCCCAGGCAGTCTATGTACTTTAACACTGAAGAAAGGGAATTTCTTAGACCCTATTCTGACCCAACTTTTTCTGATGATATGACCCAATCCCCATATTATGATCCTCCCATCCAAGACCATGATCTTGAGTTGCCTTCCCAAGATATGGGATCATCTTCCCTACCACCTAGGAGCACCAAGAGGAATAAAACCTCTTGGAACTATAGGGAGTGAAGAGAGGGCAATTTGTAACCACTGCAAAAAAAAATTTAGTTGCAAAAGAAAAAGTGGTACAGGCCACTTATAACGGCATTTGCAGAAATGCCTTCTAAGTCATGGCCAAATAGACCCTAGGCAAGCCCAAATTTCCAACATTAGTGTTAATTATAGTAATTTTGTTTTTAATCAAGAAGAAACTAGGCTTGAAATTGTAAAGTGGGTAATACAAGAAGAATTACTCTTTGAATTAATAGAATGTAAAATATTTAACCGTCTAATAACTAAATATCTAACACCAGGATATAGACCTTTCTTACGCCACACTTTAAGATTACGCCACACTTTAAGAAAGGATGCTATAACATTATACAAAAAAATGAAAACCGAATTAATAGAAACTTTTTCAAACAGTAGCTTTAAGGTGGCTTTAACCTTAGATATCTAGACAAGTAGACAACAAATAAGTTATTTAGCTATAATTACACATTAAATAGATGAAAATTAGAGTATGAAAAAAGAATACTAACTTTTGCGTCACTAGATTCTAGACATTCTGGACCAGCTATAGCACATAATATAAGAAAGTATAAAATACAAAATAAAGTAATGGTTCTAGTACTTAATAATGCAAGTGCTAATAATGTTGCAAGAGACATAATAAAACAACACTTAAACTTAAATGTAGAGGGATGTTTATTTCATGTTAGATGTGCTTGTCACATTCTAAATTTAGTTGTGTAGGATGGTTTAAAAATTGTCCAATTTCATTTAACGAATATTAGAGATGCATTAAGATATTTAAAACAATTTAGCACAACTACTAGAGAATTTAAAAATTATTGTGCAAGTTTGGGAAAACAACCTAAAAAAATTACCCTAGATGTTGAACATAGGTGTAATTCAACATATTTTTTGCTAGAAGTTGCACTAGAATTGAAACAAGAATTTACACTATTTTATAAAACAAAAGTGCCTCAAAGTGAATTAGAAGAACTTGACTGGCAAATAGCAGAAATTTTTAGAGATTTTTTAAAAGTTTTTTATGATGCAACAAGATTCTTATCAGGGGTTTATTACCCAACATCCCCAAATATTTTAAATATAATATATCAAATAAGTATTTGCTTTAAACAATATAGAGACACGCCCATTGCTAAGGATATTTGCCCTGCAATGGAAGCTAAATTTATAAAATATTGGCAAGATATGCCAAATTTATATTGTTTAGCTAGTACAATGGACCCTAGGATTAAATTAGGAGTGGAAGATTTAATAGAAGGAATAAATGATAACATGAGATCTTCTTTTCAAATAAATATACGTAAAACAAAAGATCTATTAGAAAGACTTTTTTTTGAATATGATACTAGCAGTAGCAGACATGGTCAGACAAAGACCCAAGAAACACTACCAGATAATTCCCCCTAGAATTTTTTAAGTGGAAGAAGATGGGGAAAACAACCAGCATCTGGTAGTGGGGGATCATCTGAGTTAAGGATTTATTTATAAAGCCCCCCTTTACTTTTACATACTATGGATGAGCATTGTTCTTTTAATATTTTGACATGATGGAAGCAAAATCAGGTTGATTATCCTGTGCTTTCCACCATGGCACGTGATCTACTAACGGTTCCGGTGTCCACAGTTACATCGGAATTAGCTTTTAATGCAGGTGGACGAACGGTGGATGACTATAAGAGCAGATTAACGCCGAAGATGGTGCAAGTATGTGTCTGTCTAACAGATTGGCTAAGGGCGGAACTGAAAGATCAGGAATATGAGGATGATCAACTTGTTGGTGACTTCAATGATTTGAATCTTGATGAATTTAGTCTTCCAGATTAATCTAAGTTTTATTATTTTTTTTGTAATCAAAGTTTAGGAACTTTACTTTCTTTCTTTTTTTTTTTCTTAAACTGCAAATGAAAGATAGATGAGTGGGTGCCAACCTAATTGGGATGTGCTCATACTATAGTGATGTAGTATTATTTGTGCAAGTATATTATGTATTATTTGCAAAGTGATACTTGTAATAATTAATTTATTTACATTTTTTTGAGTAAAATCTATCCCAGTATGTGTAAGACAATTTTGAGAATAATAAACATATTTTTCAGATTTTTTTTAATGATTTTTTACTATTTTTTTCCAATTATTCTTTGTTTTTTTGAAAAAAAAGGACCCTGGCCCGTCAGGCCCGCCGTGCCTTGCTCGGCACGGCCTAGTCCTAGGTGTGCCGCGGGCTAGGCCGTGCCAGGGTATTTGGGTAATGCGACCGCTAGGCACGCGCTAAACGAGCCTGGGCCGTGGCGGGTTGGCTCATTTAGCACCCTTATCCTTCATGATGTTTTTTAATGGAGGATTGTTATGTTGAGATTTGGCTTCCCTTATTATCATTCTCAAGTTCAAAGGCTTAAAGAAAAAAGAGAAATTTATACTTACCTTCCTTCAGGTTTCTGAAACTATAGATACCTCTCATGAGGTTTCTAAAATAACGCTCACCTCCCTTCTATTTTTGTTGTCTACTTCATATCCCTCCCTTTTGTTAAAGTTTGAATAAGTTTTGACGAATTTATCCTTTTTTTAAGTACAAAGAGTGTAAGATTTTGATAATTTTTATAATAAAATATAGTTTTTAGGTTAAAAAGTCTTAATAATAAATCTAAGAATCATGGGTGATTTTATTATTTAAATTCTTTATCATTTCAAATAAAAAATTGATGGATAAAATGGTAAAAAAAAATTCATTTTATAAGTCTGAAGAGGGAGCTAAGTGTCATTTTAGAAGGCTCAGGGTAGGTATATGCAATTGTCAAAAATCACAAGGGAGATAAGTGTAACTTACTCTTTTTAAAATTGTGTCCAAAGATTAGTTCTTCCTAATAACCTAAATGTGCATACTATTGTCCATTTTGATAAAGATAACTGATAAAAATATCAGTTGAGACTACCAAACCATATAAAAAATTAGATGTCATCAATGCCAAGCTCCTTATAACATTTAATGGAGATGTTTTCAATGGCATTGGTAATTGTAACTTAAGGATGAGTTCTCTTTAACAGGGGCGATTGAAGCAAACTTGGTTGGACTTAATTTTTATTTGCTACATGGGATTAGATGAAGCAGTTCAAGAAGTTCTTTGAGTGAATATCTTTCATTTCCTTAGTTTATTTCCTTTTGTGTCCTTTTTTACGTACCTTTTATGTATTATTTGTATTATGCTATGCTCACTTATAAGTAATGTGTTAAGTGCATTTTTTTGTCTAGCTTTATTTATTTATTTTATCTTTTAGTGGGAAATGAATACATTCAAAACTGATTAGAGATAGCATGCATTAGGGATAAAATGGAAGAGAGTAGTTTAAGGTGGTTTGGTCATGTGAAGCAGAGACTAAGAGATGCACTTGTAATAAGGTGCAAAAGTATGCATATTGAAGGGCCTAAGTGAGTAAGAGGCAAACCTAAAAAGACATGGATGGAGTCTATAAAACATGACTTACAAAAACGTAGATTAATTGAAGATATGATTTTTGATAGAGTGGGATAGAGAGACAAGATTTGCATCGCCAACCTCACTTTAGTGAGAACTGGCTTGTGATGATGATGATGGGAATATAGCTACAAGAAAGAGATTCCAACAAGTCTTCTCTATTTCTGTCTTGGGATGTCATTTGTAGTCTGATTTCTGCCCTTGCTTCACATGTTTCTTCTTGATTCTCCTCTTTATTTTTCATTATCCTCACTTCTTGTCATATACTGGAATTAGTAAAGCTGACAAAAAAGTTTTTACCGCGAAATGTGCTTGTTAGTTGCCTTATTCATTATCTTCTTGGTCCCATTTTTGCACTTTGTACTTTTATTAGGTATCCAATGGCCTTTTACCGTCATGACTCAATCGTTAAGTTTCTTTGTAGGATCGAATTTTTACTTTATATTTGTTTGAGACCTCTTTTCCCCCATTTTGAGATTCAATGCAAATGACTTTTTTTTTTTTTTTTTTTTAAAAACGCTGGCTATTTTGTCCTACATTCATGTCATTAGTTTATATTTAAGAAAAGATAATTTTGCATGTATTTTTCATCATTTTATTTTTGAGTAACTTTTCTTATGCTTTCATCTATTCACTCTTCATGTACAAATATCCATAATCATAAACCTAAATTAGTGCAATTTGATTTCTTGGGAATGAGTTTGTGATATCTTTTGTGTTTCTAATGCTACTTTATTACTTTAGGATGGAAAAAATTGCTTTGACTCTAGTTTGATCCAATCTTCAAGGTTACAAAATTTTCGAATCTCTTTTGAAAAAGAAAATTTTACTAATGCTAGGCTTTTAGCCATTGCAAATTCAAGAATTACTTCCCTTTGTCTCATTTCTACATCCGAAATATCAATATGTCCAACCATTCACTATATTTTTCTACACAAATGATGAAGTCCTTGCCAACAAATATCCTCTCCCAATTATAAACTTTGTGGTTCAATCCATAAAAAAGGTTTCTTGTGTAAATTTTGTTATTATTCTTTCTAATCGTACTTGAGGTGCATAAGCAGTAATAATGTAAAATTTCATGTAAAAAAACTAACTTATTTGCTACAAATCAAATTGCCAGTACTCTCTTTTATCAGCAAGCAAAAGATATTTTATAGATTTTAATATAGGAATAATACAGGTACACAAACTGTGTACCAAAACAGAAAATTTTAGATTACCTCCCACTCACGGATTCTCCATCAAATTGCTATTTCTTTTAACACTTTTGATAGCATCCTTCATGTTTGATCATGGTTTTTGCTTATTCCAAAAATATAGTGAATATTCTCCCAAATTTTTCTTTTTTAAACGGTGTCATAATTTTCCTTGCATCAATATTCTATCTTATTCTGAAATTTTTATATTTTTTATGAGAAATGTTGTAAAAGAGAAAAAATTTCCCTCAATTTTTCTTATTCCATACATGGGAAATTTCCATTGACCCTAATACCATGGTTCTTATTGAATGTTTACTATCTTAATGTTTTTCACTTTTATTATCTATTTTAAATTAAGTTTATACTCATCAGCTTCTACAGCCTTGTTTTCCTTCTTATTGATCTCCTATTGTATATTATATTCTCTACTTGCTCTTATCTAATCTAATGTGAGAATGCCTTGCCTACTTGACACCATAACATGGTGTAGTTGCAATATGTTATCTTCGGATATTGCCTCAACATATCCTCAATTGCCTGTCATTACAACAAAAGGGTTGTAATGGATTTGTCTTTGGAAAATGGCAAATATAACAATGCATGATCTATTTGGTAGGGTATTTATTAGCCAACCTGCTACCTCCTTTACTTGGCTCAGGACTGCAAACGCATAATATATAAATGCTTTGAACAGCAATGGCGGAGTTTCTTTTGTCCTTTTTCTCACTGTTTTCTCACTTTCATTCATTCAACTTCTAACCCTTGTGCCAAAATAAAGGAACAATTCCGGTAAATGTAGTTTGTTTTAAGTGATTAGGTACTGATTCTGGGCACAATTAATAATTAGATCACGTTGGCTCTTTTAGTGGTAAATTCACTTTAATCTCCCTGTTTGCTTCATGTAATTTTCTTGGAGCTCAATCAAGGTTGCAAAACAAATTCAAAAAGCATTTCCTATGGGAAGCTGATAACAGGAAAAAACCTATTGGTTAAGTGGAGTGAAACGTGGCCTCAACATTCGGAATAGAGTGAATTGGAAACAGCTTGGTTGGGAAGATGGCGGTGCAGATTTCTGATAGGAAAAGGCAGTGTGTATCATGTAATAGTCAGTAATTGAGAGGAATTTCATCATTAGAAGGTATTTTTGGGAATTCAACATTAATGGTAATACTCCTTTTTCTGGTTCTTTGTAACGCAGTCTTGCATTGTCTGCTTCCTTTTTATCCTCAGTTCATCACAACTAGGTTTGTTTGGCAAATGAGGAGAGATTAAACCTTTGAAGATATATAGTCTATAATTTGGTTTGAAACAATATAATTTGCTCTGTGCTTAAGTTGTGTGCCACTAAGATGCTTGTTTATCTTGAATCTTCCTCATCTTATTGTCCCCCTATGGTGTTGATTTGAGGAGCTTGCTTCTCTTTTCGAGTATATCAAGGATTTCCTCTTAGATCCACTGGTTGAAGATAACAAGGTGTGGTCTGTTGATAGTTGATACCAAAAGAAGCTTTCTGTTGAGTCCTTCTGGTTTATGGGCTTCTAATCCAGGTTCTTTGATCTCATTTTGGTGCTTTCCAATTCCATCCAGATTTAAGAGCTTCGTGTGACAATGACACTCAAGGATTAACCACAGTTTTTGTTGAGTAATTGGGGTTAAGGATTGACCCCATTGTTTCCTTCAAGGAGAGGTACTTGAAAACCATCTCTGGATGTGTGCACATTATGCATCAGTGAGTAGGAGACCATTAATAGCCTCTTTTTCTATTGTACTTTGGCTCTGTTCTTATGTTGTACTTTTATTCTGCTGGTTAGTTTTGGTTAAGGCAAGAAATTACTTGTGATTTTATTGGTACTGGAACTTTAGGGTGAGTGATGAGTCAGAACAAGGGATAAATTATGGATTGATTTCTGTGATGCTGGCGCCATTGGCTGTTTTGTGGAAAAGGAATAGGAGGATTGTTTTAGTATAAATTATCGTTCTTGGTGATCATATATACTTGATGGGTTTGTAGGGATGATAGCTCAGTTGCTTTATTCTTGCTGATGCTTAGGGTGTTTTGATTGGTTAAATGGTGAATAGATTAGAGGGAAGATGCCACTTGTAATCTGAGGCATCCATGGCATTCAAAAATGTGCAACTTTGCATTTTTGATCGACCAAGATCTCACCCACGTATGCAGGCTTTTATTTCATGTGGCATAAATGCATCCAGGGCATGGTATTAAAAATCGGAAGTTAGTACTTACAGGGACTGGTATGATACCGGTCCTTGATACCAATAAAAACTGCCGACAACATAAAATATTTATAATGTTCTCAGTTGGCACATACTCATACTGCCCGAGAAAGTGACTTGTATCTTTGAAAAAGAGCTGTAGAGCACTATCCTTGTAACCCTCCCCTTTTTTGAATTTTGACCCCTCCCTCCCCCCTCTCTCTCATCACGAAACTCAGAAGGGGGTGAGATTTGACACTCAGGTCAAGCAATTCTCTCTCTCTCTTGCTGATCAAGCAACTCAGAACAAGGTGCTTGATTTGACACTCATGTGAGTCAGGTCAAGCAACTCCATTCTCTCTTTGCCTCTAATTAAGCAACTTAGGGGGTGTTTTTGGGGGGGGGGGGGATGGGGGATGTTCGTGCCCGATATTCAACACACAGGTGAAGGAACTCCAGGCTACTTAATCCAGTGAAATTCAGTTCCCCTTCAATGAGAATATGAAAAAGATTGAGAATACATTTTCACATCAACTTAAATAAGAAGAAATCTTGCCGCTTAACATGTTCTTGGAGAGATCAACTTCAGAAAATTCAGTCAGAGTAGAGAAGTTGAAAATTAAATAGATAGAGAGATTGTAATCACGGACAAGGCGGTGGTTGATACCAATGATTTGCTCACTACTGCTATTGGCAAGAGACCCCTATCCAGTCACAGGAGACAACTTGAAATTCTCAGTTGGAATCGTTTGGTATGGGACATACTGATCAGTACATTTTGCCGCTATAGGTACATATAAGTGAGATCTTCAGATTTGATCATTTGGAAAGGCTTTGAATGGCACCGTCTGGTACTGGACTATACTGGTGATATAACTTGGTGTGTCAGTGGCCGGTACTGAGTCCAAGACCACTGCCAGTACCGAGTCCAAAACCTAATTTTACAACCATAATCTAGGCGTCTCTTAGTACAACCCCTTAATTAAATCTCTAAAACAATAGAGAATATCTTTGATTCTTACTTTAAAAGTCTCTAAATATAAATTCGTTTGGCTTATTTTTAATTTTGTTTGAACTCGATTTTATGGGCTGCATATCTATCTAATTTGGGATCAAGCCATGTTGTAGTTCAATAGGCAATTTTAATTTGGGTGTGATTTGGTTTATGATGGAGTTCAATATTTGATTTGGTTCCATTTCCAAAGCATTATACCATAAAGATCCTACTTTAGGATGGACTATTTAAGTATGGTTCAATTTATTTTGATTGATTGGATTGATTAAATTTGGTATCAGTTCCAAAGTGTTAGACCATGAAGATTCTACCTTCGATTGAACCATTAAAGTTTAAATTGATATATTTCAATGGATTGGACCATTAAGATATGGATTTATTTTGTTGGTTTAGTTTGAATGGTTTGGTTTGGCATTAATTCTAAAGCATTAAACCATAAAGATCCTACCTTAGATTGAACTGTAAAGGTTTGATTTGCTTTAATTAGGATGCTTTTATTTGGTATGAATTATAAGGCATTAGACCATAAAAATCATACCTTAGATTGAGCCATTTTGGTTTATTTTGACTGACTGGATCATTAGGTTCCAGTTAATTGGTTGGAGGGACCATAAAATCAATTGATTTGAACCAAGTTAACAACATATACTATAGGGGACCGGTTTGATTTGAATGAATTTAATTGCATGGATTGTAAAGGTTCAGTTTGATTTGAACTAATGTGGTAACATGAACCATAGGGGATCAGTTTGAATCAATTTAATTGCATGGGTTATGCAAAATCTCATTTAATTTGACTTAAATCCATGAATCACAGATGTTTGGCTCAATTTGAACAATTTGGAGCAATTTCTCGTGAATAAGGGGGAAGGAGCACTTGAACCATTTAGATTCATATATTATTATTATTATTTATATTTTTTTTTTGTTATTTTTAGGGTGATTTGTTTCAAAAAATTCCCATTTTTAATCAATTTTAATATTTTTTAAAGATAAAATGGGCTTGAAAAGGGGAGAAATCCCAAAAATTGGAAAAATGGGCTCCTTGGGCTTGAGGCTGGTGCGGGAGCCAGGAATAACTTAGGCTGCTGTGCAGGCCTGGGTCGACTTGGGCTTGGCGCATGTAGGCCAGGCCCAGCTTATTACCAAGTCCAGGCATGGCCCATCACGTGGCCGCTCATCGTGTGTGGACTGGTCCATGGTCCAGCGCCACACAGGGTCTGTTCTGCCTGCTTTTTTGGGTTTCTTTCTCTTGTTTTAGAGGATTTATTCAACAGATTTGTGGGAGAATTTCCTGGGTTCTTAAACAATGTGAAGAGACTAGATGACCCATATTAGAGTCCCTGCATCTCCCAAAACCCCAAATAAATGTGGGGAAAATTATGTGGTGTATCCTGGAGAGACCAAGTACCCAACTCTAGAGTTATTGTATCCCAGTAGGACTCTCATTTTGTTTTGTGTGTTTTGTGTTTTGTTGTGTTTTTTAGGTTTAGAGATTATTAGAGACGAGACAAGGGGGTGGTGGAGGTTATTAGTGTCATATCCCAAATTTGATGTTATATAATATTTTAAATTCATGGTTGGGTGTGACTGCAATTTTCACCGCACGTGAGAATTCAGCAACCCGATGAACCTACCTTATCTAATTTTAGTGTACAACAATTATCTAAATTTAATAAATTGAGACTGACCAGAATTAAAATCAATTAGAATTTGGTATTACTTTCAACTTCTGTTGCATCTACTTTTGGAGTGCATATGTATTGGCTTTGATTCCATGTAAAATCAGTAATGTTGTTATATCTAGTGCTTGATCACTCATAAATTAGAACTGAACAAATGAAAAAGTGATTTGTACATAGATGGAAACTGAATAGATTTTATTAACAAAACTCAATCTAGCACTTGCAAAATTTTTAATCACTTTTCATTTTTGGGCATGTGATTTTCAGGGTTCCAAATCTGCTGTCATTCAAGATGTTCCCATTTCTAAGCCTCTTTCAAGAGCAGATGTTATTGAACTCCAATCTGCTCTTGACATGGCACAAGATCTGCCGCAGGTCTCATTTGCAGATCTAATTACTGTTACCTTGAACCCTTTTACTTCATTTACTCAATTTCTCTGCTTTTTGCGTTCTCAAGCAGTCATGACAGCCCTTCATCCATGCAGACTCTGGTTCAGGTCCCTGGTCTAGTCCAGTTGCAAAATTTTGTGGATCGATTCAAGCATGTTGGTGACGTCCTTAAAGTATCCATAACTCAGTATGGAGATCTCCATTTACAGGTCTCCACCACCTTAATCGCTGTTGGTTTTGAGTTTCGCAAGTTGCGAGTGCTTGGAGTCCAAGGTAATTGGAAAAAACACAAGTGGTACATCTTGGTTAAAGAAATGCGACTAAAATGATATCTATTACTTATCCATAATGCTCTTGTTGTTATCAGCTGATATTCCAGCTGGGAATCAAGAGATTAGTGCTCAATCTCGTACAGAAATGGCAATACAGAGAGGAGAAGCTTTATCCGTGGTTTGTGCAGTATTCCTTTCAAAATTAAATATCTCTTATATTAAGTACACTTTGCTGCCTTTTTTTTAATGTAAAAAAAGAGGCAATAGAATTCTGATATTTTGATACCCAAGGTGACTCAGCCTTCAGGTCAATAGAATTCTGGGTTTCTTTGAGTTCCATTTTAAGCAAAGTAGATGTGAGTTGGTCAACTGAAGAAAATTGGCGTTGAATTTGACTTAGAGTTGACTCTATGTAAATTTGGACTCTATCTAATATTTGTGTGCAGTTAAGTGACTTGTTTTGGTCTTCTATAACCTATGCAACTTAGATAACATGAGATCTGTATGAGACTTTTTTGTTTAACACAAAATCCTTTTTCCCCTTTGAACAGCAAGTGAGTATTAAGCACTTTCTTAAGAGTCTGCAAAGTCACTTGGCAAAGCCAGATTGTGCTTTCTATGGTAAGCCCTCTTCAAAGACCATTGTATGCTATTTGATACACATTTATTTCATTCATTTAAATTGCAAATCTGGGATGATTCTTATGATAGTTCTACACTATTCTGATCAGCTCAGCCTTCTGTCAACTGAATTTTGTTGTAAAAACATTTTCATGCTTTAATACTTGAGGCCTTATGTTTCTTTTCCGTGGCAGGCATTACTTCACAAGGTGCTTGCTTGACTGTCATATTCCAGTTTTTCATTCCAGGGACACGCCAGACAGATAAATCAATCAGTCTACATTGCAGGCTTCCTGTACTGGACCCAGGCTCTGGTTGAAGGCCATTGGTTCATCACCTCTTATCCTTTAACTTATAAATTTTTTCCTCTTTCTATTTGACTGATGATCTTTTTGTTCCATTGCCATCTGTTTCGTTGTAATCTGACTACTAAAGCAGCTGTGCATGCAACCATGATTACCCTTATAGTGCAAATTCACAATCTAATTATTTTCCCAGTATGTGTTTTCCTCCGTGAACAAGTGTTTTAGAGCTTGATATCATTGAATGATGGAAATCATATGAACATGAGACCTTCTTTTGATTTGTATATCAATTAGCGATCCACCTACCTGCTGAAGTGATGTCTGTAGACACCATAAAATTTTATGTTCAGCTGTGTGAAGCATGTATATGAACAATCAGAAAGGATTTTAACCACAATCTATAATTTCCAAGCCTATGACCACACGGACATGGGATTTTTCGTATCTCCATGAAAAGGATACATTTGGCCTTCTACTTTGGGAGGCTGTGCATGAGGTTGCCTATTCATTCCATCATTTTTTTTTTGCATATTATATTTTGTTAAATATAAATTCTCTTATATAAAGTTCTGATCTGTGATTAAATTCCTTGTTCAATTTTATGATGAAAATGTGCTAAATCTGAGTTGTTTTGTACGAAAACGACTTCTTACATGGTAGCTCCAAAGGCAATTTCAAGTTCCACAGATTGTGCACATGTATACGTTCTGTTACATCCATGTATTAATAGGTACTTGGAAATTAATTTCTGATGGGGAGCAGCTTCATGTTGGTTTAAACTTTATATATAATGCAGTTGAATAATCTATTTTTTAGGTGTTTGTGATCAGGATTAGTAAAATACCAACTTTTATTGGGCATAGGTACGAATGGTGCTTTACTCTCATTCTTTGTTGGTTATGGTTGGTCCAATCAATTTATCATTTACTTTCACTGTTTGTAATGGCCAAGCCTTGTGCTTTTGCCAACTCCTGATTTCAAACATGTGTAGGCTGTGATGTCTATACATTCACACACCCATTTCAAAACTCTGTTCATTAGGTATGAGTAGGCCCTTTGATATATTATGAATGTATAATAGCAAAACCCAAAGATTTTAAAGTCAGCAGTCGGAAAGGCAATAAGAAATAATTACTAAACAATGGAAGGTACAACATTGGCCTTGAGCTACTTTGACTTACATCACATTTCTTTTTTACTTTCAAAAATAGAAAATGATACTATAATCCTCCATGGTGGCTGCCACATGGATGTTGAATGGTGTCTAGAAATGCTCTCTCATGTCGCAATGTTGCACTTTGATGGATTAGTTTTGCAAGTTTTAGGATTTCCACATCAGTTGATAATCTATGGAATTGCCAATCTCATGATTTGGTAATAGTCATTGTGATATCCCGATCCTATATCGGAAACGGATTAAATCCTGGTTGGGTATATGAGTCAGAAAGAATACTCAACCAAACAAGGCGCCTCTTGGGGATAAAACCGTGCGGGCTTAGGCCCAAAGCGGAGTCAGGAGGAACACTCAATCTAACGAGGCGCCTTTTGAGGACAAAACTGTGCGAACTTAGGCCTAAAGCGGACAATACCTCGTTGGGTTGGGTCGTTACAAATAGTATCAGAGCTGGATTCGGATCCAGTAGTCCGTGGCTGATGTAGGTCTTAGCATTGCCCATGGGAGGTGGTTGGACCGACGATGGTGAGCCCATGAGGGGCTGGCAGGTTTCTAAGTGCCCACTACACGGAGACGTGCAACCTTGAAGGGGGAGATTGTGACATCCCGGTCTCACATCGAAAACGGATAAAAACCCGATATGGTATAATAATCAAGAGGAACACTCAACCTAACGAGGCGCTTTTTGAGGAAAAAACTGTGCGAGCTTAAGCCCAAAGCAGACAATACTTCGTTGGGTTAGATCGTTACAGTCATTTTGCTGATTTTTTTATTTTTTATTTAGCACTCTTTAGGGCTTCACAGGATATTTCATACAATGCTTGCACGTCTTAATTGCTCTTATAGTCTTACTAGGACATCAAGAGTCTACGGTTTTGGAACAAGGGTAAGACATCCGTTGTTGTTGAAGCAGGGTGGGGTTTGCTTGGTGTTCAATGTCAGGAGGCTGTTGTAGCACCTTTGCAAGCTACTAAAATAAACATAATTTTTTTTTCCAATGAAAACATTACATTGCTGGAGCTATGTGCTCTTATCCAACTGATATCATCGTTAACAAATAACTAATATGTGCTCTATATAAAGTTAAGGGTCAGTATTATAATTCCTCTATTTTCTTTAGCAAGAGAATTCTAAACAACATCAAGGAGACAGCCAAAAGAATGTCTAAGGAGTACAATAATCCATGAAAAGAATTTGGGGTGCCATTTTGATAGGAAAATCAAGTTAAGAGATGTTTAACTTCATCATAGAGAGAATGTAGAGAAGAATATAGTGCTAGAAAGTGAAGAGGGAAGGGAGGTGCTAATCAAATCAGTGATCCAAGTAGTGCCTACTTACATTATGGTGTGTTTCAAGCTTAAAATTTTTCATGATGAGCATAATAATGTCATCAGTCAATTTTGACAAGGCCAAAAAGGCCAAGTGATGAGAAAAAAAGCCTCCAGAAGATATCATGGAAGAATTTGTGCAAGGCATAGATTTTTGAGATTCCAGGACCAAGAGAGGTAACAATACATCACACACTTGGTAGAGCATAATGTTAGGCCAACCATGATTGGAGTTGGGTTTTAGATGGCAAGTTAGTAACAGAGAATCAATCAAATTTTTGGGAGTGATTTGTGGGCGTTCAGGATTATATATTCTCATATAATCCAATTCAAGAATCTACTGTTGGTGTTTGGTTGAGATTTTGTTGCTGGGTTCTAGAATAAGATGTTAGAATCCAGACTCAAATCACAATCTATATTTTTTGAGATTATAAAAATGTATGCATTAGCAATTAAAATCTCAAAATTGGGATTCTAAAAATTTTGTAAGAACTCAATACTTCTCTCCTTTGTTCCGTTTCACTCAAAGCTTCTCCTTCTATGCCTCTTGTGAAATTCTTGGCCAGTCTCTCTCTCTCCTCCCCCTGTGTAGCTCTCTCACATGGTCTCTTGCTCTTTGCCTCTTGAAATTTTCTTTTCAATTCCAATCTCTTAAGGTATTTTTTGACGTTCTAATCTGTGAATTTTTTTCTCATTAATCTTGCATCTTGTTGGTCAAGGTGATTGCAGTTGTTGCTTAAAGTGACCTGACCGACACGGCAATCTTACAGCAGGGGTTGAACAAGTCTCTCTAACTGTAAGGTCCTGATCAAAACCAAGACCTTGACCTAGGTCAAATAGTTGAATAGTAAATAGTAAGCAGTTTATAAGATTGTGATAGGTGACGGTGTAAGAAACCCCAAATCATATTTTTTTAATGTAAGATCTTAAGGAGATCAACGGTTGATGTTAGTGCTCCCAAAAACCCTAGTGGTATATAAACCCCTAATAGACACAGATTAGGATTAGAAAAATCCTAATCTCATAATCGCCCTATTGCGTGAGGGAGAAGAAGAGGATCAAAAAGCTTTGGGAAGAACTTTGGATCTGCAAGAATTTCTTGTGAAAGTAGAGGTAAGTGGGTTAATACACTCTTTATACTTTCAATGCACTTCATTTCTTAATCTGATGCTCTTAATCTATGTATTTTTTATTTGGGATGAGAAGAATGACATGTACTACTGCCTTGATTTTTTGCATATGAGAAGAACCCATGTTTAATATTTTTAAATTTACTCAATATAATGCTTGAGGATTTTATGCTTGATGAAAAACTAAGAATTACAGTTTTTAGTTGTATTTTAGATTTAGGGTTTGATGTTTGTCTTTTATGAGATAGAGAGAGAGAGGTAAAAAGGGAGAAAAAGGTTGTTTGGGGAGAGAGAAATCATATGAGTGAGACTGTGAAGTAGCTATTTTGTCTTTATGAGAGAGCGAGAGAATGAGAGAGAAGAGAGAGAAAGAGAGAATGGGTTTGCTATTTTGTCTTTTGTGAAGAAAAGGGAGAACGTGAGTGAAAGAAAGAAAGAGAGAGAATATGGGGTTGCTTGAATAAAGAAAGAAATTTGTAAGGTTTGAATTTATGGAGGATAGAGAAGCAGTTTTTAAGGTAATTAATGCTCAGGGTGTTACCTTGTAATTTAATAACTTAATAGCTTATTTCAAAATTTCAGAAGTTAAGGGTTAAAAAATTCCTTTAGATTTTCACTCCTTCCTCTAATTATACTGTTATTTCAAATCTGTATCTGCTCACTACTAAAACTAAACGGTATTAGTTTGTAAATAACTAAAGGATACTTTATAGGAGCACGAGGATGTCGGGTTGATCAGTACCATTTATGGTTGGTCAATTCAAATTTAAATTATTTATGATAATGAAATATAAGTAGTTATTGTTTAAATATGTATGTAAGCATACAAATGATTGACTTAGTGATTCATATTAAAAATAAGATATGGATCCTCTTAATGAGGAAAAGTATTTGTGGGTTCTTAATGAAATTCCATTGTGAACCATTGATCTATTTACGTTATACATGATGTAAATCATGTTTATGATATAATAAAGGATTCTAAGTTCATAAGTATGATCTTAAAGATGGTCTTACTAATAGAATAACCTTAAATGGATTGGCATGCTTTAGCATGAGTATACCTAGCGTGATAGGATGATGAATAGACCCATTGGTGGTGGTTAATATTTACCTAAACCATGGTGTTTTGGGATAGGGTTAATCTAGTACTCTTCCCTATGCGATTAATGTGATTGGTTCCCTACAAGGTATTCACAACTATTTTGTAGGTTGGAATTCCTGGGGTTTGAGTCTTTCAAAATTAAGAGAGCCCGATTCCAGCTGTATTAAAATGGAATCCAATACATATTAAGATTTAATAGAGTCCGATTCCAGCTGTATTAAAGTGGAATCCATGATATTTTAAGAAAGTCTAATCCTTGCTGTATTAAAGTGGGATCCAAGGGCGTTTGATCCTAGCAATAAGTTGAATTGCTTTAACGGCGTGCTTGCCTGTAAGATCGTATAGATTTGATAAGGGGAATCAAGTCATATTAATTGTGGTTGATTGGTAATAATTTATAATAATCAGAATCTTAAACCTTCTATCTTCTTTTCTTGTTTGCTTGGGTGTCATAGCATATGCATTCTTGTATACTTGAGTTCTAATGTTTGTACCTCCTTATAAATGATTAAATCTATTGTTTAAGCTTGTTAAATTATATTGATATCTTTATATTGTTCTTCTTAAATAGTCCTGTTAGAAAAGCATGCTCCCACTCTACAGAATATGATATAATTATTATATTATTACTATGAATAAAACTTTAAGTTAAATGTAGTGTAACTATTCTTATTGTACAATAGTATTGAGTGTACCTATATTAAAGTAAGGAGATATTTTGCATATAATCATATGGGGCTTATTAGCCTACTTACTGAGTTGTGGAAACTCACCCCTTATTATTTTGCACGTAAAAATTAGAATAGAGGAAACGAAAGAAATTGAATTCATATAAAATTTTGTGATAGATTTGAACTTGAATTACATTTATCACTTAATTAAATGTCAGAACCTGATGGATGGTCTTTCTATTTTATTTTTTTATACGGCTGGATGTAAAACTTTGATTTGATTTGGTTTAGTTTGGTTAAACCCAATGATTGATTTCAAGTTGTTACTAAATTTTATTTCTGCTGTATCTCTGAAATTTTAGATTTTAGTGAATCGATGAAACCTTTATTATTAGAAATGGATATGTTAGTGTTCGCTTACGAGCATGGTCATGTTCTATCTTACACGTGTATCATAATACACACTGTGAGGTTTGGGGCGTGACACTAACTCCATATTTCTTTGTCAATTTTGCTGGAGGATAGCTTTCAATTGTAGGCTTCATGACATCATATATATGCTTGCCAAATTATATACTGAGATGGCTTTTGAGATTGAGAATGTTTTGTTAGCTGGGGTCATTGACAATGGTCGAGAAGGAAAAGATGAAGATGGTTGTAGCAGAAATCAATTGCTTTGAGATTCAGAGACGAGTGTTTTCACTCTCTTAGGAAATCTATAACCTTGTGAAATAAGTTGTAGAGAGTGACTGCCAATAATTTTGAATTTGTGCCTTTCTCGTCCATAATAGACAAAAATTAAGTTCTGAATGAGTTTTTTGTTTTATAGTTGGCTGGAGAAATGTGAGAAATAACGCCATTCTAAAGTTAAATCAAGAAAATGCATTTTGTAGGCTGAAATGGGTCTTTATAATTCTAAAGTTCAATATATCAAAATCATATTACAGGCCTAAAATGGGCCTTTCTAAAATAGATTTTGCTTAGCTATGGCCATAGTGCTTATTGACATGGTCTCCAAATGGTCAAGAGTGTAGGTTCTCTATGATCCTGCAAGGTTGCTGGAGTGTCTTTTTAGGTCTCCCAGGAGCCTTGGAGGTGGTGGTCATTTTTCTCCTACTCTTTTCATTCTTGCGTATGTTCTTGGCTTAGGATTGAATACCTTAAGAAATTCTTAGTGCAACATAGGTTCCCTGCATTACAATGGTATTCCTAAAGCACATAGAAGTTTCTTAAGCACTTTAAGTTTGATAAGATGAAGCTTTTTATAAGATACAAATTATAGGTTTTGAAATTTTCCATATGGTTCTTGGGGATTTTTCCAGTGTCATCATTAAAAGAAAGGAATGGCTTACTGATATTGCCTCAAAATAATGAAGAATTCTTGAAAGAATTTCACCTCAGTTTTAATCATCTTTCTTCCTAAAACAAATGTACCATTAGATTAGAAAAATATGCTATTGTAGGGGATTATTTGAGTTGCTTTTAAAATTGCAGGTTGATAACCATGTTAATCACCAATTAAATTCTCCTCTCATAAGTTTGTCATTGTTGATAAAATACATATACCATTAGACAGATTAGCAAAAGCTCTTGTTGTAGGGGATGATTTGTGTTTCTTTTACTACTGCAGGGGCATAACCATTTTAATCACCAGTTAAATTCTTCCTTTTTAAGTTCGTAATTTGTTCCTCCCAAATCCAGCCATACTCGGCACGTGATGGGCGTATGGTGTTTATGTGTGGGCGTGCCAGTACTACGCGGGTACAATTGTTTCAGATTGGGTTTTGACCCCTATTCCAACCTGAACCGGATTTTGCTCAGTAGTATTGCAAGCCAACTATAAGAGATAATGGTCAGGCGATTTAGACGAAGGTTGGGGTTTGTCTTTCAGTAAAGGTTCTTGAATATCAAACAAGCTAAATAGCAAAGGAATGAAAATATAACTTTAGTCAAAGCCCCGACCGCTAAAGACGGTCAAGGTATATTCTTTTATTATGTTGAGACTTGTGGACATTGGCCGTTGAAACGACGGCCTCATGATAGTGGTTGAAGTCAAACATTCCAATCAACTTAAAGAAAAAGACAAATGAAAATCAACACTACTGCAGTACCGGTCTCTCTTCTTTATCGTCGTGGTATCGGTGGAAAGAGAAGGGTTAAAGGGGGCATCTGTCGATGATGTCTATTAAGGGTTCATGCTAGCTGTACTACCTGGCCATAACATCAGTTAATCTCCTATCTTGAACAACACTTACCTAAGTATTGGCTGTTCTCCCCTCGCTGTGGATTCGGTGGAGGCAAGAGATAAGGGGTAACCTTGACAAGCTTGCCAGTTGCAAGGTCTTCACTTTGTCTAGGGCAGGTCGTATCTTCACACGTCACTGCGACATGAAGCAGTGAATGGGAGATCTTAAACTACTTTCTTGCGACTACAGGGCAAGTGGCATGAAAGAGGGTTGTCGATCATGGTTGATCCAATAATAATTCTAATAAAATAAGTTGTGTGGAGCGGGTCTTGGTTCTCTTTGTCACTTATCATATGTATACTTGAGTTCCTTAGGTTGTTATAATTTCCCACTTGCACAAGACCTTGCTAACGGTTGAGTAGTTGGGTGCATTTTGTTTACAATCTCACGTTCACACGATCCAAATTGCTCTACTCTTTTCAGATCATTTCCATAGGACATGGACTTTCTTTTGGCACGTGAATGCATCTCCTCTGCCGAGTTACGACGGGTGTAAACATTGTCTATATACATCCTCATTATATCACTGTCATAGATATGATATGATGAGGAAGTAAGATTTTTTGCTTTTTCCAAAAAATCTCTGCCGTTAGATATGATGGCACTTGATTTAATGCTTCATCGGTCGAAACAACAATCGAATCTCGAACCATCGTATTAGCCATTTAAGACACCATCGTCGTTTCAATTCTAGGTTTTTAGTTTACAATTCTCCAAGTAGGATTTTCTTCACTTTTATCTAATTTTATTCTTCGCGCAGTAGTCTTCTTTTTGCTCTAAGCTCTTCGTCCTTACGCCATGGACAACAAGATGATTATCTGTACCAACCCTTATCACCAAATCAGTGATGATCTCATCCTCGGCCCCTTCCTTACTTTACTGGAAAACGCCCCTTCCGATTTTCATCAGCACCTCTTCTTCTTTATACTGAATCCAGCACTTCGATCCGCTAGGATCGGTTGTCATCTATTCGCCTTAATTGATCCTGGATGAAACCTTCTACAGAATGGGTTGACTGGGTGCAACGCCTTCGCCCTATTTATTGTCAAATGTGGAGGGATATTGGCATCTACGATATGATTCATTTCTCTTCCAAAGATATTCCGCAGAATCTTACCCTCCTTGGTTCCATCGGTCTATTTTGGAACATCAACACTAATACCTTTAGTTTTTCATGCAGCCCCATGACCCCTATGGTCATGGATGTATGATTTCTCACTGGTCGTCTTGCAACCGGTAGATATGTTTGGATTGTTATGGACGTTGAGCAAAATATTGCCAATCAATAATGTCCATCTAGGTCAGATCCCAGTTGTTAGTAGGCACAGAAGAGGAGATTACCATCGGGATAATAGGACAAGTGGACAAGCGGTGAAGAAGCAGTTACAGTTCCAACGCAAGTCTTTAATTTTTTACGGTTTGTATCTTTGGTGGGTAAGGATTTACGCATCACTGAAAAAGTGGGAAGGAGGATGCACTAGTTGATTCTAAAGGAGGATGAAATTTCTTGGCTATCTGGTTCCTTGTCGATGGAGGAGAGGGATACTTGCTCATATAAATTATGCGGAACATTCTAATTTAAGGAGAGAAAATTAATGCTAGAAAGAAAAAGAAACAAATGGGGATCGTTTCTTCAACTATCATCGTTTGCCCAGTGGAAGGAGATTGGAAGTATATTTCAAACCTGCACTCAGTGGTCGAGTTATTTCAAGGAAACAAGGTGACTGGAAATATCCAGAATATTGGATGGCTACTGGTCGTCGGTGTGTGCCCAACAGACTCGAAATGGTGCCGTGCGGCTCTATCCCACCAATCTTTTTCTAAAATCGCATAGGGGATGGTGTAATCTAAGATTCAATGATCTCTCATAATTTCATGCTCTCTGTTTGAACTCTCAACCAAGACGGCTATCATCTTTGTTCAATCTGAAGAAGACCTTGGAAAGCTTCCGAGTTACAATGAAAAGTTTAATCACTTGCGAAACAAGAAGGCTATCATCTTTGTTCAACCAAGAAGGCTACTGTTCAATCTGAAGAACTCTCTGTTTGAACTCTCAACCAAGAAGGCTATCATCTTTGTTCGATCCACTTGCGAAACACTTCCACAAGAAAAGTTTAATCAAAGGTAAACACTTTAAATGCCAACACATCAAAAAAGAGGAATCATTGCACCCATGGTGATCCCCAATAATAAGCCTGTATGCAGAGGCAACTGAGAATTCTCCATTGGAGGAATATCTCCAATTCCTTTTATTTACTTGCAAAGATCTGGCTATCGGAGTAGCCAAGATTTTCGAAACCACTTCGTGACTCCAGAATTTCTGAATAGTTTGTCTATCCCATTGGCCTATTTGAACATTTATGAGCTGGTCCACTGACTACAGATTAAACTGATGAGTATTCCTTTGGACTTCTAACTTGTCCGTAGTTTCCTTCACCCAGTTGTCGTTTAAAATGTGTATCTTGCTTCCATTCACCGCCGTCCACTCACTACCCTTATGAATCCAACTTACAACCCGTCTAATCTGTTTCCAACCAAAAGAATGGCTAATACTGAAAGAAGCCTCATCGCAATTCTTGGGTGGGAAGTATGTGTTTTTCATGAAGTCCTTCCAAAGCCCTTTTGAACCCCCTTGGAGTTGCCATACCACTTTCAATATTAGAGCTTTATTCATAGTCTCAGCTCTTTTTATGTTAAGTCCTCCACTACGCCATGACTTCCAGGGGCGCGTTCCGAACATATTGAATGTAGACTTTGACCCTGGCCTTTCTTCCACAATAACTTTCTCGCCATTCCATCCATCTTCTCCAGAACTCCTTGCGGCAGTAAAAAACAGCTTATTAGATATAATGGTTGTGCAGAAAGTACAGATTGAATGAGTGTAATATGGCCCATTTGCGAAAGAAACAACGTTTTCCAACTTGCAAGCCGATTTGCCATTTTTCAAAGGATGTTTTCAAAGTCTTTAAGCCGCAGCTTGTTGCTCAAGATAGGAACCCCCAAATAGGAATCCATTGATCGACAATCCCCTATCTGGAAAATTCTCTTAATTTCAACTCTGCTACAAACCGATGAGTCCTTGCTAAAAGAGATAGAGGACTTTTGATGATTCAGCTCCTAACTAGATTCACTGTAGTATTTATAAATCAATCTAACCAAATTATGAGCTCCCCGACCCTCATTAAAACCATATAGTAGGACATCATCGGCATACATCAGATGTGATATAGCCATACCACCTCTTCTCACCCTTAACCCTCTAAACCTACCATCCTCTTCGGCCCTATGAATTGCCAAAGAGAGAGTTTGCTGGCAAATGATGAATAGATAGGGAGACAATGGGTCCCCTTGACGAGACCCCTTTCTGCAGAAATTTTTCTAGGAGGCCCATTGAGGAGAATGCAGTATGTTACAGAAGTAACACAAGCCATTATGAGTTGAATCACTTCCTCACTAAAACTATAAGCACATAGGATTTTCTTCAAGAAATCCCAAGACAGCCGATCATATGCTTTTGAGAAATCGATCTTCAAGGCATACATCACCTTAGGCCCTTTATTTTTACTTCTAGAAGAGAGATTCTTTTTTGGCTTTTTTATTTTCTTTTTTCGCAAAATAGTGAAAAATCTCGTGATTGATCAAGATGTTATCCTTGATATCCCTGCCAGGAACAAAAGCCAATTGGTTAGGCGAGATAATCTCAGACAAAAAAGGCCAAATCCTATTAACTAACATTTTAGAAACAATTTTGTAACTAAAATTGCACAAACTGATTGGTCTAAAAGCACTAATTCTTCTCGGGGTGAAGCATTTTAGGAATCAAAGAAATAAAGGTGTAGTTCATACTTGGAAGCAGCACTTTTGAAATAAAAAATTCTTGCACCATACCTATAACATCCTGTCCTATAGTTTGCCAAAATTGAAGGGAGAAAATACAATGGAACCCGTCCAGGCCTAGGCATTTAAAGGCACCCATACCTTTGACCATCTTCTAAATTTCTTCAGGGGAAGGACTAGAGGTCAATTGTTCATTTTTCTCAGAAGTAATTACCTTGGAGATTAGACCAGAAAGGGTGCATTCCGACTAACAAGGAGAGGATGTATACATTTCTTGAAAGTACTTTGTTGCCAGCTCTTCTAGACCCTTTCTTGATGATACTTCTACATTGTTTTCTGCCTTTAGTGAATAAACATAATTGCTTTGTCTTCTCACCAAAGTGGACTTATGAAAAACGATGTGTTTCTATCTCCATCTTTTAGCCATGCAATTCTTGATTTCTGAAACCAGAGGGTTTCAACTTGTTTTAGAGCCTTCGCATATTCTTGGTAGACTTTTTTCTCCTGCCTTTCCAACATCGGGGATGGTTTTGTCTCCATTATTTCTTGTAATCTGCAGGGAAGTCAGAAGTTGATTCAATCTTTTGAAAATACATCCCACCTTTTCCTTGTTCCATTTCTCTAAATCTGAAGCAAGAGAAGAGAATTTTGCAGATAATTGTCGTTGGCGGGCGACCACAATCCAAACGTTGCCAAGAATTATTAACCGTTGACTGACATGTCTCTTCTTCAAGCCACATAGCCTCAAATTTGAAGGGCCTTTGTTTCTCCCTATTTACTGGACACAACTTAATTAAAATGTGGCAATGGTCAAACGAAAAAATCGGATGGGAATAAGAGATCGGCTGAGGAAAATGATCATAGAAATCAGCAGATAAAAAACATCGATCTAATTTCTCAGAAATTATTCTTAGCCCTTGCTGCCCACTGCACCATATAAACCTAGGACCTTTCATGGGGGTCTCAACGAGATTACAGTCTTGAATAAATTCAAAAAAATTGTTTTGCAAGTCCCCACAGATCATCCAAGGGACAGAGAAATTGACAACCATGTTTTTAAATAATTGCCACTGCTGAGCTTGAATGTCAATTTTGGAACTCGCATGAATGAAACATGTGTATCGATTAAATCCCCTAGCCGAGACCTAAAGTAAGGTTAACCATGCATCAGTAAACAACACAGTCACACTAATTTGCGACTTCCATAATATCAAAAAGCCTTCTTTCCTACCCACGGCAGGTAAGGCAAAGAAATTTTTTCCAAAACCAATTAATTCGCAATTTTTGGAGCTAATCTTAAAGGAGCAAAAGTTTCAGAGAGTAAAATGATATTAGGATTGCATTTCAAAAGTTGGTATTTTAAAAAAAATTGCGTCAAGATCTAACCAAGACCATGGCAATTCCAGAAAAAGATTTTCATGAGTTCAAGGTATTCCCGTCCTTAATACAAGAAATAGATGCAAAGTGAGGCTCCTCAGAAGAAGATGTTTGTCCTCCAACTCCAAGAGCATCAATGTTCTGCGCTGAACTGATCTTCTGGTAGCTCGACCTTTTTGGCAGCCTTTTCTAGTAGGGACCTCCCACTTCTTCTCAGATAGCACAAGATGAGGTGATGCAAATAGCTGAATATCCTTTGAAGAATCTCTATCCTGTCATTCTTTGGGGAAGAAATTAGTCATTAGAAAATTCACCACAGCTTTCTTACCTAAGTTTCTTGTTCCTTCTAAAGTGGAGAAGGTGAAGGTCGACTGGGCCTCGAATGGCATGGAGCTTCTTTCATCAAAGACTTGTTTAAACTTTTGGGCATCCATGGTAGTATTCTCCAGCCCAAAATCCCTTATCGATAAAGGACCAGAAGACCCATCTTGCAAACTTGGATCCATAATAGCTAACGGGTTCCAAACCCGATTAGACAACCCTAATTGAATCTGGATCGAGGATGACGGACCCTTAGCGGATGCAGCCGTCTCCTAGCCTCCGTTGTGGCTCTCTATGCTGGCAATTTGCACACGGTGCCGCCAATTACTGGTACAGTTCTTCGATGAATGCCTTAGAACATCATCAACCTCAAGAAGCCTAAAAGCTTTCCCTGTCTCAAGATTAATACAGGAGTTTAAGTTGTGCCCTATCAACCCACAGGAGAAACAGAAGTTCGGGATCCCTTCATAGTAGAAAGAAATCTAAACTTCTTTGCTCTCCAAATCTTCCACAAACACGCCCGGTGGGAGCGGCTCCATCATCGGTAATTCCCATTTGATGCAAAGAGGTTCTAACGTACCATCACAAGGAAATTCCACCATTAGAATTTTACCAAATTCATTTCCCAAGCGATTTACCACATCATCCATAAGAGCTTTTGGTAAATCCAGTATATGCGTCCAAACCGCAAAGCTGAAGAAGGAAAAGGAGGCCGCTAGATCCAGAGACCTAATGTGTTCCATCAAGGTGAATGAGTTGTTAATCGGCCATGGCCTCTAAGATAGCACTTTGGTAAGGTCTTGAGCGTCTGCAAACGAAATCAAGAAACGATACCGTGGTAATTTGGGTCTCTCTGGTTCAACCAAGATCATAGTTGTTAGTGAAAACGAATAGCAATAAAATGAGAAGTTCCAGACGGTTCAGCCATCAGCCCCGTGAGGAATGTTGCTTCTCCTTCTTCGCCAATTATTGATATTGCTTCCTCCCCAAACGTTTCGGCTGATTCAACTTTTAATTTGTCCGAAGAAGCTTCAATTCCAACCTCGGTTATTGAAACATCTTCAGTCGATGTTATAATTGATCAAGGTTCTCCTGATGCACCTCCCAGTTTTCCCGAGGCTTCGTCTCATATAGATCGTGAAGGGGGAAGTGAATTGATGGATACTGTGGAGGAGGATGTACCCGAGCCCGATGAAAAAATTGGATCACTTCTTATGGACTCGTTGAGAATGATTCTGATCTAGTTCATGGCCTATTAGAAGTAGAAAGCGCTCTGGTAGGATCCCCATGGACAGAAAAAGATTGCAGCCAGTTTGATAATGATCGAGTGACATTGCTTCTTCGGTCCGAATCAAGGAGTCCCTTAGTTTTGATGCAAAATGGATCTTTTTCTATTTCCATTGATCCGGTTGAGCCATTCGTTCCATCATTCGTTGCCATCCATTCTTCCCCAAATGTTACTGTCCCAGCCATCGAGGACTTTCCGGCTATCCATGAGACTTGGAGCACTTCAATCGAGCATCTTGTTGAATCCATGGTCATGAGTTCTGTAGCCGGCTCTTCTCCTCATAGAGTTTCTCCTTCAATTCTGCTACCTTCTTTCGAGGGGGACCCTCTCGATCGTCTCTTGCTTGCACTCAAGGCTGACCTAGCGATTCCTCTTGCTCATCCTCATCTGGACACCCTCAGAGCTGAAGCAAGAGAAATTCTCAAGGGAGACTTGACCGATGCAAACAAAGGCATCTTAACCCCGCATGACTGATATTATTTCTTTTTTGCAAAAGATCCTTCAGTCTCAGATGAAGCCAAGGAGCGGCTTGACGTGGATATCTCTGAGCAAGTCATGATTTATCGGCTGCATTCAAAGCAACCGATTTCCTCTCCGACGGTTCCTCCTACGGAACGTCCTACGTGCGCCCAGCAGGTGACACGCGTCCCACTCGTTTCAGCCGTGAAGATCAGCCGAGCGAGAGATTTTTTAGCCGCAATCTTCAAAATGGCTCGATTGGAGCCGCACTTGAAAGCCTCATTTCGTCGAAATCAAACGAAAATTCCACCGCGTTTGAATTTGCATTTCGTCGAAATCCCACCGCGTTCAAAACTCTTTCATTTTCCTCATTATCTTTCTTGGCGGGAAATCAAAAATGCAAATCCTCTCAAATCCGAAAACTTCCTTCCTTCCTCTTCTCGTCTTTCGTCGGAGCGTCCGCGATTTAGGGTTCTGTGGTGAAGAACAGCTAGATCACCTTTCCCGTTACTTAATTGTCTCTCGATTGTACAAAGAATGGCGACTCAGATGAGTAAAAAGCGGAAGGTCAGTAATTTAATTCTTCTTTCGGATCCATGCACTTCTTTGTCAAATTTTTTTATTTTCAGCAGTGTTTTATGGTTTCTCGGATCTCTTGGCTGTGTTTGTTCGTTACAGTTCGTAGCCGATGGAGCTTAATGAAGTGCTCACTAGAGAGCTTGCTGTGGACGGATACTCGGGTGTCGAGGTCAGGGTTACGCCGATGCGAACAGAGATCATCATCAGGGCCACTCGAACTCAGAATGTTCTGGGTAAATTCTGATTGTTGGTGTTTTCAATGATGCCCGGTGTTTTGTTGGTTGATCTCGGTGATTGGGTTTTAGGTTTCGTTAACTATGATGTGGTGGATTTGTTTTAGGCGAGAAGGGAAGGAGGATCAGGGAACTGAGGTCTGTCGTTCAGAAGGAGATTCACCGACGGCGAATCATTTGTCTTGTCCGACCTCCTAACAGTGGCAGCCATTTGGATCCGTGTTTTTTGTTTTGTCCTTTTCACTGAGTCCTTCTCACAGCTAGATTGGAAATGACTCTTAAAAAGAAAAAAATGGTAGACTGGAAATTTGCCAAATTGTTATTTGGTGTTTCCTTCTGAATTGTAGCCTGCTAACCCTGATTTTGGGAGATAAGGTAACTTTCCTGTAACTGAAATATGTGTTCAATTTCTATGAACTTCTGTTGGAAATTGGATGACAGTGGTTAGCATTGATAGATCTTTCCTTGTGCTAACACCACCTAGTTGCATTGAGCAATTTCCGATGTGACTTGGTGGGCTGAAATTCTTGATATTGTAGTTCCCTTGCCTTGCATTGCAAAATGGTTTTTGGGTTAAGAACTTTATGTACGAACCTTATGATGCCAAAATCTGGTGGCAGAAGGAGATTCGGTCACTACTTTTAGGTTGTGAAGTTTAGCATCCGCCCATCTCGGCACCTTAGACTTTTGGTTTAGAACACTAGAGCTATAGCATGTGATTGAAACACCTCGATTATTCTTGTCTACAGTGGCCGAATCTCTGGCGGATTTTTTTGGCTAATAAGGTTGCTTTGAGTGCTGAGATATTCGTGGGAGTGCCTTCTTCAGAGAGCATGCCACTCCCACTAGGAGGATACCGAAGAAATGTTAGGTTGCTGATTTTTTCTCATTTCTAATCTGTTGTGTTGAATGGGCTTTCTGTTTAATGATGTAGTCTGTGATTCCATTTTAATTGCTATTGGGTGACCGTTGTAGTTGGCTGTTGCAAGGCCTCTTTTATATTCTTATCTTATCTATTTATTAAATCTTCTATATTCCTGATCCAAAAAAAAAATGTACTAACTACTAACCTTATGCTTTACTTTTCTGAAGGGCTTGCTATGGTGTTCTGAGGTTTATTATGGAAAGTGGGGCAAAAGGATGTGAGGTTTTTTCAAGTGTTCTGTGTGTTTTTTTTTTCTGTGCACTTTGATGCGTTATAGGGACTCTTCAAAGCTATGCTACTATGTGCAGGTGATTTTTTTTTTTAATTCTTTTTCCTTCTCTGCATGGCCTAATGCTTTTCTTCATCGTCTTCTTGTGTGAAGGCATTTCAAAAAAAAATTTGGTGGCTTTTTTTGTTAACCTTTTTGTGATCCATTTTGTTGTCTGAAGACTTGTTTAGTCATCTTTATTACTCTTATATGTCAATAATGTAAGAGTTGAGCTATGAGGTTTGATAATTTTTTTTAACCCTTTTTCAAACAGGGTGTTCTGGGTATTAAAGTCAAAATAATGCTTGACTGGGATCCTAAGGGCAAGCAAGGTCCAAAAACACCCCTGCCAGATCTAGTAGCAATCCACATGCCCAAAGATGAAGAATATATGAGGCCGTCAATGCATGCAGCAGATATTGAGGTGGCTGCAAGTTGAGGAATGCTAGGGCTACTTTTGGGGACAAGCTTCCATTGTAGCATCTTCCTTGACATTCTTAGGATTTTAAAGATGTTTCCAAGTTTGAAAGCATAAAACTTAGGATTTCATGGTCAGTACATTTATAAAAACATTCATTTGAATCAAATAATTGAATTTATTCCCCTATATTTGCACATAGCTTTGCAAATACAAGAAAAAAATGACAAAGGTTGATTACGTACAATTTTATTCTAGTTTTTAGATCTCCAATGCTCTCAATTGAAGTAGAAACATCAACTGCAAACTCTACTGTGTCACTCATTTGTGGACTTTGGTAATAATTGCTGATAGGCTTTGTAGCCAAAACTGAATTTGGATAGAATATCTTCTCATTGTCATATTTCAGGAACAGTTGTTAAGATGTTCATCTCTTCAACAATCTGTCAGGTTACAATTTATCAAACCCGACTAACCAAGTATCCATAATATAATTCATTATGTGCTGTAGAGAGTAAGTTACCTACACTACATCAATGACACAACGATCACCAACATCAAATGGATGTGTCACAAAAACAAATATGATGGCTTCAAATACAGTCTTGCAGGTGTTTCCAAACATGAATGCAACCACCAACATCTGAGACGAAATGAAAACAAACAACTTGGTCATTGCAAATCCCATCAAAAGGAGAGATGCAATAATGATTAGAACAATCACAACCGCTGAGGCAAGCTTGTTCAATTGTTTGACAGCTGTTTTGGTATCATTCAACGAATGCACAAGCGATTTGCGATCAAGATAAACCTTCACCTGCAGATGAGAACATTATGAGTTAGTAAATCCAATTTTCCTCCAACAGACTGTTCCTTTCCATGAAATGAGAAGGAAAATAACAATAGGTTGTTATACAAAAGAGGTCATGCATAAAACCAAAGTCTATTTTGGGGATAGGTTATCACACGTAAGCCCAAGTTTTCAAATGAACAATAACATACAACCAAAGACGACTGATCGTGTTTTATAATAAGACATAGTACTCACCTTGTGCTCCTGCCATTATTTTAAAGCAACATGTGTATGGCACATAGAAACACATGTTTCATTGTCTCTAATTCTCGGATCATACGGGAGAGGGAGAATTGTGTAGAGTGTTTTGAACCAAGCTAGCCAATTGGGATCTTGCTATAAAATGGTCTGGAGGAATTTTAGTAATTATTTAGGTTTCTTTTAAGTGATGGAAAGAAGCTTTGCGGAGCTTGTTGGGTTTCAATTAAAGAGAATTTCAGGATGTTCCAAATGAAAAAAATGACAATTGGTTGAAAGGATGATGCTTTGCTAAATCCATGCAGGCATACTTGTATTTTCATATGGTCTCCTCCACACTCAGAATTTACTGCTCAATTTTGATGGTTTTTTGTGTTTCAAGATCATGGAGGGGGATACCAATTTCCAGCCCAGGTGATAAAGAAGTGGCTATAGGCTGAAGTTATGTCCCCTTTATCTGGTTTTGGAGAGCTGACAATAATTAGTTGATGAACTCCTTTGGAGACATAAACTTGGCTCATTGATTGGGTAAAGAGTGACACGATAGGCTCTTGGAAGCTTGAAGGTATCTAAGATTAACTAGGAGAATGGCGGCATTACCAAGCATCTCTCCATTTAGTGCCAACTTCAGCTGATGAAATGGCAGTTGAGATAGACAAAAATGGGGTTAGAAGGGTTCTATTTCTACAGGAAAAGGGCTTACAGAGTGAATGTTGTTGTCCTGTTTTTACTTGTTTTATCCATTTTTTTATCTTGTTTTTTTTCTACACATGTTGTATCTTTGGGCCTCTTGGTCCTCACTGTACGATTTCCAAATTTTTTCTTTTGATAAAATTTCTTGTATTCATAAGGAAAACAATGATAAATGAATAGAGGGTAAAAAAACGATAACATAATTTTACTAAACCAGGATAACAATTTAGAGATCTCATACCCAGAGATGATTTTGGAAGCATAAACTAGTTAAGGAAAAAGTCAAAAAAAAGTCTTACCACCCAGTTTCTCAAAGTTGATTTCTTGATTTTGCCGGTCTCAACTGCTTCAGGCAACAGTGGAAGCACACTATCCACCTCTTCCTTGTTCATGAATCGCAGGAGGTCCTCCTCATCGATGTACCTATTCCATTGAACAAAATAGACAGGTATAAGAACAGAAGAACCGATCATTGGAAGATATAAGCACTTTTTTCATTTTTAGTAGATTTTCCCACTTGCAGCCAAGCCTTGCAACGTTCCAGAAAATCTGGTAAGCAGCGGCTTTCGCTTCCCACTCATTGGTAATCTCCTTATCCCTTTTTTCACCTCCCTCATCATCAAAACTCTCATCAAGTGTGTTTGAAATAGTAGATAACTCCGTCGCCATTGAAGTCAGAGATGCAGAGGCCGCAGCGATTGCAAAGAACAGAGACAGGACTCAGTGAGAAGGACAAAACAAAAAAACAAAAAACACGGATCCAAATGGCTGCCACTGTTAGGAGGTCGGACAAGACAAATGATTCGCCGTCGGTGAATCTCCTTCTGAACGACAGACCTCAGTTCCCTGATCCTCCTTCCCTTCTCGCCTAAAACAAATCCACCACATCATAGTTAACGAAACCTAAAACCCAATCACCGAGATCAACCAACAAAACACCGGGCATCATCGAAAACACCAACAATCAGAATTTACCCAGAACATTCTGAGTTCGAGTGGCCCTGATGATGATCTCTGTTCGCATCGGCGTAACCCTGACCTCGACACCCGAGTATCCGTCCACAGCAAGCTTTCTAGTGAGCACTTCATTAAGCTCCATCGGCTACGAACTGTAACGAACAAACACAGCCAAGAGATCCGAGAAACCATAAAACACTGCTGAAAAATAAAAAATTCGAAAAGAAGTGCATGGATCCGAAAGAAGAATTAGATTACTGACCTTCTGCTTTTTGCTCATCTGAGTCGCCATTCTTTGTACGATCGAGAGACAATTAAGTAACGGGGAAAGGTGATCTAGCTGTTCTTCACCATAGAACCCTAAATCGCGGACGCTCCGAAGAAAGACGAGAAGAGGAAGGAAGGAAGTTTTCGTTTTTGAGAGGATTTGCATTTTTGATTTCCCGCCAAGAAAGATAATGAGGAAAATGAAAGAGTTTTGAACGCGGTGGGATTTCGACGAAATGCAAATTCAAACGCGGTGGAATTTTCGTTTGATTTCGACGAAATGAGGCTTTCAAACGCGGCTCCAATCGAGCCATTTTGAAGATTGCGGCTAAAAAATCTCTCGCTCGGCTGATCGTCGGCTGAAACGAGTGGGACACGTGTCGTCCGCTAGGCGCACGTAGGACGTTCCGCAGGAGGAACAGTCGGAGAGGAAATCGGTTGCATTCAAAGGAGATGGAGTCTATTACTAGGGAAGCTGAGTCCCTTAGCACTGAGCTCTCTGAAGCCGATAGATTTAAAAATGATTGGAATAATTGTTGGGACTTAACCTCGGCACAAGAACATCAATTGGCTGATGTTGAGGCAAAGATCTCAGACATCGATGCGAAGATCGCCAAGCTGGCAGCTAAGAAGGAAGCTCTACTGCAAAGCCAAGGGGAGCTCTTGCAACGATGCGTAGAAAGCATTCAAAGTTTTGAGGACTTCTCGCGCCAGTTATTGGTTGCTGCCGCAAGAGTTGATGCTTGCGAAATTCCAACAGAATAATTTCTTCTTGCCTAGCTAGAGCAATTGACAAATTTCAAATTTTCAAAAATCAAATAGACTGGCTAAGATCTTATTTTGCCTGATTTTGTACATTTAACTTTCTTTTTCATCACTTTTTCTGGATAAAGATCGCTGTTCCCAAAATTTCAGCCATCTTTTTTTTTTTGGTGGGAAAAGAGGAAGCTGAAATTGAATTAATCTGGAATGTGATTTGTACAAACATATCTAGCAGAGGAGCATCCCAAAAAATCCGCAAGCACAGCGGCATGGATCTCCTTAGGGTAACTATTTAACCAACAACAAGACCAAAAGTTGAGACCAAAATTAGCTAATTGATCAGCACATGCATTTGCTTCCCTATAAGCAAAGGAAAATCGAAAATCTGAGAAACAAGAACATAGCAAAGCGGCTTCATTGAGCAGAGCAGCAATCTTCCAAGGTTGATTGTGAGGCTTGCCAAAACTTTCAACTAACACCTTGGAGTCACTTTCAATCCAGACTTTACTGCATTCTAGGAAACGAGCAAGCTTGATACCTTCAACAAGAGCATGAGCTTCTGCAATAATCGAATTTGTCCAGCCAATCTTTTGTGCTAAAGCTCCCAACACTCTACCATTTTCGTCTCTAACAATGGCTCCAATTGCAGCTTGTCCAGGGCACCCCTTTGCAGCACCATCGACATTTAGCTTGATCCATCCCACACTTGGTCTTGCCCATCTGCATAACAGCTCTTGTTTGTTTCCTTTGTCATCCTTGTTAGAGATGTTTGCCAACTTGATTGTGTCCTCTTGTAACCTGTGGAACAAATCCATGGATGAGTTAATAGATGGGGTAGATCTTTCAAAGATTACCTTGTTACGGGATAACCAAGTAGCCCAGCTGATGTTTGACCACGCTGCAGCTATCTGTTCCATAGGGGCCTCTCCTTTTGCATCCATTTTGAGAATGTGATTGAACATCCATTCTTTGCATGATAGCCTCAAATCAGAATCTGGCAAATGCCCTCCTGTTGCACCAAACCAAAGAGCACGAATAAAACTACAATGAAGGAAAAGATGATTATTTGTTTCTTGATAATCATTACACAAAACACATGTTTCTGGGGGGGTTCCTAATCTGCTTTGCAGCAAATCATTTGTAGCATTAACTCCCTGCAGTTGTTTCCACATGAAGAACTTAATTTTCTGTGGACATGGTAGGTGCCACAACTTCAGCCATCGCTTGTCTTCAGGATGCAAGTTTTGTGGGTTGGTGAACAACCTATATGCTGATGTGACAGTGTAAATCCCAGAGGAGGTTTCCGCCCAAACCATTTTATCTTGAGAAGTGCTTTTGTTGATCGGAATGGTCTTGATTCGTTCCACCTCATGCGCAGTCCACAATTTGCCAAGTTTATGCTGATCCCAGCATTTGAGATTTGGATTAATGAGCTCTGCAACTGTGTTAAAATCACTATTTTCTGAAGGTTGAACATCAACTTGCTTCAACCAACTGCTATCTGAGATCTTGATTGATTCTCCACTAGCAATTATCCATCCTCTCCCCAGTTTTATGAATTCTCTGGTTTGGCACAGCTGTTTCCATAACCATGAGGCATTCCTTTTCACCTGAACCTGAAAAAAATCTTGACCATGAAAATATTTAGCCTTAAGTAACTTGACCCACAACTTTTCTTCATTTGCTGCCAAAGCCCAAGAATTTTTTGCAAACATGGCCAGGTTGAATTTCCTACTATCCCTTATATTTAAGCCTCCAAACCTCTTAGGCATACATACTTTTTCCCAACTAATTGTATGTAAAGTCCTATCCTTATTAGGCTTGTACCAGAAAAAATTTCTGGCTTCTTTGTCAATTTTGTCAGTTATGGTATAAGGGAGTCTCAGGCTGGCCATGTGGTATTGAGAGGTACTGAGCAATGAAGCATTAATAAGGGTCACCCTTCCAGCCTGGGTCAAGGTCTTAGCTTTCCATCCAGCAAGTTTTTTATTGATTTTTTCAATGAGGTCTCTAAAATTACTGGTTTTAGGGTGATTTAACAAAGTAGGAATGCCCAAGTACTTGCTTGGCTTTTTGGTAGGTTTAATACCAAAAAGTCTAGCAATTTTACCTTTCTCTTTACCTGTAATGCTGGGACTTAGAAATAAATCAGATTTGATCAAATTAAGCTTATGACCTGCACACTCACAGAAACTGTTAATGATTGCATTCAGATTTCTTACATTATTATCATTTGCTCTACCGAAGACCAAAATATCATCAGCATAAAGTAGATGATTAATTGGCTCGGCCACACGATTAACTCTTATGCCTTGAATAAAGTTATCATGCTCCGCTTTGGCAAGATTGGCCGACAACACTTGTTGGGTGAGGATGAATAAATACGGGGATAAAGGATCCCCCTGTCTGATTCCGCGGGATGGGTGAATGAGGCCACAAGGTTTGCCATTAATCAAAATACTATAGGAAACAGTTCGGATGCAGAACATAATCATGTTGACAAATCTTTCCTTAAAACCAAAGGCTAACAAGGTTCTCTCAATGAAATTCCAATCAAGCCTGTCATAGGCCTTAGTTAGATCAAGTTTAGCAGCAAAGAGACCCATTTTGCTTTTCCTTTTTTTCCCCTTGATGGTATGATATAACTCTTGAGCAATAATGATGTTCTCTTGGATGAGCCGACCAGGAACATAGGCAGACTGATAGGGGGAGACAAGTCTAGGCATTAGAGGTCTTAGCCTATCAACAATTAGCCTGGTTATGATTTTGTAACAAAAATTGCAAAGGCTAATAGGTCTAAATTCATTAAGTCTTCTAGGGTTTTCCACTTTAGGGATGAGGACAATGTGGGTATAATTTAGCTTTCTATCAAAAACACCATTCAGAAAAAACCCTTTAACTTGATCACAGAAAAAACCCTTTAATTCAGCCATCTTAGTAAGGCTTTTAAAGATTTGCATCAATCTCTCATTAATGCACGCATCGGAAAATGACGCTTAATATTATTTTAATCTCCTTTCCCGGCGATCTACAGCGAACAATCATTCCACCGTATCAGTGGCCTTGGAAATCGGACTCTCGTATCAGTTCATAACTGATACGATGCTTGACAACTTCATCTTCCCTATTTAAAACATTAACTTATCCCTTATTTTTATGCCTGCTCATTTTTACCATCCCTTGCCTTCTTCTGCTTCTTTGTTCACTCTAGCTTTTTCGACTTTGGCCTTTAATCACGTCTTCTTCCTCAGATACTTCTTCCAGAACTTCTTCTGATGCCCACCTTGTTGAAGAGGCTACCGAATACTGGTACAATGTTACTTCTTAAGGTGATGTTCTCACATTGGGTCCTTACTCTAAACCTACGGCTGAGGCTCCTGAAGTTCTTGTTCCCGAAGGTCATCGGATTACATCTGAGGGAAACCTATCCTGGGATTCCTGGCTTTTTAGGCGCCCTATTCGATCTTGGCCTTGCTACTGTGATGAGTGGAATGGTTGGGTTACTCGGCTTAGCCCCTTTTATGCTGAAGAATGGATAGCCCTCGGAATTTATGAACTAATCATATATTCTAATTACGGCATTCCCATGCGCAGTTCATTGCTTGCCGCAGCTTCTCTTTTCTGGAGTCGTGGCTCCAATACATTTTCCTTTGATTTTGGTCCCATGACCCCTACTGTCATTGGACTTTTGTTTCCTTATCGATTTGCCTGCTACTGGTATTGAAATGAATTTCCACCTTGTTGATTTTGACGCCAGTCAATATGACAATAGTAATGCCAATTTATCCTTCGGATCTTTCATGAAGGCTGAAAGGCAAACCACTACCACTCCTTCATTTCAGGAACACTGTTCCTTTCTTCTTATGTTCATTTGTCGTTTGCTATTTTGTGGTGCTTCTGGGCAAATGACAAAGGAATTTAGCGGTCTTGCTTTTGCATTAGCTTCTGGTCGCCAGCATGCTCTGGCTCCTTTATTTCTTGCTCATCTTTATAGGGTTTGTTTGACCTTTTAGACTAGAATCTTAAACCTTCTGGCAGATCATTTTGGTTCTTGCAATTCTGGTTTTATGAATACTTCCCGGGCATTTTATGCTTTCCCGCTAAACCTCCTACCGTGGCCCTCCTCTTTTCTGGCCGTTGGTGGCTATTGGCAAATCCTCTTACTGCTTCCTTTCCTGATATATTTGACTTCTTTCTTAACCTGTCACCGAATTGTAGCAATGATCTTTTTGCTATTTTGAGCACACTCTGGAATCTCCTGGCTTCCTCGGTCATATGCTCAGAATAGAAGATCAAACCTAAAGGCAGCAAACCTGGGCCTGCTTTCTAGTTACCAGGGAAATGAGTCCTTCGAGGAAAAAGAAAGAGAAAGAAAGCATCGGTACTGTGTTCGAGTTCTACGATGACGTTTGATTGTGGTCAAATTGCTGGGGCCAGGCAAAAAAGACATCTGAATTAACAGCTTCCTCCTCTTCAAGTAGAAGATATATTACTTGGGGGTAAAAAATTCTTCATGTGAAGAATCCTGGAGAAACCATTGCTCTGTCAGATGAATCATCATCTGAGGGTCAGTCTCGTGACCTTGGTGGATATAGGAATCCCCTTTTCACATCATCATTTTCAGTAAACTCTCCACACAGCTTAGTTGGTACTCCAGTCAATTCTGCAACCACCAGTCCAGCCACTCCATGTGGCTCCCATTCTATTGTGCCGTTACCTGTAAGCCCATCGATCATTTCTTTGCTTCCATGGTCATCTGATTTTGTTTCAACCCTGGCATCGTCATCTCCTATAATGGCACCATTGAATCTGCCTGCACCTGTTCGTATTCCTTCTTCATCCCTTACCATCCCGGACCCATCTTCCTCATTTCTTTCCATACTGATTGATGATTTTCTTTCAACCATCTCAGCTCCGGCTTCGTCCCCATCTGCCACTCCTTCACTCCTGCCGTTAACCGTCAGTGAAACTTTTGCTTCAAATGACCAACTGGTAAGTTCTGACTTTAACTTCGTTTAGCAATGGTTGAAAGAAGCTGAGATTGATATTCGGGGCACCTACCGGCCAGCACCCTTTCCTTCTCCTGGCTTGTTCCCAATTTTCATTTTGGAGAAGGATTAGTGTCTATTGTTCATTGTCCACTAGAGGAATTATCTTCTGATGATGTTGCAAGAGCAATCAGGCTAGCCAACCTTTTGATCATATATGGTGGAGCAGAATCTGCTGAACAAAATGCTCTAGAAGGAATTCTAAGAATCAAAGAGTACCGAGACTCTTTAGACCACATCAGTGAATTCCTGAATATGTTGGAATCAGAGCTGGCTAATCTTTGTCGGCAAATCTCAGAAGGTGATGAACTTCAAGCGGAGGTCCATCAGCTTCAGAGTTCTTTAAACAACCTTGAACAGCGTCGGGTGCGATTGGAATCACAGCTTGATGACCCAGATGCCAATCTTGAAAATCTTCTGCATCAATTAAGAGGTGTTTGCGAAAGAGACAAAATGGGATGGTAATAGCTTTCTGAGACAATGGCACGACTTTTTGCTGTTATGACTCGGTTGGAACAGGAACTTGCGTTCGAAATCAACTGGTAGACGAAAAAAAATTGAAGCTCTGCATGGAAGGGAATGCATTCTGAAAAAGTACTATCTGCTTAAATATTATTTTAATAGATGAAAACTTATTTGCTTGCCGTTTTAATCGGTAGCTTTGAAACTTGAAGGTCTGCCGTTTTGGCCGACAGTTTTGAAATCATTTTGGGTTGCTTGCTTATCCCTTTCACGGCTTTCCCATATAGTTGGGTAATACCACTTTAGGAATTGGCCGTTTATGACTTTTTCTTCTTGACCATCAAGCCTTTCAACGTGATGTACCCCCGGGTAATACCTTTTTTATCCTTAATGGACCTTCCCAAGTTGGGGACCACTTGCCATAAGGATAATCCCTCTTGCCAACCGGTAGAAGGGTTTTCCACACTAGGTCTCCCTGGACGAATGATTTATGTCGCACTCTTCTGTTATAGGATCTGGAAACTTTAGTCTTTAAGGTCATAAGTCTTGTCTCCCTGGACGAATGATTTATGTCGCACTCTTCTGTTATAGGATCTGGAAACTTTAGTCTTTAAGGTCATAAGTCTTCTAACTCTGCCAACATAGCCTCATTATACCCTTCTAGGGTGAATTTATTTTGAATGGTCACTCTCAAGGATTTCATTGTTATTTCTACAGGCAAAACCACATCATGGCCAAAAGTCGAGGCAAATGGAGTGGTCCCTATGGCCGTTTAAGATGTCCTAAAAGCCCACAATGCTTCTGATAAGAGATTATACCAATCCCTTGGCGCATCATCAATCATTTTCCTCAAGATGTTTTTCAGCACTTTATTAGTTGCTTTTGCCTGACTGTTAGCCTGAGCATAATATAGTGTAGAATTAATCATCTTAATACCATATTGCTTGGCAAACTCCATTACAGCTGCACCTACGAAGACTGTACCCATATCAATAGTAATAATTTCTGGAATTCCATACCTGTGGATATTTACTCAATGAATTCGATCACGTCTAACTAATCAACCTCTTTTAATGGTTCGGCCTCTACCCATTCGGTGAAGCAATCGGTTGCTACAATTATGAATCCATGCATGTTCGATTACAAAGGATTAACTTTGCCAATTAAATCCATAGATCATCCTCGGAATGGCCAGGGTTTAACAATGGGATTAAGTTCCACAACCGGAACCCTCTGAATCAGACCATGTCTTTGACAATCATCACACATTTTGGCATATGCCTCACAATCCCTTAAGGATAGTAGGCCAATAATAACCGTGTCTCTGGTGAAGCCACCTCCTTTTTATCCCAACTTGATGAGCACCACAGATCCCTTCATGAACTTCGGCCATTGCCATCGAACTCTCATACCTTCCAAGGCACCTTAATGGAATATCATCAATTCCCCTTTTGTACATCGTCTCCATATATGAAGCTGTCACTCTCCTCTTTAAGGTCTTGTCAACCTTCTTCTAGAGATAGGGTCCTACCGCTCAGAATTTCGCACAATATATTTAAGCATAAATAATTCATAATATATACAATGAAAATTCATAAAATATGCAATAAATTCTGGAAAAGTCACCAAAAATTTAAGATCATTTTCTAAATACAATGATCTACTCCTGCATCCAAAACCATTTTATTAGATCATTTAACACAACTATTGGCTACAATAATTACACAATAAAATAGCAAACCAATGCAATAATTAATGACAATTTCTAGAATTCATATAGAATAAGCAAGAAATCACCCAAAGCATACAAAACACATGCTAAACCAGTCAGGGCTGAAAATGGGATGTTACACTAATATCGAAAAAGAACACAAAGAAAACACCAAACAATTAGAAATTAATAAGTTAAACTGGACGTACAAAAGAAATTTCTACCCTAGACCAAAACTTTTCCTGATATGCAATTTGAGGAAAAGAATCAATTTACTCAAACTGCTTATCAAGAAGTGGCTATCTATGAATGGAATATAGACGGTAAAATTGAGTATCTAATTTTGGATACTTAACAACAAATGACAATGGTAAGCATTGCTTCAACAATCAAACAAGAATTTTCAGATTAGGTTGTAGCTCAAGAACTTGTTGGTGGGTTCACAGGGGACACACAAACACACACACATATATATACTATGTGTAAACTTGATTATAAATTTGAATTATGTTTCGTTATATGCATGTTGAGGCTTACTCGTATTTTATCTCATTCTAGTATCTTCTTATAAATTGTGCAGTGTGTGGTGGAGGAGTTTGTAAAGCAGGAGTTCCTTCCAGATGCAGATCCATCTTCTGAGTTATAAACAAGTGTTGGTTATTAATTTTTATTCTACCTGGGTGATTGAACAAATGTGTAGGCAGTTCCAATGGAGGGGGCTGTTGATAAAATGAGAACCATACCTCTTTGTTGGGATGTGGTTTGTTCTCCTAGTTGCCTGTGGAACTATTTTCTATCCAATTGTGTGGGTAGGTTTTGCACCATGTTGTAATTGTTGTAAATGCTTTTATTTATATTCAAAATACTTACCTTCTTAAGAAGAAAAAGTAATTCATTAATAATTAACCAACTAAACTAATTTGGAAAAAGACTAAATTAACTCTAAGTAAATTTCTATAGTCATTACAGTTTGATTCGGTTTATTGGTCAACCTAAACCAAATCGAATTTAGAGATGAAAAAGTTCGAATTGAAGCTGAACCAAATTTATTCGGTGAACTTAGAACCAAACTCAAAAAGGGCGAAGAGGTTTGATTTAGCGAAGTTTGATTGAGTTTAAACCAAACCAAATTAAGTTGGTTCAGTTGATCATCGGTTTAAACTCACCCCTGCTGCATTCCAAGGTAGGATATAGTTAATTGATTATGTTACTAAGAAATGGAAGAAACCATTGATCCATTTCATTTTCCAATCTCAAGAAGCCAAATGTATTCTAAGTATTCCTTCCATTCAGTAGGTGGGCTACCAGTTGATCGTATTACATCATATTACGATTTCAAAAGACCTTATTCAGCAAGCTTATCACGTAACAATCTTAATGTGCTATAAGTCATAATCTCAAGAATCAAAGGAATGAATTATAAAAAATGTCACTTTTTGGTCTGTATTTATAAAAATAGTTCATCAAAAATCTTATTTGCGAAAAAAGTCACTTCTCAGATAATAACAAGTGCCATTTTATTATAACTAAATAACGGTTGTTTCCACGTACAATATGCTCACGTCTCAAGCAAGTTACACTCATGTCCTACATAACTACAGGGAGGAAAGTGAGCTTAATAATTTTTGAAAAGTATCCCTATTTCAAAAATAAGTTTTTTGATGAACTGTTTTTACTGTTCAAATTCTTGTTCCAAACAAACAAGTTTCCATTTTGTGATGGTTTGCTTTCAATGAAACTAGTGGATGGCTGCACGCGGGAATAAGTTACTGATTGGGATATAGAAGTCAGTATGTAGGGATTCAATTACCCAAAATAAATAGGCAGAGATTCTTTGGGCAGCAAATCTTGGTGCGTGGGCGTTACTTTGAAATCTCTGGTCAAACACCTGTGCAATATCAGCTCCCCACCCCACACCACTTATAAAAATAAAAACAACTTAGGAACTAAGCATATGTGATGATTGATACATGTCAATGCACATTAATATACCAACATACTTGTGAATCAAAATAGAAGAATCCCAAACACTCAAACCCCCTTTTTTTTTGGGTTTGAGGGAAGATACATTTTTTTTTTCTGGTAAGCAAAGATTACTATTGCATTTTTGTGAACGAAAATACACAGCATCCCTCATCTTATCAAAAATCAGATTGACGAGAGAGAGCGCGGGGGGGGGGGGGGGGGGGGGGGAGACATTGTCCAAAGACAACTGAACCTATCAAGGGCAAAATTGGCTAGTGAGTCAGCCGGTTTGTTGCCTTCCCTAAACACATGGGAAAAAGTAACAAAAGGTAACTGAGAACACAAAAACTGAATGCTGAAGACTGCTGCTCGGATGCTCCAAGGAATGGACATTAGATCAGAAGAGAGAATCTTGATCATTATTTGAGCGAAGATACATGCCTTCACCAGCATTTATGCTTATACATATATCCAAAAAATCAGTGTTGCTGCTAATGTCCAAAAAGGTATAGCCTCAAGTGTTGTGAGGCTGATTTACATGTTTACCATGACGTGGGCTCTACAAAATGTCCATTCCCATGACATCTTGTCAACAAGATCCAAGCTTCTCCAAGGAAACAAAATGAAGAGGCAAACAGAAACTTCATGGGATGAATAACTGGCATACCTGAAAGTTCAGGCAATTTTGTGCAGTCCAATTTGCAGATCAGAAGAAATAGAAATAATAAGTGGCATAGAATGGTGCCATGCTGCTTTGAAGACTCGCTTCTGATGAGCCTTCAATGACTGGGAAGGTTTATGAGAATTATATCTGATATCAAAGATGTGAATCATGGGGTCTGCTGATCCAGAGGAGATATACAAACCATCAGGAGACCATGCTTGATTTATCAGAGCCGACTGCGACTTACTGCTTTCTTGTTTCCACCCAAACTCATGAATCTCAGTCTGCCTCAACCGGATATCATATAGCCTAAGCTGCCTTCCAGGGGTCCTGAAAACAGGAAAAGCTGTTACAATTAGCACACATGAAGAAAAATCAGATTACAAAACAAGAAAAAAAAAATGTGCAGCATACACGGGATATACATGAAATAATACAAAACGGAAGCAAGTGTTGAGTTTGTGTTAAAACCAATTAAGCATCTTCAATAACTCACAAGGCCATCATGCCCCACAAAATTCAAAGTAGCTTGACAACTCTCCCTCCACCGTTTAAAACTAAAACTGAAAAAAGTGACTGGCAATACAGTGACATGCAAATGCGAAACCTCTTAACGCAAAATTCCACAAAATTACAAAGTAAGAAGAATGCATTACACATCAAATTGTCAAGAAATAGCCTGACGACTCTGCCTCCGCCAGTCAGTCATTTTGTGCACTTTCTAGAAGAGAAACTATCCAGATAGAATGGCAATATTAATCAACATTTAGCCTTTTGGGCTCACATCATTCTTATCTAAAGATTTTATAAAAATAAACAAGAGATTAAATGAGAGTGATTTCCTGTTTCTTTTGAAATTAATTCTTTTGAACAGAATTTTCAAAATAAAAAATCTTCAAATTTGTGAATCCATTTGTAACAAAGATGAATCCATGGAAAGGTCTCTTTAAGATCCTTCTAATGATATTCCATGCTTCAAAATTTATTTAATAATTCTTAATATAATAATATAATAATAAAGTATCTTTATCTTAATGATCCACATGCTATATAGCATGTGCCACTCCCAGTCCGTAATAAATGTCTATGTGCCACTCGCAGTCCATAATAATATCAAACTTCTTCTCTATTACTCTGATTTCTAAATCATTCTTGTCCAACAAAGATTAGAATTGAGTCAACCAAGTGCCCACAAGTAAAGCTTGAGGCATTCATTTGCACACCATGTCCTTCACACAGACTTCCTATTTCAATTCTGTCATCTGCAACTGCAACAGAATAGTATGGAAGTTCCATTGAATCGAGTAGCAGTAGTAGGTTTCACAATGTTTTTTAGGAGAATATTTATTGAGATATAAAACAAAGGTAATTTGATGATGAAAAAGATACTTTCGATGATAGAAATCCCATGCTGAATGGGATTTAAGCAGCAACTACTGAGACAGATGTATAGATTATAAAAAGAGGTAAACTAAAGAAACATAAGCTTACCCAGTTTGAACCATGAATAAATTGAAGTCACACGGATTGGGGAGGATACTCATGCATTTGTTCTCTATTTGATGCCTGAAATCAGCTCTTCCAGCGATCAAATCAAAACCAATTATTCTCTTGTCTGCACCAGCAGACATTACAATCTGCTTTTGCAGCATTCCAGCAACTCCCATGACAGCTGAAGAATGAAGGTTCCTATGCAATGCCTCTGGTTTCCAGATTCCTTCTCCATCACTGTCATTCCAGAAAATTACACCATGATCACTTCCGCCAGTCACGAAACACAAATCATCCCACGGCATGAAAACTATGCTGTTGATAATGCCCTTCAGATGGGGCTTCTCTTTTAAGAATGTTACACGTTTCTCCTGTTGATCCACAAACAAAGAACCAGAGATAGTTTAACACAGAAGCGCACAAAGTTTCACACACATAAGATGTGCATCTGCATATGGTTAGACTGGGGGGCATGCATAAGACCCTTGATGAGTGCTAAGGCTACTCATGTCCTTCTGCCTCAGATCAAGTTTAAATGTGGTGTTGACGTGATGGCAACATATGAAGACTCATTACTAAAGACATTAAGCATCATGAGGAACATGCTTTGGGATAACTGAAAAAGGCAGGTTGCATAGCACTCTATTGTCCAAATTAGTTTATTCAAACTAGTACTATCAAAAAAGAGTGTATTTTACATTTAGGATCCATTCCGATGATTTTTACTTTTCAAGATAGTAGCATGAGATATGGATAGAAATGACAGAAAATTAATTTAATATCCTTACTGACATGCCAGTAGATGCTAAATAACATGGTACAACACAAGAAGTGGCATCAGCTCTATTAATAACATTGGCTTTTATCAGTAGTGCTTATTTTCTGTTTGTTTATCCTGTTTTTGAAGTAAATTCTTTGTAACTGTTTTTGAAGTAAATTCTTTGTAATCTGCAATCCTGCATTAATAGTCCTGAGATATTATACAACAGAGCATCCTAATTTACAAATACTAATACTAAAATGGGATAAAAAGATGTACACATATCTCCAGTTATAGTTCTTACCCCCTTTGTGGTATTCAGATTTATGATTGAGACTTGAGAATCCCCATCATCAGAGCCATGCACACAAAAAAGGCTATTACCCTCAGGGTGCCAAACAATATCCTCCGGCCATCTCCTCTGCTTGGGGGATAAACAATCTGTAGCGCTAATTAAAGAGGCATTAATTCTGCAATTTCAACACCAATAAGTACTCATGAACCACATGAAAAATTAAAAAAAAAAAAAAATGAAGTTAACATTTTTTATGAAGTGAGAAGCCATCATTAAAATAGAAAAATAAACGCAAAAAGGAATGAGTTTTGGCTAGTCCTTCTGGAAAGGCTAAAGTATCTGCCAAAGGGTTGAGTATACTTAAGCAGAATAGTCATTATAAAGCAACACTTGAATTTCCAATAGGACCAAAATTCTTGATTATTATACCTAAACAATTTTTCCTATCCCCTTAAAAGATCCAAAAAGTACTCCTTGCTAAAGTTCCCTAAGCACCTTGACAGTGCACCCAAAGGTTTGAAAAAACCTAATGTTTATGAGGATAAACCTGGTTAATTCAATCAAGACATTTTTAAACATTCCCTAGATCCTTTGGCTGCATATATAAAGCCCAAATGTGTTCCATCAAGACATTTTTACTATTCAATTGATGTAAATAAAAGAAAAATCACAATCAAATAAAGTCAGTTACTTTGGTTAACGTGCTAGAAACTAAACACAAAAAGTTAGAAGAGTACCCATTGGCCTGAACTCGCCACAAGTTAACTACTCCATCCAATGCACTGCAAAGAGTTTATTTATTTCACAAGTAAGAATGAGATATATATAATCTCAAATAGTAGGAAATGATATATGTAATCATCATTTATCTCTTATATTGATAAAATTTGACAGCGACAAAGGCAGCACCTCAAAAGATGAGAAGGATAAACACTAGGTGTTCCTTTAAGATCAGAGATTTAATGACAAATAAGTTTCCAATTTTATGCAACAAGGAGTATGGATCTATTGATTATGGTGTATATATAAAGCACTTTGCATGGGTATTTCTAAAAAAACTGATTTACCTCTTTTGGGCACAAACATCATTTAGTTCTTCAATAACGATAAAGATAATTAACTTGGTGACCAAGTAATAGACTTTTCTTTTTACTGACTCCCAGAATTGCAGTAATAATCCATACTACCTTGTTACAAAAAGTTCACTGTTCATTGGATTCAACGCAAGACTTCTCAATTTCCTCTTGTGTTGACTATTAACATGGCAACTTGGATGGCAACGGATTATACTGGGTGAAGAGCATCTACAGATCAATGGAATCAATTCCTTGTGTTCTTTTGGCTCTGCAATACGCAAAAATAACTAATGGTCACCCATAGTGCAAAGAATACATGAAAATAAAGGACAAGGCTAAAAAAAAATTATTGACCTGTAACAAAGTTGTAAACGGTAACACTAACTTCACACAAAAGCAAATAGCATCAGGTCTATTTATCAAAATTAAAGTATTACCAGACTTCTTTTTTGTCCCTTTATCCTGCAAATCAACATCTTTCTGCTTAGAAGAGGTTGATAGATCCCCTTTCTTTTTCGCAGCACTAATAGATGGAGAATGAAATGGTGTCACAGCTTGAGCACCAGAGGCTATGGAAGGCTTGGGATTCACTGCAGGAATAAGAAGCTTGGGTCTATATTGGGACCGGGGTTGAGAATAATCTTCATCTAAATTGATTGGGCTTGTTGATCTTCTCTCCTTTTTCAAATTTAATGTCACATTATCAGCAGGTGTTTTAGATCTATAATCCCGGGTTCGAAGGCGAGCCAATTTCGATTGTGAATCTTCTAGCCTTCTCTCTGCTTCTGCAAGCTGAACATCTTTTGCCATGAGATGATTATTTAAAAAACCTTTCCATGAAAGATCAGTGGGTGGGGACTACCAAGTAAACTAGCATGAACTGTGGGACAAATTGGTGAACAGAAGAATGATATATATATATATACACACACACACCCCCAATGAAGTTATCACTACCGCCAGCAACAATAATTAATGAATACTGATATTTCCCAATATTGTACCAGTTTCATAATCTCCAATAAAATTTGGATCACATTACAAGTGTAGTTAGAGATATTTGAAGTCACCAATTTAAGTAGAACATCTACATAAAAAAACAATGTAATTTTCAACTAGTTGGGGTCCGCATCACAGGTACAACCAGAATACCGAGATTTACATCTGCTTGTCAACTCTAAGGTACAGGGAAACATGCCAACATGAAAATTTTTGAGAAAGATTAAGCCTTACATTAAGGAGCAGAATGAAAACGTAAAATAAAGACTGAATGATACACTAAATAACTTCAAAATTATCCAAAGAAAACTAAGAAAAATAATATTTGGGCAGTGAACAAGGAAGATAAATTCAGTCATAAATAACATACAAGGAAAATAATATGGAAAAAATAAATAAAACTCGGACAAATAATATGAATATTATTCAATTGTCAAGGCAGTGACACGTGAGAAGATAGATTCAATCATAAAAAACAAATACAAAAAAAAAATATGGGAAAAAATTGAAGTATATGGAGAAAGGGGAAAAAAGAGCAAGAAAAATTTGTATGGCCTAGTGTGTAGCTGGCTGTAGAATAAAAACTTGATACTTTATAGATTTTTAACATTCTCGATCACATAATGTTAACTAAAAGGATGTGTGTTTTGGTATGTCCATTATTTCCATGTCCTTCTTTCTTGTTTCTCCTTCTAGTTTCTTTCTTTCTTTTCCAGATATACCACAAAACCACATAAAAGAGTAACCAATATAGGATATATCATCTCCTTCCCAATCCAACGATGTTCCACTGATTGAACAAGTCCACAATGGTCCATAGGTAAGGGTAGGTTTCCAAAAGGATGTGAAGAAGAAAGATGAACAGGTGAAGAAACAGCAACATGAGAAGGATTAAATGTAACAACTATCACGGAAATGAGGGTCAATAAAAAGGTTACGGAAAGAGTTCCGATATTTCAACTTGTATCAGTTTCCTTCTAAAAGGGAGGGAGATTCAAAGAGAAACCCGATGGTGTCCAGGATTAAATCCACCCAAGAAATACACAAACAGTACACAAGTGTCTAGCTTCCTGGAACCTTTTCTGTTAATCGAAGTTCATGGTCGAGGAGCCTCAACTAAAAAGTCATTTCTTGATTAGAGAAAATGGCTTAGTCAAGCGAAAACCTGGAAGGGGTTTCACTTAAACAACACAAGAAATCATGAAAAAAGGAAATAGCAGAACCTGAGACATGTAATAGGTTATGCGGAGGCGGAGATGCTCCACTTCCTTGGTTCTGTGCTCGATTAGGGCAACCAAGGCCTCTTCCTGATCGTCAACCACCGCCTCAGCTTCATCCGCAGCATCTGTCTCCTCTATTTTAAGCTTCTTCTTTGGGGGGATCGACGTCATTTTCTCTATGTCAATAAACGAACTACCTCTCATCTACCGTCTATCTATACGATGTGATCAGATTGTTCAGATTCTTGCAGAGAACAAATAAGGTTCGCTTACGATGTTATCGATTCAGTAACGCGGGAGGGAAGGGAACAAAAGTTGCTCCAGGAAAATGGTGGCGAACAGAACAAACACAAGGGCGCGCAAGCAACTGATGAAAAGAAGGCAGCGGGAAGATAGGCGGCACCTGCGAGCGGGAGACTGCTCTGCCGATTTGCACTCATTGGAGACTTGTACAAATCGTCGTCATTGTCAGAAGGTGTCACGTCAAGATGGGGGAAATGCTTTGAAACGTGGATATTTATTCCCGGTGCAAGACTTGCTCCCATCCCATTCCAATTAGGGCCAGAAATGGGCCGAATCCGTTTAGATATAACATATAGAAGTTTAAACATGTTTATTGATTTTCATATCCAAACCGAAATCAATATTATATACATAAACCCAAATCAACGATAGATAAGGCTGTTTATAAATTTTTTAAAAATTATAGTTGAATCAATGTGTGCGCACGTCGATCCGTGGGAACCGCACATCTGACTTGAGACACACGGGATGCGGGCATTTCTTTTGAAAAATTCAGGATTTTGAGTTGCCACTGCCTGATGGGGTGCAGGCAGACACCTTGGTGTCTAATGTTTGTCTATTAGATGGTTTGCGGTTTGAGATTCTAACTAAGTTCTCGGTTACTGTCCGAGGAAATCCATAGACAGCCCGGTCCGCCCCATCGGGTGACGGGTCCCATGGGTCTTCCTGGTTTGAATCAACTTTGTCTATCTCACTCAATTCTTATTCAGATATGTTTTCCTTGTTTCAAGTCTAGATGGAAACCACCTGAGTGGTGTGGGTCCCCTTTATTTGATATTATCTTCTTTTATTTAGGTGATCTCTGTCTGATTGGGCGAGCCCCGTTGGAAGGCTTGCGGATTCCTGAGTGGGTTAAGCATAGCCCACAGGTCCTTTTGATGGGCGTTGATCTAACCCTAAAAGCCATTTTAGGTTTTGATTGCTTTTATTTAGGGTTTAATGAAGAATTAAGGTTTAAAGCTTATTTGGTGGGCCTAGATAGTCTATGGGCCCATTGGGTGGGCCTCACAAAGGTTGCCTCAAGGCTTGTTATCTTGGTTAAATTCTTCTCCAATTGAACTAGGAATGGGCTTAGAGTTCATGTCCTAGGCTTAGACTTGAAGGGCCAAGACTTCGTGGGTTAGGGTTTTGGATCATCTCCCTCCTTTGGGTAAGTGGGCCTTCCTTAAAGAAGGAAGTAGGGGCCCGATAGGCCCAGGCCCAAGTCACGGCCAAGCCACCCCTAATCTAGCCAACATGCTTCAAATTGGGCCTTTAGAGGTTTGGCCCAATTAATTAAGTCATTTGTCTTGCTTTTAGTTAAAGTATGTTCATTGGACTGGGTGGGCCCCGTTGGAAGGCCCACATGTACTCAAGCTAGGCCCAAGGCCCATGTTTGGGTTTTTGGTTGACTCGGAAACCCTATTGGATAACTTGATTTAATTGAAAATGAGTTGCAAAATGAATAAGGGTGGAAAAAATGGGAGTTTAGGGTTTATTGGGGTGTATCCGAAAAAAGGTGTATCCGAAATAGATTTTCAGATACAAACAGTGTTGGGCTTATCCGACCTGAGTTTTCGGATAAGCCCAAAAAAGGTCATTTTTGGCTTTTCCGAAAGGGGTTTGATTCTCCAGGTTTTCAGGGATGTCTAGGGATTATGTGGGCCCACAGTGGTTCAGGTTTGAAAGGGGAAGCCTATTTGGCCACTTTGATGGGTTTCTTTTGAATCCAAGGGAGGGGGACTAAGGCTTGGAGCCTTGTCCTCCCTCTTGAGTTAAACTCAATGAAATAACAAGGACCATGAATGTCCTTGTTATGGTTGTGCAAGCATCCCTCTTCCTTTCATGGGGAGAAGGAGGAGAGTGGCATGGATGGCCCATGCTTGGGTCCGATCGACCAAACCAAGCATTCAAATAGCATACATAGATGGAATAGACAATACATATACCAATACAAGTTAAACAAGACTCAAGGCATGCTCCAAAACAGCGGTCAAAGCGTGTATTTACACATGCTTGCATACGAATGAGATGAAACTAAAGGGGGAGCCTAAACATGCTTTCTAGGTGAGCTAGGCATATGTGTGTGCATGGTGTACATGAGTAGGGAAAGGGGGAAAGCATGCAAAGCACAAAACAGTAGCTAAAAGGGGTCATGGCATGGGAGGTGGGGAACATGCTACTTGTGTGTGTGAAAACCAACACCATCATGCAAGCTTATAACATGGAGCACATTAGTAGTCATACAAATCCATGAGGAGCATTATAAAATAACCTAAGAAAGCAACTTGAAGAAGGGAATAAGGGGTTTAATGGATGCATTAGACTTAGGAAGGGAGAACATGCTCTCCTCTTGCTTAATGAGACAAAAATAAGAGGAAAACCGGGAAAAAAGTGCTTTGGGAAAGAGACTTTGGACATCATGACTTGGTCTCTCCTCCCATCTCTTGAGTAAGGACACTTCCCCTTACCATGGGAAGTCACTTTCATGTGGGAAGTAAAAGAAAGGGGGAAGAGAAAAACATTGGAGAGCAAAACATAAAAGGAAGATAAAAAATATGGAAACATGCTCACATCATGCCTATTTTCATATATGTCAAATGGAAGGTGCCAATAAGGCTTACCTTGGGGTCTAGAGACCTCCTTGAGTGGTGTTGAACTCCCTTGAAGCTCCAAGAGTTGTTGGAGCACCTCTCCTCCAAGCACAAAGCCCTCCTCCAAGCTGCTCTTTGGTTGAAAGTGAGGAAGAAGAAGGAATTGATCAAAAGGGGTTTGGATGTTTCCGTATATCTATTTTGTTGCCTCTCTCCAAACAAGTGTAATGGGTACGTGATAAGCACACCTATAAAATGTATCCAAAAAAAAAAAGGTACACATATCATTGTTAAGATTACATCGATGATATGAATATATAAGTTATCACACCATACACTTTTCCTACCCCTTTTAAGTAAATATAGAACCTTTAGTGGGGATTATAAATTATAGAATTAGATGACAAACAACCTTTAGTGGGGATTATAAATTATAGAATTAGATCATAATCTTTAGTTCTCAAAATCTAGATTCAAATTGCATATTTATAAATTTTAAAATCCTATTTAGGTAAATTAGATTCTAGAATTTAATTATGTCAACTAAAAACCATAATATCATTTGGCAATTATGAAGATTGATTTTGTAGTTTATATGTTAATAATTGTATAGAAAATTTAATATAATATATAGAATGGATCTGATATACCACATGTATCTATGTTCCCATAGTTTGAATTTTGGATATTATAAAAGTAAGGAAATAGAATTCATAGAATCCAACTATAAACATGGATTCTGATTATGGATAAGATTTTAACAGGATTGTGAAGTATTAACTCTAATATTTGACCCAAAACTACTCTGAGATTCTAAGATTGAATTCCTATTAAAATCTAGAATCTAAAATGCCCACCAAATGTCCAATGACTACAAGAATTAGAAGTTGATATAATTACATATTCCCTCTTTATGACAAATGTTATGTATCAACTTAATAAGATCTTTATGAAAATAGGGCTCCATAATTACTCCTTTTCTTTTCTTTTCTAGCTATTTTATTTTTGTAGCTCCAATGGATGCCTACGATACTCGCTATTTTATTTTATTTTCTTTTATGAAAAGATACTAACTTTATAAATTAGGTTTTACAAAATAGCTAATAGCCCTGCCAATATAATCTTCATGAATTAACAAAGCAATGTCAGGTGGGACCTTTTTCCTCCAAAGGCAAGAGGACCTATCTGGTGCAAAGTTTGTAAGAGAGTTAGCAACTCAGTTAGATTCTTGTAGGTGCATTTTCTAAATTCACGTCCACGTGTCCAATATCATCTCCATGGTATCGAAATGTTAATGACGTGTCTTCACATCTAAATTATGAGTAGGAGAGGTACATCCGATGTTGGCTTAAACCATTGACTTAGCAGTCGTTCCCATGCCATTTCTGAACAAAAGAGGGATTGGAGTTGATAAAATGTGACAAGTAGGCAATGGCTAGAATGAGAGACTTGAGATACTCAAGTGATCCTTCCATATACCAATTTAGAGAGCTCCTTTTATGGTTGTAAAATATGTTGAAGACAAAGAAATCTGAAAAAGGACTTAGAGAATTCTTGGTAGACTTGGAGAAAGTTGAGAGAAAAGAAGTGAAGTCTTATTCTTAGCAATCCAAGAATCAGGAATGCCCCACATGAACAAGGGCCCTCATATTTATAGCAAGTGTGGGTCTCCAATATTGTGACACTTGTCACGATCTGGGGCTTTAAGTATGTTTAATGTCTATCATTAATCTGGTCACAAAAATGTCTAGGTTCATATAAGAATAAGAGATAATTATTATTTTTTTAAAACAATAAATAATGGAGCTCTCTTATTGGTACAGTGGGTCCCACATATCAACATGTGAAAATATGTCACTTAACGTCTACATCATTATAGGTTGGCATGCCAAAGCTTGTCACTGGCTGCCAATGATTCCTATGCCCTTGTCCACCACGCCTTAAGGACCGCCAAACCCCCCCCCCCCCCCCCCCCCCCTTAATGGGTTCTTGCCCAAGACGGAGATATCCATTCCAATATGCCAAATAAGCTTAATATTTAATTTAAACAAATCATGTCATGCTTAATTATTATTTTTATCGGATAAAAATAACGCACGACAGATAATTATATAGGTAACATGTCAAGTATATAAAAAAGGTAATCTACAATTCTCTATAAGTCTTCTTGAACTCATCAACCTTCTGGAATGAGGGAAGTAATGATAACGCTTCTGCAATAACACCATGTATTTGCCATGGCCTTGTCTCCTTGCTTTTAAGTATGCACTGATAGATTCAGAATCACTCTCTATCTCCAACAAGTTGACTCTAAGATACAACACCAACTTCATCCCTTCAAAAATCACTTTAGCTTTAGCAACTTTTTTGAGTTGATGATCTTGATATAATTAGCCTTTGCTCCAATTAATTGGCCTGGATAGTCCCTAACAATCATCCCAATGGCTACCATTCCTAGACCCACATGTTGCCCCATCTGTATTGAGTTTGGCCCAATTTTCTTTGGGCCTATTCCATATGATGAACACTTATTCATTTGTTTTAATTTAAATGTTTTTGACGTCTCCATGTAGGATTCTTAAAATGGCACAATGCCACATGGAAACACCTAGTTTGGTTTTCCTAAATAAGCTGGGAAGTGAGTCATAGTTTTTTTTTTTGGTGGAAAGCCTGAACTAGGCTATTTCATTAACAAAAAAAGGTAGTACAAGATACATAACAATCCACACCGTGGAGTACAATATCAAACAAAAAACAGCCGTGAAACCCAGAGTTGCAAAACCAAAGATACAACCACCAACAGCAATAGAGGGCTGAGCACCAAACACAAACAGATTCAGGTGGTCAGCCAATGCCGAAAGTCCTGATGGAAAACCATCAAGAGCGCCTAAGGGAGGGTCCGCTAACTGGCGGATTTGAGGAGTCCACAAAGAGGACGGAGTCGCTAACGGAGTTGCAACGAAACAGGGAAGGATCGAATCATCGATCCTAACCGAAAAGAGGCACAAAGCCCACCCTACCGTTAGGGAAGCATCTTGGTATCGAACTCCAAGCTTCACTTGGACAGACAAAATATGGTTGACGGCCTTAATCGGAGACGAAAGCCTCCCAAACCTAACAACAACTATTAACAAAAAACTAGAACAAAATAAATGAACATGAAGAACCCACGAGCTAAAACTATAGACAGGGATGAAGTGCTGATGCAAAGAATGAGCAAACGATAGGCAGAAACGGCCGGTCCATCCATGACTGGACTGTCGCCGACTGGCATCGTCGTCGGCGTCGGCTTCATCTCCGTCCTCTTCAGCCGCGAGCTCCATCGAACGCTGCTCTAGTTGCCGCTGACCTCGTACCCTCCAAAAAACTAACTGCCACAGGGAAGGAGAAAGGAAAAACCAGACCCGATACCCTTGATTTAGCGGACAGATTGCCTTCGTCGGAGAAATCGCCCTGTTTTCGTTCCTGTTCGCAAAAACCCTAATCGCCCTCTTTTCATTTGGTAGGTTTTAGTTGGTTTCAAGTTTTTTAAGTGAGTCATAGTTAAATACCTTAAAAGTGATTTGAGTGGCTTATCCTTGAGGTGTGAGTCAAATTAGTAATTTAAGTGGTGATGGGATATATCGGGATTCCGTCAATAAGGAGCCTAGATTCCATCCATTTAGCTCATTCCATTACTAACACCGGAAACTTTCCTATTTTTTCCTCTCATTTCAGCTTTTACTTTCTCTCTATTGAATGGCAAGGCTTGAATGCATGGTGCTTGGCTTATGAAATTAATGGATTCTATAGTTCATTAAATTAAATGGGATCGTTGACCCGGTCTAAAAGCTTCTCAAAGCCTTTGTATCGTATGGCACTTGCCTAAGCAACCATGGCCTTGCACATCAGCCAAACAAGGGACAAATTGAGTCTCGTCTGCCTTCAGGGTTCTATGTAAGTGACCTAATTATAAACCGTGAAAATCTGTGGACACCCTTGTTTATTCTCCTTTTCAATAGGTCCCCTCGGTCAATCTACTTTAAATGGTCTAAAAATTGGCTTTACTCATTTTAGCCTATTTCAGCATGATAAATTTTAGTCTATTTTGGACTTCTTCACGTTTAGCCTAATTTTGGTTCATTTGTTTTTTAGTAAATCTGTGGGAATGGGCTTATCAGAAAGGCTCAACAATCCAAGTCTGGGTCCTTCACAAATTTTGAAAATATTCAAAAAATATCCCTTTGGGTTGAATTAATTCTACTTAGTCAAGACAGCTAAAAATCAAAATTTTCTGCTTTCTGTGAGTTGTACCGTGTACTCATCACGGTTTAGCTAATTCCTTAGCTAAACCATGTTTGTCACACGGCACATAAAAAACTTAGAAATTTGAGAAGAAAATTCGGCAGAGTAGCTATTGGAGTGATCGGGCGGGATGGGGCGTGGTCAGCCCTTGGGAGCCATTGCTCATGATATTGGCATTTCAAATGTTGTCACAGCAAAAGCCTTGGCTGTTTTAGAATGTGACTCGGCCAAGATCATACACATACTTAAAAAAGCCTAATAGCCAAGGCTAACCATGCAATTGACAAGTTCCCATGTTTCTGGAACATGTCTTTACCAGTAGATTTTATAGAAATGTTGAAGTTTGAATATATTGGATGAACTATACATTTTATTAATTGTTTTTGGTAGGACAAGGCAGTTTCTCAATGACAAAAGATAATTTTGTGTAGATCAGTTTTTGGTGATTTAGTAAGAGGGTGTTTGGTAACGTGTCTAAAAACGGTTTTTCTGTTTTCAAAAACAGAAAATTAGAAACGTGTTTGGTTTGATGGTTTTTAGATTGTTTTTAAGAAAAACGATTTCAAAAACATGCCAGATTTTAAAAACCTGCAATTTTGGTTTTTAAAAACCCGTAACCGTGTTTTGCATTTTTTTTTCCCGATGGCAATTTTGTAATATTCCGAGTCGGGTTATTCTCGATTCCCATCTTCGCATTCGGTCTCTTTCTTCCTCCATTTTTAGTTCACAACGTTATCTTTCCTAAGGTGCAGATGATTGCCCCTAAGACAAATGATTCAATGTTGAATAGAGTAGTTGGGGTTGCTCCTATGAAGTTGTTGAAAGAGGGATTCAAGCGAGGCAAATAGGTGCTTGGATGGTTCCTGTGAACTGGTTGTATCTCAGATTTATCAGTTATCGATTGTGATGCTG